>OX419643.1:9909030-10316530 GCA_948473465.1 Lithophane ornitopus | reverse complement strand
AACCTAACCTAACCTAACCTAACCTAACCTAACCTAACCTAACCTAACCTAACCTAACCTAACCTAACCTAACCTAACCTAACCTAACCTAACCTAACCTAACCTAACCTAACCTAACCTAACCTAACCTAACCTAACCTAACCTAACCTAACCTAACCTAACCTAACCTAACCTAACCTAACCTAACCTAACCTAACCTAACCTAACCTAACCTAACCTAACCTAACCTAACCTAACCTAACCTAACCTAACCTAACCTAACCTAACCTAACCTAACCTAACCTAACCTAACCTAACCTAACCTAACCTAACCTAACCTAACCTAACCTAACCTAACCTAACCTAACCTAACCTAACCTAACCTAACCTAACCTAACCTAACCTAACCTAACCTAACCTAACCTAACCTAACCTAACCTAACCTAACCTAACCTAACCTAACCTAACCTAACCTAACCTAACCTAACCTAACCTAACCTAACCTAACCTAACCTAACCTAACCTAACCTAACCTAACCTAACCTAACCTAACCTAACCTAACCTAACCTAACCTAACCTAACCTAACCTAACCTAACCTAACCTAACCTAACCTAACCTAACCTAACCTAACCTAACCTAACCTAACCTAACCTAACCTAACCTAACCTAACCTAACCTAACCTAACCTAACCTAACCTAACCTAACCTAACCTAACCTAACCTAACCTAACCTAACCTAACCTAACCTAACCTAACCTAACCTAACCTAACCTAACCTAACCTAACCTAACCTAACCTAACCTAACCTAACCTAACCTAACCTAACCTAACCTAACCTAACCTAACCTAACCTAACCTAACCTAACCTAACCTAACCTAACCTAACCTAACCTAACCTAACCTAACCTAACCTAACCTAACCTAACCTAACCTAACCTAACCTAACCTAACCTAACCTAACCTAACCTAACCTAACCTAACCTAACCTAACCTAACCTAACCTAACCTAACCTAACCTAACCTAACCTAACCTAACCTAACCTAACCTAACCTAACCTAACCTAACCTAACCTAACCTAACCTAACCTAACCTAACCTAACCTAACCTAACCTAACCTAACCTAACCTAACCTAACCTAACCTAACCTAACCTAACCTAACCTAACCTAACCTAACCTAACCTAACCTAACCTAACCTAACCTAACCTAACCTAACCTAACCTAACCTAACCTAACCTAACCTAACCTAACCTAACCTAACCTAACCTAACCTAACCTAACCTAACCTAACCTAACCTAACCTAACCTAACCTAACCTAACCTAACCTAACCTAACCTAACCTAACCTAACCTAACCTAACCTAACCTAACCTAACCTAACCTAACCTAACCTAACCTAACCTAACCTAACCTAACCTAACCTAACCTAACCTAACCTAACCTAACCTAACCTAACCTAACCTAACCTAACCTAACCTAACCTAACCTAACCTAACCTAACCTAACCTAACCTAACCTAACCTAACCTAACCTAACCTAACCTAACCTAACCTAACCTAACCTAACCTAACCTAACCTAACCTAACCTAACCTAACCTAACCTAACCTAACCTAACCTAACCTAACCTAACCTAACCTAACCTAACCTAACCTAACCTAACCTAACCTAACCTAACTAACCTAACCTAACCTAACCTAACCTAACCTAACCTAACCTAACCTAACCTAACCTAACCTAACCTAACCTAACCTAACCTAACCTAACCTAACCTAACCTAACCTAACCTAACCTAACCTAACCTAACCTAACCTAACCTAACCTAACCTAACCTAACCTAACCTAACCTAACCTAACCTAACCTAACCTAACCTAACCTAACCTAACCTAACCTAACCTAACCTAACCTAACCTAACCTAACCTAACCTAACCTAACCTAACCTAACCTAACCTAACCTAACCTAACCTAACCTAACCTAACCTAACCTAACCTAACCTAACCTAACCTAACCTAACCTAACCTAACCTAACCTAACCTAACCTAACCTAACCTAACCTAACCTAACCTAACCTAACCTAACCTAACCTAACCTAACCTAACCTAACCTAACCTAACCTAACCTAACCTAACCTAACCTAACCTAACCTAACCTAACCTAACCTAACCTAACCTAACCTAACCTAACCTAACCTAACCTAACCAAACAGTAACAAGATTCAACATATAACTAAGCATAAGTTGTGACGGCTCCACCTGTGGTGGGGCGGAGTAGCATTAAGCATTGCCTGTAAAGTAACACATAGGCGAATAAAATAAAAATTTAGAGTCATAAGGGCGCGGACCAAGAGTCTGCGGACGAATTGTAAGGAAGGAGTGTGGTTTTAGCCGGTAAGAGTCCGGCACTGCCCAGACTGGTTCGTATGTGAAGCAGCCTGGACGTCCATGAGGATTTCCCACTCCTGCCGAAAAAAAAAAAAAAAAAAAAAAAAAAAAAAAAAAAAAAAAAAAAAAAAAAACCTAACCTAACCTAACCTAACCTAACCTAACCTAACCTAACCTAACCTAACCTAACCTAACCTAACCTAACCTAACCTAACCTAACCTAACCTAACCTAACCTAACCTAACCTAACCTAACCTAACCTAACCTAACCTAACCCAACCACTAACCGACTCTAAGTCACACACGTAACATCGGCTCCGCGCAAAAAATTCGCGAAAAATACACGCATTGTGTTACAAGTGCGAAAAGTTTTCAGTGGAATTGTGAAGTCCAACTCACCTGGATTAGTGTGGGCAAGTCTGTACCTCCACGGGTTGTGGGAGGTGCAACAACAACGTCAAGGTTATTGGAACAGATCTACCAACAATAACCCTTAAGGAAGCGGTTGAGACCTATCCAGCGGCACCAAGATCATCAAAATCGGACCAGTCGTCAGGGAGATATTAAGGGGCGGAAAACGTCGAAAACACGTGGTTTTGGTTAGAAAACAACCTCACTTTTCCCCACGTGGTCCTAACAACACGAGGCGTGACGTAAAACCAGCTTTCCAAGCCCTACCTGAAGACTCCGAAGCCGGCCGAGGAATCAGTCCACAGACCAGCCGCTAGGGTCGCGACTCCACTGCTCATCATCAGGTAAGCCCGAGGGAACTCCTCAACCCCTTGTCCCACCCCACCCGAGTTTGGGCTCATTGGACTTGGGAATCCAAGACCTTACCCCCTACCCCCCTAAAACCTTACCTTGCATAACCCCCCCCCCCCCCCCTCCCAATATTGTATCCCCTCCACTTGTGACCGAAGCTGGTCATCTCCCCCCCACTTAGTAAACTTACCCCCCTCCCCACCAAGAGTCACCACACGGTAACCCCCCCCCCCAACCCCTCCCTCACCCCCCCGCAATAGTCTCCCCACGAGAGCACCCCGCCCTCCTCACCCCTCGAGGCTACCTCACCCCCCCGCGGCCCAGTTTAGCACCCGTTGGAGCAAGACAGCCGAGTTTGGGCTCGTTTGAAAGGGCACGAAAAGCTCTTCAATTTGGCCCCAACAGAAACTCAAGATTCGGCGTCCATCTCGCAAAACGATCTAGCGAAGCCGAAAAAAATAAAAAAATAAAATCATTGACAACCACCATCAGCGCGCACGCAGGACTCCCAAGATCGAGCAAGTGCAAGGCATACTCCGCTACCTGCAGAGCGTCACACTGCAGATTTTCGCAGACCATCAGCGACAGCATAACACAACTGTAAAAGTTTGGAACATATTAAATTGTAAGTAAGTCCATCACCTTCTTAATCTATTAATAGTAGTTATAGTAATCTTAGAAGTCGTAGTAGTAATATTATTGATTACTGTTTAGTAGTTACATTGTTTTATAACATCATTATGTCAGCCCCTTCAACATCCTCCGCTCCCGCCAAAATAACCGCAAAGGTCACAAAGTCGACACGAACACTTCGCGAGAAAGTTATCTCCAAGTCGGCAAAATCGATACTGTCGGAAACACTGGCGCATCCATTGCCGACAGAAGAGGCACCAAAGGCGAAGGCAGCGTCTGTGCCGGACGTGACGGAGCTCACACGCGTGACAAAACCGCATACACCAGCAACAGCGTACAGCTCTGCGTGCTCTGAAGGCTCGGAGCAGCTAGGAGTTGTTAACAGAAGCCGCGTGTCAGAAACGGTTATGCGGTGGGAAGGTTGTAACATATCCCCCCCCAAAAACATAGTCTCAGACGAGGAAGGCTCCAGTGCTTCTAGCCAAACCGACGATTCGCGCAGTCGCCGGGACAGCATCCTATATAGGACACCAAAGAAAGGAACAGGCGTCCATATGGATATGGCGACGGAGGAGGCCAATACCATGCTCCAACAGGGCAAGCAGGCGCTGGAAGCCGCCGGAAATATGAAGCGAGAGTGCAAACAGGTTGCTCACAATTGTCTGCAGGGTCTATACGAGACCGTTTTGTCCCTGTCAGACTCCAGGGCGCGGCACAAATACAACCTAGAAAAGGAGAGGTCACGCCATGCTCAAGAGCTCGTAAGGGTAGAAAGAGCTCACACGCGGGAGATGGAGACCACAAAGAAGACTCTGGCGTTGGAGTTGGGCCGCGCTCGGGACGACATTGGGGAGACCCTGAAGACAACCAAGCTCATAAGAGAATGGCTGGGGGCTGAGACCCTACAGGCGCTAAAGGAGAACGCTGAAACACGAAAAGGGGTCCAGGCCCTAGAGGCGGTGGTGCGAAAAGAGCACGAGAAAACCAGAAAAGAGGCCGGAAGAGCCACGGGATCGCCGGGGAGGGATAATAACCCAAACCCGATCCTGATGCGACTCGAACTTGGCATAGCAAGCGTAACAAACCAATTAGATACGCTAAGGAAGCAAATGGAGAGAATAAGAGCAGACCTCCCGGTGCTCCCCGTCACCACCTCAGCACAAGACCACCAGTGCCACATTCCCGACGAGCTGCTCGCAGCGGCTTCCGGCACGGCTAGGATAGAAGCCGAACTGAAAAAGCTTGCAGACGTCATAGGCAAGCACACAAACAAACCACTTCCACCCCCCCCTCAGGATATCAAAAAACATCTACAGCCAGTGAAAGAGAAGCTGGAGATAGTGTCCTCGGACATCAGAGTCCTGAGAGACAGACCTCAAGCGCCAACACTGCCAGCGACAAACCTAGACACCGAACTCGCCGTGGTTGAGGTCAGGAAAACGCTTGCGGATATAGTCAAAGGCATGGATAACCTGAGGGACAGACCCAAAACGGCGCACCCCGTGAACAGACCCGTGACCAACCCACCACAGCCGAAGCCTACCCAGTCCAGCCACACTCTGATAGTCTCATCGACGGATCCTAAACAGACAGGAGACAATGTCATGGAGAGGATCAGAGTGGTGCTAGACCTAAAAACAACGGGGGCTCAACTGAACAAGGTGAGAAAGGCCCGCAACCAAAAGGTTGTCCTAAACTGCGCCACGAAAAAGGATCTGGACCTGGTAAAGAAGCAGTTCAGTGAAAAGGACGACCTGAAAGTACAGGAGCCCAAACCAGCAAATCCCCTGATCTGTATCAGAGGAGTCCAGGCTCATTACACCGACGAGGAGATGGTGGAGCTGTTAAAAGCTCAAAACCAGAGTCTCCTCCACGGTGTTGATATGGCGAGCCAGACCCTGAAAATGCGGTTCAGGAAGAAAGCAAGGAACGCGCTGGTTTGCCACCCGGTATTCGAGCTCTCCCCAGAACTTTGGAAGCGACTTACGCAGGGAGAGGCCAAGGTATTTATTGGCCTACAAAGGGTCCCCGTGGAGGATCAGTCACCTCTAGTACAGTGTAGCAGATGCCTGGCGTACGGACACACAAGAACAGTGTGTAAGGAAACGTCGCAAGTATGTAGCTTCTGCTCGGGCGAACACACTGGGAGAGACTGTCCCATAAAACGAGACGGAAAGACACCTACATGCGTGAACTGCGTCAAAGCCAAAAAGGAGGGCATGGACACGGCGCACGCCGCTTACAGCGACGAATGCCAAGAGCGCCAGAAATGGGATGGCATAGCTAGGGCACGGGTCTCGTATTGCTGAAGCGGAGGGCACCCAACAGGACAGCACCACGGTTGCAACTCGCAGTGGCCCGACCAAAGGATTGCACTTCATTCAAGCGAACCTGCAGCGGTCCAAACTTGTTACAGCGGAGTTCCACCTAGCGGCTCAGGAAAAGGGAATAAAAGTGGCTCTCGTTCAAGAACCTTATGTAGGAAGAACGGGGATCATGAAACAACACCCTGACCCTCAAATCATCCAGTGCACCCTGAACCGCCAGAAGCCAGTGAAGGCAGCTATAGTGGTTTTTGGTGACGAGCTGGAAGTCATTCATGACCCTCAGCTCGTCACTGAGAATATCGCCACAGCCACGGTTAAGGTGGGACAACTAAAGTTTGGAGCTGTGTCGGTCTACTTCGAGGGAGACCAAGCACTCACACCCTATCTCAACACACTCAACACAACACTATCAAAAATACACACACACACACCCAACACAATCATCGGAGGTGATATAAATGCTTGGAGTCAGTGGTGGGGAAGCAATTCCGAAGACCACCGCGGAGCGGAGTACAACTCGTTCCTAAACGAACAGGATCTCCAGATACTAAACAGAGGACAGGTTCCAACCTTCGAGACGTATAGGGGAGACAGGCTGTACGCTAGCATCGTTGATGTCACAGTGTGCAGTTTGTCACTCCTAGACAGGATCGAGGAATGGAGAGTTGACAGAGGTCTCACCTCATCTGACCACAATGCGATAACCTTCACGATGCGTCTTGAGAAACCCCTGGAACCAATGAAGCCAATCTCGACACGCATGTATAACACCAAGAAGGCAAAGTGGTCAGAATTTAGGGAACACATAAAGCTCTGTCTTGAGGGGAAAACCATCACACCCGAAAGAATCATTGGAGCCTTAAATCATGAAGACCTGGAGAACTTAACCAGCGAGTATACCTCTGCCATACACCAAGCATGCGAAAAATCAATCCCGAAAATAGGTAACAGAAAAATAGATCACAAGCCACCTTGGTGGTCCCCCTCTCTGGAACAACTCAAAGGAGAAGTTCTCAGAAAGAAGAGAAGAATCCGCAATGCGGCACCATCAAGGAGGAACCACACAATACAGGAATACCTCACAGCTAAAGAAAATTACTCCACACAAGCCACTGAGGCCGCCACGGCAGGCTGGAAAGAGTTCTGCACCACACAAGAAAGAGAAAGCATGTGGGACGGAATTTACAGGGTCATAAGGAAAACCGCAAGAAGGGAAAACGATGCGCTCCTGAGAGGCCCATCAGGAGAAACCCTGAGCCCAGAGCAATCGGCGGAACTTCTCGCGAACACCTTTTACCCAGCAGACTCAACAGCAACAGAAACGACCTACCACACACAGCTTAGAAGCCGTACACGAGAGGAATCCGACGATCTTCAAGGATTGTCGGCCGATGACCCACCTTTTACACCTGCGGAGCTTGAATTGGTTCTACAAAATCAAAACCCAAAGAAAGCCCCAGGACCGGATGGGCTGACGGCCGATATATGCGTGACCGCTATCAACTGCAACAGGGAAGTGTTTCTCGCCTTGGCTAACAGATGCCTGGCGCTGTCTTACTTCCCTGCGCAGTGGAAAGTGGCCCATGTGTGCATCCTTAGGAAACCCGGTAAAGACGACTATACTCATCCAAAGTCCTACAGACCCATTGGACTACTGTCAGTCTTGGGCAAGATCGTCGAAAAAACTCATCGTGAACAGGATTCAGTGGCACCTACTCCCCACACTCAACACACATCAGTACGGTTTCATGCCACAACGAGGCACTGAGGACGCCCTCTACGCCTAGTGACGCACGTACGAGCAGAGATGAAAGCAAAGAAGATCGTGCTTTTAGTATCACTGGACATAGAGGGGGCCTTCGATAACGCATGGTGGCCGGCCATAAAACACCAGCTAATTAGCAAAAAGTGCCCAAGAAACCTATAAACCACATTAACCTCATACCTTAAGGATCGAAAGGTACTGGTGAACTACGCCAGAGCAAAAAGCGAGAAGGAAACCACCAAGGGTTGTGTACAAGGCTCCATTGCTGGACCAACACTTTGGAATCTAATCCTAGACTCGCTTCTGACTGAAATCAACAGCTCTGGCGTATTTTGCCAAGCCTACGCGGACGATGTGGTCCTGGTCTTCTCTAACCACCAGGTTAACGCTCTGGAGCGCATAGCAGAAAGGACGTTAGACAGTGTGTCTGAATGGGGTGCTCAGAACAAGCTACGCTTCGCCGCGCACAAAACAAATGCGATGGTGCTAACAAGGAAGCTTAAGTATGACACTCCAGTCGTCCACATGTCAGGCGTCCGGCTAAATCTCGTTCAAGAGATCAAGCTTCTAGGGCTGATCATAGACAACAAGCTCACTTTCAACGCACATGTTTCTGCCACCTGCAAAAAAGCTGCGGACATATATAAACAGCTGGCATGTGCCGCGAGGGTGACTTGGGGTCTCAACCGCGAGATAATCAGGACCATATATGTGTCAGTAATAGAGCCGATAGTGCTGTATGCCCCAAGCGCATGGGCGCCTGCAGCTGAGAAACTGATGGTCAGGAATCAGTTAGACTCACTGCAGAGAGGTTTCGCGCAAAAGATCTGTAAAGCGCATCGCACGGTGTCTCTAGTATCGGCTCTGATTCTGTCGGGGCAGCTGCCTCTTGACCTTCGGGTAATCGAGGCCTCAAAACTATTTCTGGTCAAAAAAGGTTACTCTCACGAGTTCTTACCCCCGGGAAGAGAGGTAGAGCGAAAAGTGGGGTACCTACAACAGCCTCACCCCTCAAAGCTCATAACTACGGAATACCAGCAACTGGAGGATTTCGACCCTGAAACCGTAGAAACCCACCAAATAACCGGTCCCCAGATCTACCGGCTGGAACCGCACAACACGGTCTTCCAATCGGAACTATACGCACTGTTCAGAGCCACTAAGCTGGTGAAAGAAAGCAGAGTGGACACAACCAGTATTCTCAGTGACTCAAGATCGTCGCTGGATCTGCTGAGGTGTCCGATGGCTACACATCAACTGGCTCACGATCTCAAAGAACTGGTGCGAGAAATCCGCGGGGAGGGCAGGGATGTGCGGTTTTTCTGGTTGAGAGCACATGTGGGGACACCAGGAAACGAGAGAGCAGACGAACTGGCAAAGAAAGCGGCCCTAACCAAAAAGACGGCACCAGACTATGATAAAGTTCCAATTTCCTTTGTGAAAAAGTGCATACGCGAGGAAACAGTCAAGAAATGGCAAGAGAGATACGAGTCCTCCAGTACAGGATCAGTGACCAAGGTGTTCTTTCCAAGCGTCATAGCCGCTAAAAGAATCACCAGGGACATAGATCTAACACCAGCTCTAGTCCAACTCTTCACTCTGGCACCAATCACCACCACTGGAATCAGTCTGGCACCTACTACTCGAATGTCCAAGATTTAGCCACGATAGGATGAAACTGGAGAATGAGTTGAACGTCAACCTAGACCTATCGGCTCTCAGCTCCATCGTAGAGGGAAAGGCTACAAGACCATCTTTCCTGGACTTCGCACAAAAGGTCGTCTCAGTCGCCGCGAGGGCCAATGGCTCCACTGCCATTCACACAACACACCTACAAACCAACACGCAAGCAACCAACACAGCAACCACCAATATACACACAACTACAACACAAACACCAACCTTATCATCGACGCAACCAAATAACGTAACAACAACAACCATCACGCCGACTAACACACATACAACCACAGCAATAACAACAATACTGACCACAACACCTACACAATTTCAAAACAGAACAACAATAAACATCACGCCGACTGACATGCAAAGAACTACAATACTGACACCAACACCAACCTCAGTACAGACACAATCACTCAAACAAATGACAATAATCATGAAACAAACCCTACCACGACTACAAACCACATTTGACCCAACTCTGATACAAAACCAGCCAAACATGACGACCAGCATTATCGCCTCAGACACAACAACGACTTCACAAAACGAATCATCGACTGACGAAATAACCACTACGACAAGGGCCTCCGATGCCAACCCCATACCGTGCCTGCTGGCGTGGGGGGCAGCTGGCGAGCCTGGCATACGACTCAGAGGTGTAGCACTGTTCATGAACCGCCCGCAAGAGACCTTTGGAGTCAGCTTCTGCAGACTAAGACCGAGCAAAACCAAAGTCACCATACCACCTGGCCTAGCAGCCCTGATCAATCGCACAGCGAAAACGAGCATCAAAAGCAGAAAATACACCGATCTGCCTGCGATGGATTTCTTCAGTATCCAGTGCCGAGTGATGCGATTCGAAGACAAAAAAATTGCGTTACTCGAGTGGAGAGAGGAAACCCCATTTGCCCAAGCAAGCTCGTTACTCCAACGATTGAGGGGAGCTCCTGGACACTCGGCTCGAATAATCAGTGTAGATGCCATGATCATCGACGGTATCAAGGGCGAAGTTGCGGACCGCCTAGGATGCATAAAAGCCGCAGAAGCGCATGAGGTGATAGTGTACGAGGACAGAGGGGAAACTTTAGGATATCTTAAACCCCCAAAAGAGAAGCACACCGTACAACAGGGCAACCTTTCGTCACCTCAAACAACGCTCAGCGGCTCAGAGCGAATGCAACAAAAAATCGCCGAAGAAAGGGAAACACTGCAGTCCAGAAGTACTCCAGAGCGGCATGGACAGGACACAAGTTGACTTGCCGGGATCAAGACCGGAATCAAGACCTTCCTACAAAACATCTTCACAGATCGTCATAGCGGGGCAACCCGCTCTGGCATCTCTGAACCCGCCCATAGACAGGGGGAGGCTCTCGCTAGCTTCCTAAGGAAATCTCTGAAGGAGGCGGGCAAGTCTCCTCCGAAAAAGACCCCAACAAGAGCTGATAAAGGACAGGTCTGCCTCCCTGAATACATCCCGGTGTCGAGCCCCTCGGACCACATACACAACGCCTTCCTCGAGTTCCTGGCGATCGTAAGAGCTACCAAATAGGCAAACACCCTCACCTGTAAAAAGCTCTTACAATGCTTCAACCTTCAGTCAGAGGGACTGCTGAAGATCCTGCTCGAGGAGGCGGACGCCGCTGTGTACGACAGTAGTACATCCCGAGTCATCGTGGGGAGTATGAAAGATTCATACATGGCGGCCTACAGCGCGACGGGAGGCTTCGTGACACGGAACGAGGATGAGTCGAAAAGGAGGGTAAAACCGGTTTTCGAGACACCCGACGAGGACCCAATAGTGGTGATAGCTCGTTGCACAGAAATAATGCTGGACGACAGGTTTCTCGAGATGGCGCAAACCATTTCGGGAACCTCAAATGTAATTAATTTCAAGTGGGTGAACGGCGTTCCGGGGTGCGGGAAGACGACGTGGGTGGTGAGGCACTTCGATGGGGAGAACGACGTGGTGGTAACTACGACAACTGAATTGGCAAAAGACCTGAGAGAGAAGATCTCGCACCGCTTAGGCGATAAGGCAAAGACTAAGGTGCGAACTATGGCCTCCGTTCTAGCTAATGGCTTTAAGAAGGGAGACAGGTGCCATCGTTTGACGGTGGATGAGGCCCTTATGAACCATTTTGGGGCCATAGTCATGGCCGCTAAGTTGTCGGGTGCAAACGAAGTTGTCCTCATCGGGGATGTCAATCAGCTACCATATTTGGACAGGGAAAACCTATTTCCACTCAGGTACACCCGTCCAGATATGGTGGTTGCGATCACCCAGGAATTGCTCTGCACTCACCGGAACCCCATGGACGTCGCGTTCGCACTGAGTGACATCTACGGTGGGATCTACTCGTCAAAAACATCTACGAGTAACATTCACTCACTGAGGGTATGTGGCTTCTCCGGCGTGGATATCCCGAAAAAATCCCAGAACACGCTATTCCTGGTGCACACACAGGAGGAGAAATCCTCACTGAGTGAGGATCTGGCGACGGTTCCCGCATCCTGACCATCCACGAATCTCAGGGTCTCACATGCGAGCGCGTCATCATCATCAACACCCGAACAGAAAAGACCCAAATTCGTTACAGCGTTCCCCACGCCGTAGTGGCCGTGTCGAGACACACAACCAGCTGTGTCTATTACACCGACGACGCAAGTGATGCCATAGGCCGTTTCGCCAAGAAAGCAATGGATGCACCAACACAAACAGTTGTCGACTACAACCTTAAGACAGCAATAATGCATCGCAACATGGCGATCGTGGAGGCGCTGATGACACTTTGCAATTCCCTCCCTCCCACTTTTCACATCCCTCACAGCAGTAGTCAGTAACAAAATAACTTCCCGAGACTATAAGCTTGACAAAAAAAAAAAAAAAAAAAATCTTAACTTTAGCTTATTGTTCATTTAAGTCATAAGTAACATAGTCATAAAGCCCAGATTAAGTTCGTCTCATAAGTATAGTTATACAGCTGTAGCTTAAAGTAAATTTTAGTTATTAAGTAGTATATTCAAGGTGATGGACAAACAGTAACAAGATTTTACATATAACTAAGCATAAGTTGTGACGGCTCTAGAAGCAGCCTGGACGTCCATGAGGATTTCCCACTCCTGCCGAAAATAACCTAACCTAACCTAACCTGAGCGAACCCAACCTGAGCGAACCGTCCGTTGTTGTCCGTCAGTTGACCTTTTCTACTTTGCTGCCGTCGTACTGTCTACACGAAACGTCATTTTTGTCTACTCTTCCGTCGACAAAACGGTGCTCATGCTACGCCTGCTGGGCGTCCTCTTGCCCTCTGGTCGAGTCGGTACCTGGGGAGGTGTCGGCTGCGGCGCCTTCTTTTTGCGCCCCCTCTTCAGAACGGTCGTCCAGGCCTCCCGGGTGGGAGGTGCGGTCGCCGGAAGCGCGGCCTCTTGGGAGGTAGGGGGCGCGGGCACTCGACGCCTTCTTTAGGCGGCGGTCCTCTCCACCCACCACGACATGAGTGGGAGAAGCGGCCACCGGGGGCTGAGACGTCCGGAAGAGGGGCGCGGACGCAACCTGTCTACTTACAGGCCTCTGCAGGTTTCTGTGTGACCTGCGCGGGCTTCGTCCTCGAGCACTCTTCCATCCTCCGCCTATCCGCCGCAAGCGGGGGCCGGAGGATCTCAGCTGGGGCCAATGCTCCGCCTTTGTGCCCACAAGAGCGACGGTGACCCCTCCAAGGTCTTCCATTGAGACTGCGGGTGAGACGCAATCCGAACGGCATCGGCTGTCGGAATCTTGGTGGCCGGCAGGTTTTCCTTGCGGCCAATCTCAACGGAGACTAGCCTTCGGCGCGGGAGATATTATAGTGCACAAGTGTGTGCGCAGACACAGGTGCACTCTCTCTTCCCTAACTCGTCTAGTCTGATGGGACGGCAATCCGACACGACCGGAGAGAGATCAGGCGAAGGACCAACGGCTTAAGGTGCTTTCCGAGGTACGGGAGTATCACACCGCCAACTTCCAAACTCCGAACTGTTACTACAAATTTCCAAATTGAAAAACCCAATAACACTTTGCCCGACCCGGGAATCGAACCCAGGACCCCACACTCAGCAGTCACGCTTGCGACCACGAGACCAACGGGGCAGTAGTATATCTCCTAAACTAAGACCCGATTAAATCTGTGACTTGGCGACAAATTGCGACAAATTGGCGACAAATTATGGGATAAAACAGATTTTCGGTAGATGCCCTAGTTTTTGAGATATAAATGTGCCCTGCTGGGGAGACTCTCTCCAGATCGGCCAACTATAAACTCTTATATCTTTGAACCAGTGACCGACAAATTCTGATAATATTTGGCGACAAACGACTAATTTTTTGTGGAATCAAAATTAAAATCCCTAATGGTGGCCCTGCTATAGAATCAATGACACAAAAAATAAATTAAAAAAAAATATTTTAGGGTACAGGTAAAGTGGGGATGGTATTTTTTAACCCCCGACTGAAAAAGAGGGGTGTTATAAGTTTAACGTGTGTATCTGCTATAAGCTATCCTTTCTACAATAGCATATATTCATTATTCCTAGTGTATGTTGGCGTTTTCATTAGCCGTCCCCTGACGCGACGACGCTTGGATCAAAATATTACCTACAACTTTTATATTAAACTTAAAGGGCCAATACATATTATTTTTTTACTTTTTAAATGCTTTGTTTTTGTCAACTACAATGGTGCCGATTCTGTTGTACCAAACTAAACTAAATTTAAGTTCAATACATCTTTTTAACCCCCGACTGAAAAAGAGGGGTGTTATAAGTTTAACGTGTGTATCTGTGTATCTGTGTGTCTGTCTGTTCCATCGTAGCTGCCAAACCGCTGAACCGATTTTGTTTTTTTTTGTTTTGTTTTAAAGGTGACTTGATCGAGAGTGTTCTTAGCTATTATTCAAGAAAATCGGTTCAGCCATTTGAAGATTATCAGCTCTTTTCTAGTTGATGAATGGATGTGAGCATCTTTCACAGGTCTAATCGATTGGAAATTTAGAATTCTGTTACTTCAATGATATTAGAAGAATATAGTAACCTTGAACTGATGCTGCAGCATCACCTGGATGCAGGATACCCAACTCCCTCACCAACTTACAGCAGAGGTATCGTGTTTGGGCTCATTGGAAAGGTCTCAAAAAATAGGTTACAGATGGATGGTGATCAGGGTCTGATGATGGAGTAGGAAAGAGAAATGAAACTAAATTAGAAACTAGCTTTACTGTGGCAAAAGTACGTACAGCTACGCAGATATCGGCGAGCCGCGGGTTGATCATAGGGTTTCTACTAGTAATATAATATGAAATTTAAAAAGCTGGAAATAAAAGTTAAATTTAAAATTTAAAAAACCCCCGACAAAAACAAAGCATTTAAAAAGTAAACAAATAATATGTATTGGCCCTTTAAGTTTAATATAAAAGTTGTAGGTAATATTTTGATCCAAGCGTCGTCGCGGGTTTTTTAAATTTTAAATTTATTCTTTCTATTTCATAAAGAAAAGGACAGAAGATAAATTTTAGTTTAGTCCTGTCAAACTGTCACTACTCCCTTAAAAGTTTAGACGTTTTTTAGTTTAGACGTTTTTGACTGTCGCGTAGTCGCGAACGATTATTTTGTGACTGCGCGCCAGCTGTCGCGAGTACTTCCGCATTACTTCCGGAATACTTCCGGGTGTGATTATGATTGTAATTAGTCTAAAGTTTTGTATGGGAGCCGAATATAAAACGTATATCGTTGGAATCTGAATCAGATAAGCTAGCTTTGTAGAAATTAATAAATACAGTTTAGACTTGTAATATATTGTTAATGTTAATGTGAAATCAGAGGAAGGGTGGTTTTCCCAATTTCCCGTCAAAAAACAAAAAAAATAACAAAAAGTAAAAAACTTTTTTTCAAAAGGTTTTTATCTATTTAACTTAAAGATACACTATTTAACACTAAGCAATAAAAAAAACCACACTTCCCGATATTTTTTTTGCAAACCACCAGCAAAACAATAATAAACAAAGTTATGTCGTAACCTGGGCGACCCGAAACCGTGAACAAAGAAATGTTTATACCTGCGTTTTTTTTTGTCAACACTTACACACAAAGTGCCATGAGATGATAGCTTATCTTTTGTTTGAACCACATGCTAACACAAACACAGTTTGAACTGTTAAAATTGTTTATTTGTATCGAATTTATCGCCACGCTTATCACCACGCACTTGAAACCAACCGCAAGAAAAATCACTCAAGTTTTGGCTCACAGTCTCTAATCCACATATTTCCTGTCACACTTATTTCAAATCTGAATGTACATTCTACTGTATGTTGATATTTACTAATAGAAACACACAACACAAAGGCTTGTTGCCTAAAAAACACATTACTTTTATCAACAATTTTTTATTTTATTATATGGCATCCTTGTTTCATTCCATACACTTTGGTGCAAGTTTGAGCGGGAAAGGTATAGTCTGATGGTAGTGATGATAGTTTGCTGTGCAATATATGAAATGTGCAATGTGCCGCGGAATGACCGGGGATGTACTTGTACCATGTATTTTGGTTTACGGATGTGCCAGCTGGTGTCTCGGCGGTTAATCATTTTATACGGGACTATTCGCGCGGCTTTCTAAAGGCTTCGCGACAGACGACGGGTAATTTTTGAGTTTTGACACGCGGCCAATCACGCAAAAACGGCTGAATGGATTTTGATGAAATTTGGCAAACACATAGTTTATAACCTGGATTAACATATAGGATACATTTTATCCCGATATTCCCACGGGATCGAGACTCACGCAGGTGAAACCGCGGGGCGCAGCTAGTAATAAATAAATAATAAATTCAAAAAATAAAAATTGGTAAAATACCTACATTGTAAAGCTTAGAAATAATGTAGGTATTACAAAGTATGATGCCTGTACTAGGATAAACCTGTACCTATCACAGGCGGCATTAGTTCTTACGATTACTATTTGGACAACTGATTTCTTAACAATATCCTAACTAATATTATAAATGCGAAAGTGAGTTTATTTGAACGGCTGAATGGATTTCGGTGAAATTTTGCACAGGGGTAGATCACCTTGACCTGGAAAAGGACATAGGCTACTTTTTATCGACATACCACGCGGGCGAAGCCCCGGGCGGAAGCTAGTTTAACATAAGTTTAAAAATAGTGAGATAGCTAGTTAATTTACTATGTTATAATTTACTTAAACACTAATAATTAAGCTGTTTGCACTTAGTTACACGATTACTATTGCGTCTGCAGTATCATTAACTGGGTTAAAACAAATATTGCATAAATCAATCAAGGCTACATTAGATTTTTTGAAGCGGTCGGCAAATGTGCTTAGACAGCGACAAATGGCAAGGTAAGTAGGACAGCGCAGTGGCCAGGGATATATGTTGAGTCAGCAACAAGAGTTAGGGAAGTCAGGCCTTGAGTATGACGCACTAGGTGCCCTCATAATCGATGGAGTTAATATATCTGAATTCTGCTATTTTCCTAGCAGGGCATTCAGGGTCTACTGTTTTGTGGCTTTTTAAAGCGTGAGCAAGTTGCACATTTCGGAATGTCTGCTTTCTTCGCGTATTCGGACAACGAATGGCCTGCGTCACCGCAGTGACCACACGTAGAAACGATCTCTCGGCAAGTTTTTGCTGCATGGCCATATTGTTGGCATTTATAACACCTTGTTACCAATGTAAAGTCCCTGACAGGACAGGATGTCTGATTGAGGGATGATGTGCTTGATTGAGGGATTAGGGCTTTCCGTATATCGGCTGAAACTTCAACAACGTAGTTACAGATCGTAGCATCTCTCTTCCCCGATTTGTGGCTTAATTTTATGAAGGTCAAGAAGGATTCCAAGGACATCTCTGGTAACTTGTCGGCTACCTACGTTTTGTTCGAAAATGCCAAAAAAAATTCAGCCAAGGAAGTCGGCACTCCTACAACCACGATCCTAGGTTTGCGCTTGTTGGGCTCGGCGGTGGTAAGTCCAGATAGAGAGAGGTGGACTGTTTGCTTCAGTTTATCAGTGTCATCTTTCGTCTCGGTACTGATAATTACGCCTCCATTTTTTGTATTACGGACACCTCGAACGTGAAGCTTCATTTGCTCGGGCCGTATGATTGTTTGCACGAGTTCTTTTGTTTGGACACTTGTTTTTAATTTGTCGTTGGGATAAATGGCAATAGAGCTTAGATTATTGGGTCGTACGAAATCATTTGCTCCCTTCTTCACCATATCGGCAAACGAACCATATCTCGCAGAACCAAAATGCTTAATTGTCTGCTGGAGTTCCGAAATCTGTTCCATCAGGTCGCGTTTTTCTTGAAGGGCATCAACCACATTATACGCCTGAATGGATTTTTGTTTAAGAGACTGGTATAGGACTGCCATTTGTGGGGTGCCAGGTCCTACTGTACGGTATAGGGTAGAAATTTTAATTTTCTGCTCCGAGTTGAGTTTGCTTTCCGCGGCAATAGCGCAAAGTTCATTTAAGTTCTGTTCGATGGCTGACATCCATTTCTGAATCTCAGGCGTTGAAATAACTTCAACCGTCACCGACTCAAGGGCTGGGTTTTGTGTCGTTGTCCTCGACGGCGAGGCGGTGCATTGGCCCCCTTGGATTAAAGGGGCTGTTATCCATTTTGTATTTTTACCATTTCACTATTTCGCGTCCATTATTCGCTAAAACTACACACTTTGCAAAATTACAGTTGCATTACGTTAGTAATGCACTAAAGGAGGTCACTATTTTAAAGTAGGTAATTATTAAATATTGCTATCGAGCACGTCTGTACACTGTGAATGCATGTTTTTTCATGAAATAGAAAGAATAAGATGCACTGAACTTAAGTTTACGTTTGTGAACAACAGAATCGGCACCAATGTTGTTTGATGGATAAATTCATCCCAACTAACCCTTCATTGTGCGTCGTTCGACATGCACTTGGCCGGTTTCCTCCATGGTACCTAATACAATGCACATTTGTATTAGCTTCCATATTTCTGACTGACCGACTCCTTGGCAATTCAAAGTTGCCTATAAATGGTTTAGGTATACATATTTTAATAGGATAATCAAACACATCTGTAAATTTCTATTAAAATTTAATGCATGAGATATATTGAAAATTAATAATTAATCATTAGAAAATTAAAATAATTAAGTAATCATTCGAAATTTAAAACACAAAATATCCGGTAAGTACATAAGAAATACCACGTGGTCACGGTGGCTCTGACGGTAATCGTTCATTCATCTACTTGAATTTCTTGGGTTTACTATCGAACCGTTTGTTTTTAAAAAACGTTCGACTCATATCATCTTTCACCTGCGACAGCGAAATAGACCCCTGCCAAAAATAGGTTATTTAAGGGAGGATGCGCTACGTTAGCCCAAATCAAATTTTCTTACGTTTTATGCAATTTGCAGGTCAGTATCAGGTTGTATGTTGATCTAAATATGATTTGTGATCGTAGCAAATATGAATTTACAGAATTATCATCATTAGAATAAGCAATACAACTCCTTAAGTTCATATATTATATACCTACTGATACTGACCTGCAAATTGCAAAAAACGTAAGCAAATTTGAATTTCGCAGGCTACCTTAGCGCATCCCCCTCATATAGGTATAAACAGTTTCCACGCCAAAAAAAAAGGAGGAGCGCCGTTGCAATTCCGTGCGCTAGATTCATAACAGTTTGAACTTGATCATAAACTGGGAGCAGATTACAGGGAACTAGGTACTTTAATCGTACTAGGTATGTGAGTATTGAGGTTTTTTGATTGAGGATAGTGCGCACAATCTGCCGCTAGTGCGCACTATCGACGTCACAACTAGTCGGGCACTCCAGAGCTTCAGGCCAGTGCACAGTGCTCCACGTACCTGCGCCGGGCGCACGTGGCCGCGCGCCAGCGCCTCGAAGCGCCGCCCCACCTCGCGCGGCTGCAACACAACAGGGTGCTTAGTGCCGGCCGTAGCACACGCACGTGCGCGCACACCTGGCCACTCACGTCCAGCGCGTCGCCGTCCACGCTGCCGTCGCTGAGGAAGCTGTAGAGGTCGGCTTGGCGCGGCCTCGCCTTGCGCGCCCCGGCCGCGTGCGGCTCCGCCTCTTGCAGCCCGGAGTCCAACACGGGTGCCTCGCCCGCGTCTGCGGCCCCCTTGGGCGCTGCCAGGCGGCCCGTCAGCTCCTTCTGGATATTGTCGATCGTGTTCTGCATCCCCTGGATCCGCTCCTGCAGCCGCTCCTGGAAACAGACTCGACTTTACCGCACGCGCCTCACCACGCTCGGCGTCGCGCCGCTAGTCGCGCAAGCTCACCTTTTCGCCCCTCATTTCAAGGATGATGTTCATCTGCGAGGCCAGCTCGTTGTCCTTAGCCTGCAAGCAGAGAAGCCGTGAGCGGGGCGGAACGAGGCTCGGGCGGGGCTGGCGGGGCGGACGAGGCGGAGGGCTCGGGCGCGGCACCTGCACGGCGTCGCGCAGCTGCTGCTCTCGGGCGCGCGCGGCCTGCTGCTCGGCGTCGTGCTGGCGGCGCGCGGCCTGCTGGTCCGCGTCGTGCTGGCGGCGCGCGGCCACGAGCGCGGCGTCGGCGCGCGCGCGCGCGTCGC
This sequence comes from Lithophane ornitopus, assembly GCA_948473465.1. Taxonomy (NCBI): domain Eukaryota; kingdom Metazoa; phylum Arthropoda; class Insecta; order Lepidoptera; family Noctuidae; genus Lithophane; species Lithophane ornitopus. The sequence goes on along the minus strand of OX419643.1, from coordinate 10,296,338 downwards.
TCTCGCTCTTGAGGTCGGTCATGAGGCGCGCGATGGTGCCGGTCTTGGCGTCCAGCTCGCGGTCCTTGGCGGCGGCCGAGGCGACGAGCTCGGCTCGCTGCGCGGCGTCGGCGTCCCTGCAAGAGCGCTTCCGTCACGAGGCTGGCGGGCGGCGATCGACCGAAAAAAAAAACAGCTGTTCCCTAAATTTATGTTCGTATAGCTCGTCAAAGGTCAAACTGTAGGGAACAGCTGTTTTTTTTTTCGCGATTTCAGCTTTGGTCCCATAGTGAAACTTGTTCACAATGATGAGTACAATGACCCCGAGGATGCCCACTAATTTAATTTCACCCTGGTAGTATGTCAATAAATCATAAATAATTAGTAATAAAAACTCTTGTAAGGATATTACGGTTCAACTTATGGTACCAAAGATAAGCGGATTTTTCATACGAGCTATACATTACAAGTCTTCCGTTTTTATGCTAAATTAACCTTGTGTGAATATTTGAGCAGTAATGGTAAACAAAAGCAATATCCAACAAAAAAAAAAGACACATAATAATTGAAATATATGAAAGCTTCAGGCCAGCGGAGGTACGCACCGCTGCGCCTGGTGCGCGGCCTGCAGCTCGGCGACGCGCGCGCGCAGCTGCTCGGCCGTGCTGGAGAGCTCGGAGAGCGCGCTGCGCAGCGAGTCGCATTCTTGCTCGCTCTTGCTCAGTTTGTCGCTCGTTTCCTCCTTGTCCGTTTCCAGTTGACGCACACGTTGTGTAATGTAACTTAGTTTTGTCTGCATTTCTTGCTCGTGCTAAAATGACAAAACTGAATTTAGTAGGTAGTGGGTAGTATCTTGTAGGTACGTAAAGTCTGAAAACCCCTAGCCCTAGTAGATTAGTTTTTTTACCATTTTGGACTACGGGTACTTACTTGGTTTTTATCATGAATTACTTTCACCAGGTTTTGAATCTCTTCAACATGAGTCGCTTCTTTCTGTTTTAAGTCGGCAATTGTATTCTCAGCATCCTAATAGTATATAAAGACATTTTTTATAAGATTGACTCTTAGATAATAATTATGTGATAAAAACATGGATAACTGGACTGGAATTGGAATGGACTTCTTTGTTAAGTTCATTGAACTAAAAAAAAGCTCCATTGTTCAAATGTTGACTACCTACATTATTAGGTAAAACAAAGTAGGTAGGTACAGTTGAGTAGTGATAAGTAATAACACCACTCCCGTGGCCGGGCTCGGGTGACGTACCGCCAGCCGGTCCCGCGCCGCGTGCAGCTGGCCCTGCAGCTCGGCACCGTCGCGCCGCAGCCGCTCCGCCGCCGCGCCCGCCGCGCGCGCCCTGCCGACACACGACACTGGCAGTGCTGGCCCAGGTGGCCCACTGGTGACAGTTCGCACTAGGCGCGGTGTAGTAGTAGGTACTAGTCTCCGCAGGGGCAGGGGGGAGAAGATAAACAAATTCAGTCTCGCGATCGTTGAAATCAACTACTAGGTAGATACTGACTCGTCTTCCTGACGCGCGATGGTCTGCTGCAGGTGCGCGGTCTGCGCCTCGAACTGGCGCACCAGTCGCGACACTTCGTCCCGCATGGCCGAAACTGCCTCTTCCGCCTGTAACACGCGCTCATGCTACGGCTACTCGCGATAGAGCGAACTACACTTTCGCGCGCTCTGTTTACAGCGGACGTCGCCGTCGGTGTCGCGTCGGGCGGTGTGCGAGAGAGAACACGCGAAATGTAGTTCGCCTTATCGCGACAATGTGGACGCAGCATTTGTTATAGTTTATTTATTTACCACGGTTGTGTTAACTAAACGGTTGTAAAACCAATTACAGTATCTAAAATTGTAAAAATAAAAGAGACAAATAACACATTAAATCATATAAAATAAGAACATGAAAATATAACTATTAAATGGTTAACACTTTCACATTTGTGTGTGTTCCTCACTGTACTGTGCTGTACCGACCTGTTGGCAAGAGATTGCGAGGCTCCGAGCTGCTCGCGCCTCACTGTGCAGCCTGCACACACCTGTCGCAGGCGCGCGCGGCCTCCAGCTGACACTCCTGCTCCAGGTCGCGCGCGATACTCTCCCGCGCTGCCTCAATGCCTCACTGTGCAGCCTGCACTCACCTGTCGCAGGTGCACGCAGCCTCCAGCTGGCACTCCTGCTCCAGGTCGCGTGCGATACTCTCCCGCGCTGCCTCAGTGCCTCACTTTGGCCGCACTCACCTGTCGCAGGCGCGCGGCGAGCTGTTCGCAGGCGGCCGCGCGCTCGTCTGCGTGGGCGCGCGCGGCGCTGAGCTGCTCGCGCGCTATCTCCAGCTGGCGCTCCTGCTCCGCGGTGCGCGCGGCTCTCTTCCGCGCTACCAAACACACCATACGGAACTTATGCGTCACGCATCAAAGTGTTTGTGAACTTAGCTGCATCGTATTTAAGCCTCGTTCAGACTAGCGTGACGCGACACCGGTAATTGTTACACCGTAAAGTTTTCTTAGTTCCTTTGTCAGAGTCACGTCGCGCTATTCTGCACGAGACAGAGGCAGAGGTTAACAGAGGTCATACTCGTACATACGACGGGAATAAAAGTTCTAGAATGACAGGCGAGACTTTCCGAGACACGGAGGGTGTAAGTAATGAATGGCCATCGACGGACCAATCTCGGCCTGCATAGTTTAACCTTGATAGACCCACGTTTTAGGGTTCCGTAATACCAGTATGATATGGCCATCATTATGGCCTGTACAAGATTATGTCTGGACTTTAAAAGAGACTGTGAGTTTGACCTCTGAGTTTGTTTCGGCCTTTCTACTCAGAGTAGTCAGATAGGAAACGCCAACCTCATCTAGCTTATTTTTAATATTTTTTAATATGAGTTGTATAAGTGATTCCAATATCCTATTTACAAAATAAACAATTTCATTTCATTTCATACATGGAGCGACTGAGAGCCCAAAGTCGAGGGGTTTACTAGAAACCCCTGAAAAGTTCCAGTATCCACCTCTCGGCTTCATCATCGGATCAGCTCCAAGATACCTAATGCACGCACAATGGTTAACCTTAGGGACTAAGTGTGGAAACCAAACCCCTAACATAGAACATAGATATCTAATGATTTTATCGTTTTGGTCCTTGATATGTGTGCAAATTTTAAAATAATCGGACATCTTGCAGTTGGTAAAATTTACGTTGAAAGATTCCATCAAGTACATAGATAGATACAGGTCAGGCTAATAAAAAAAGCGTGCTGACGTGCTAAAAATCGCGACGTCATAACAATAAAAGCAGTCCACGTAAGGTAACCGACGTATCGTACGATACAAGCAGCGCGGCCTACCGGCGTCTCGCTCGCAGGCCTGCGCGTCGCGCGCGCGCTGCAGCTCGGCCGCCAGCTGGCGCACGCGCGCGCCGGCCTGCGCGTAGCTCGCCTGCAGCGCGCCGCGGTCGGCCCGGCAGCGCGCCACGCAGCGCCGCAGCCGCGCGCCGTACTCCTCCAGCACGTCGCACACGCCGCGCGCGCCCGCCACCCTGCGCACACGAGAGCTGCACTAGCGCCGCGCACGGGCTCGCGCGCGCCGCCGCCGGCCGAGTGAGCGTACTTGTTGAGCGTGTCGGGGCGTAGGCGCAGCTCCTGCGTGTAGTGCGCGGACGCGGCCTCGTGCTGCATCTGCACGTCCACCATGTTCTGCTGCAGGCGCTCGTGCGCGCCCTGCAGCTGCTGCAGCCGCTCCTTCAGGTCCCAATACGCCGTGTCCTGCGCCACCTGACCCCACGCACATTCGTATATTTTAAAGTAAACAAACAATGTAAGTATAAGTAGGTATGTGGCCAACCCTAACACCTGGACTAAATTCTGACATTTTGTTTTTTAAATTGCCGCCTCAGACCAACAAAAAAAGGATTGCCGCAAAACGGTGAATCCACCAATACCTAGCTCTTTACATTACCAACTCGCTGTGGGTGGAGCGACCAAGATTTTTTTTTCTTAGGAATATGTTTCCGCGAATGAAAAATTCGGCTATAGTACTCGAAAAACAAAACATACCTTCAGTTTAATAATTTTAGCGGTTTCACGCGATACTTTTTCTCTGAGCTTTTCGGCATCCGTGTTCATCCTTTTTCTGCTGGCGACTCTCCCAATATCTGTTACATCCATTTTTAGTAAAGATTAAAAAACCTTACTATAAATAAAAAATCTTTGGTCAAACGAGGCCGAGGGCAAACAGAAAACACGCCCAGTTTACTCGAAAAGAAATGAATTCCCGCCAAATTGAATCACTATCACTCTTCCAATACTGCTTGCTACCACAGATAACTCTTGCTACTGCTGCTGAACATGAACTCATAGACAAATATTTATTTTTTGGGACAATTTACACAGGCAAGGATTTACAGAAATAATACAGCCTAAGTACTTTCAAAATATTTTTTAAGTATAAGTTCCGTAGCACTAGTTATGTACTACAATATTCGAATAGGTACGTTAGTGGTAAACTAGCAAAGAGTACGGTAGTTTTTAGATAGTTCATACAGTTTACAATAAATCGCTATTCGAGCCAACGCGGTGGCATTGGACAAAAACGCTACCGCCACCACTACTTTACTGCCACCTATAAGACAACGCTACACTACAAGGTTCTTTTGGCGCGCGACTAAAATCAGAACTAATGCCACCATATTGTTCTGTCAATACAATATCTGTGACAATTTCACAAAAGTGCGTTTCAGAAAATACTTCTACACCTCGGTGAAGTTAGCACCTCGGTGAAGTTAGCCGCACGATTTCATTATTATGAACTTTTGTTATTGCTAAGCGGCTCGCCGCCGCCGTTGGTGACACTCGTAAAGCTTTCTCAGAATTTCATTGTCAACGCGTCAATTCAAAGTCCGCGTACTTAGCATGACACACGGGCGAGTAAGCTTGTCTAGCCATAAGTAGGTACGCGTACGTGACAACATACGCCTCACTCTCCAGAGAGCTGTCAATAACCTTGGCGCCTGGTTTCGAAAGTGGCGTATCGAAGTCAATCCCGATAAAAGCCAAGCGGTATTCTTTCAGAAACCGCGAGGCCCAGCGCACAAACGTACCTCGGTGAAGTTAGCCGCACGATTTCATTATTATGAAATTTTGATAATGCTAATCGTTAGAGAGTGTTAGAGAGAAAAGAAAAATCGTTAGAGAGTAATTAGTTTTTATGTAAAAGCAATTTTAATTTTTCGTCTGAAGTTGGCCCCCCTGCCCGCAAAAATGGACTTAGACGTAATTTTTTTTTTTTATCGTTTGAGAATCGTTAGAGAGAGATTGAGAGATACACAAAATCATTAGAGAGTAAATATTTTATTTGATATTAAATTATTTCTGAGAACGCGTTTTACCCTAGGATCTGATCGAGATAAAGTTTAAAAACGTGCCGCCTCGATAGGGGAGGGAGGAGAGGGGGAAGGGTTAGTAGATCCCCCCACTCCCGCCGGAGATACAAAGTTTTTATTAAATGATTTTTAAATATGATAAATCTCATATGCTGGGGCCACACCAACGGGAAACGCCGTTGATTATCGCGATAATGGACGTTAACCGTTGGTGTGGCCACAACTTACCTCGAGTATTTGTCAACGGCATTCACATTGGCGTTTAACGTTGGGTGATAACTCTGGTGGCGTTATCTTAGGCAGATCAAAGAGATTTACCGCGAGAATTATTGCATTGAGTGAAGCGGTGCACAATGAGAAACGTAAGTTTGATTAGGTTTCTCATTTTGCACCGTGAGCGCGACGGGATCTCACGGGTACATAATTATTTAGCGGATCCGATCAGCCCATTATGGAATGGAATAGACTAACGAGAAAGCCATTGAGCTTCTCGAAGTTCTGGACTGAACTTGATACTAAATGACCAGACCAGGGCCACTAACAATACCTATTATTTATTTATTTATACGTGTGGAGTCGCGTCATCCGCGTATATTCTTCTTACAAATAAATAATATTATTAGACGATGAGATCGTAATAATAATCGTGAATGTCGATGTTACCAGTTACGACCGGCCGGACGGACTACGGACGGCGTTCGGTCCGGGTGGTTGCGGCGGGGCACGGCTACTGCGGATAGGCGTCCGCGGGTGCGATAAACGTTTTTTCTTTGAACTTCCTTATTCAAAACTTTACCAAGTACTTAAAATTAAGTTTACAAAAACTTACGTTTGACGACGATGATAGATTAATTTTTATAGACAATCTATTTTATTGTCAAAACCGGTTATGATTAGAAAATATTTCAAGGGCGTGGATAAAGCAGCCCGCACCGGGCGCATAAAAGGCTAATTACGGCACTGAATAAAAGTAAATTATTCGTAAGTTCAAAGAAAAAAAAATAAGATCATCACTACATAGGAAGCCCTTCCATTTGATATGTCACACTCACTCTCGCGGTTAAAGTCAAAGTCAAATAAATACATTTTGAAAACAAACGTAAATAAATATATTCTGCATATGGGGGTCATCCCCATATTCAGAATATATTTATTTACGTTTTACGACCCATGTTTGGGTCACAGTAATACGTAAGTAAGTGTATCTAATTACCAAATTTCAACTTAATCGGTCCAATAGATTCGGAGCAAATTGGCTGTGGAAGACGGACCGACACCAGTGTCGGCGCTGACCTCGCCGCCAGTGCCTTTGCCGCCTGGCCATCCCGGTAGCAGGCGCGGTCCGAGGCCCCTCCCTCGGACCGCGCCTGGGGGTCATGACCCCCCCCAAAATCATTCAAGCTGTCGAGAGACTGAATGATTTACGTGCTTTACTTACTAAAAACTGTAGGTACTTGAGCCACAGTGACCCCGATGGTAGTATAAAAAAAATGTTTTTAGAGTACTTATCAATTAGGTAACCATTTCTCTAAATATATTCCTCGGCACCTCCCCACAAAATCTTGGACTGCGACCGCACCTGCCCGGTAGGATGTTGCGCTAGCTCCCAAATGTGGACTATAGAAGCCTTGCGGTAGGCAGCTACCAGGCAAGCGACCAGTGGACGGCATAATGTTGTTGTACCTACATGTATGCAGACTTATATAGTTGTAAGTACGGCGTGCGGTATGGCGGCGGCGGGCAGTACATTTTTTAGCGTTTCGTAGTCAACAAGGACCCCTATAGTTTCCCATGTCTGTCTGTCCGCGGCTTAGCTCAGAGACTGTTGGTACTATGTTGCTCAGACTTCGGTTACAGACCACAATAGCGTTATACTATTTTTAGACTCTACACTTAACACAATCCAAGGCCCTAAAACTGTTAAACGAATAGACGACATAGGACTTGAAACGTACGTGAAGAACATAGATTTTGAAAGGATTTTCAATATGACAGATGTGAACGAGGCAACCAATTTTTTTGTGCACTCTCTAAGTCAAGCTATAAATGATAACACAAAACTAATCACTACTTCTAGACGTAAAATAATTTTAAAGCCTTGGATAGCACCGGGTCTATTAAGATGCATGCGAAATCGTGATCAATTACATATTAAAACCATTAAGAATCCAGATAATGACGTAGTACTTTGCACTTACAAAAGATACAGGAATTTTTGCAACGATATATTAAAGAAAGTTAGACAAAGTTACGAGCAAGATATCATTAAAAAAGCAGGGAAAAACAACAAAAAAACTTTGGGAAGCAATTAAAAATATAACCTATACTAATAAAACCAAAAAGCAATCCACACAGCTCATTTCTATAGAAAATCCTATTGAATCAATTAATAGAGTAAATTCATTTTTTGTAAACGTAGGTAAAACATTGTCAGAAAAATTACTCTCACAAAATATTAATTTTCCTAATATAGAACCCGATAGTCAACCAACTAATTCGTTTCAAAATTCTTTTGTTCTTCTTCCTACTGATGAGGAAGAAATACGGGCCTTAATTATGAATTTAAAAAATGAGTGTGCAGTTGGCGTTGATGATATATCTGGATCATTTTTGAAACGGGTTTCTGATATTATTGTTCCTCCACTTACATACATATGCAATCTCTCATTCTCTACTGTAATATTTCCGCGTGCTTTTAAAAAATCCAAAATTGTACCCATATTCAAGTCCGGAAACAGATACTGTGTCAATAACTATAGACCAATATCAATACTACCAACTTTATAAAAAAATTTAGAACGATTAATGAACACCAGACTTACTAAATTCCTTGAACAAAATTCTCTTTTATCTCCATCACAGTTTGGCTTTCGATCTGGCAGGTCAACAGCTGATGCCGTCCACGAACTAACAAATCACATAGTCAACAAACTAGATAATAAAAAAAGACCTTAGCCATTTACCTAGATTTAGCTAAAGCATTTGACACAGTATCTGTTCCTATTTTGGTTAAAAAGTTAGAGAATATGGATGTAAGAAGTCTACCACTTCAACTATTCACAGACTATTTGTCTGACAGAACACAAACTTCTAAATTAGATAGTTGGATTAGTGACGAACTTCTTAATCAGTACGGCGTACCACATGGTAGCATTCTTGGTCCAACATTATTCTTAGTTTATATAAACGATTTATGTGATATCAAGCTGCATAACGGTAAAATCATCACTTTCGCCGATGATACTGCCTTGATTTTCGATGAGTTTCAAATTTATGCTCAACAAGGTCTTAATAAGGTCTATTACTGGCTTTATTACAATTTGCTTACCCTCAACGTGGATAAGACAAAATACATGACGTACTCCCTTAGGCCCCAGGATCAACCAAACTTCAACCTTAAAGTCCACTCATGTACGCAACTCTGCAACTCTCACTCATCAACCATTGTTCTTGTCCTGTATTAGTTAAAACAAAATCAATCAAATATCTTGGCATAATCATAGATTATCGACTCAGTTTCCAACAACACATTGAAACCCTAGTTAAAAGAATCCGAAAATTAATCTACATATTTAAAAATTTAAGACATATATCTGATACATCAGTTATTAAGATAGTTTACTTTGCACTTTGCCAGTCTTTGCTAGTATATTGTATTACCTCTTGGGGCGGTACCTCTAAAACTTTTTGATAAATCTAGAGAGAGCTCAAAGAGCCATATTAAAAGTTAGTTGCTTTTTCCCAATCCTCTATCCAACCTTCGATCTTTACCAACACTGCCAAGTGCTAACGGTCCGGCAGTTGTTCATTCTTATGACAGTTCTAAAAAAACACACTGAACTTCCCTTAGATCACGATTTACAAACACAAAATAGACGGTCAACAAATGTTTGTTCAATCAGCCGTTATAATACTAGTTTCTCCCAAAAGCTTTTCTGTTTTCTTGGCATTTTTCTTTATAATTCAATTAATAACAAAATATCTATCTACTCTCATACAAAGACTATTTGTAAAAGAAAAGTACGCTATTGGCTATTAAATCTGGACTACATTGCCAAGGAAAACTTAATAAAACCAATTTCATAACACCCATACACTAACACTCCACACACCCACACACCTACACTTACAAACATTCAACCCACCTACTCATTATTCATTTCCCCATTTCCATTATTAATTATTTTAAGTTCATTATTATTTTATTTTCATTTTCTTATTTAGAATTCTGTTTCTATTTTTTTTCAACTATTCAATCTTTTGATACCTGCAGTTATACATTATCTTGACCCGACCTACTAAGAGAGCCGGGTGATCTGTAACTCAGGATACTCCTACCACAGACACCTTTCTCTATTTAAGATTGTGCATCTCATTAACCTGTGCCTGTAATATGATGTAGAGATAAATAAAGATTTATGATTTCGTTTATTTCACTTTAAATACATACAAATTATATTTTTAAATATTAGAATAAAAAATATATAAAAACATTTAAAAATATAAAAAGTAGTAGCCCACCGGTATCGGGAACAAGGTCCAAGCTACCGGCGGTTAGGGCTCCAGAGAGAGGAACCTCCTAACAATGCGAGCCGTGTCCAGGAGTACCGCTTTCTGAATCAAGCCCTTAATCCAGCCGCCCAACGAGAGCCTCCATAGGTGTTGGTCGAGACTCTTGGCAATTAGGCCATTGGCTGATACGACTATCGGCACAATGATCGCAGAGTCCACATCCCACATGTCGACAACCTCGTGAGCCAAGTCAAGATACTTGATTTGTTTATCTTTCTCGGCCTTCACGAGGTTTCCGTCATGCGGGACCGTTATGTCAATGATCATTGCGCGCCGCTCTGTTCGATCCACCACCACTATATCAGGCTTATTGGCAACAATAGTCCTGTCAGTGATGATGGATCGATCCCAGTACAATGTGATATTTCCATTTTCGAGAACTGGGTCGGGCACATACCTGTAGTACGGCACTTCCGATTCCACAAGGCTGTATTTCAGAGCAAGTTGCTGGTGGATAATCCTGGCTACAAGATTGTGTCTATGCAAGTACTCTCCGTTAGCTAGATGAGAACATCCGGAGATAATGTGACGGATTGATTCTCCTGGTCGGTGGCATGCCCGACAAATGTCAACCGTGCCGTCCTTCATAATAAATCTCCGGTAATTGTTCGTCATGATAACTTCGTCCATAATTGCACAGACAAAACCTTCGGTTTCTCCAAAGAGGTCACCGAAACGCAGCCAGGCTACGGACGCTAGTGAATCTACATCGGGTCCATACAGGGCCCGGAAAAAGCGTCCGTGAAGCTCCTTACTCTGCCATACCTCCTTGCGATCGTTAGTGTCAAGCACTACAGGCTTGCGCCAGTTCTCTTTCGCCAAGGAGAGCGGGGTGAGGCCCTTGTCCACCGCGACCACATCTCGATGCATTCCCACGTCGGCTTCTAGGAAATATTCCCTGAGACTGCATATCTCGCGATTGTGGAGGGTCTTAGCGTTTAAAAAGCCTCGACCTCCACACTTTCGCGGGATATACAGTCTCATTACCGATGACCGTGGGTGATGCATACGGTATGCAGTCAGTAGCGTACGGACACTTCTATCCAGGGCGTCAAGTTCGGTCTGAGTCCATTTGAGTATGCCGAAAGAGTACATCAAAACCGGCATGACCCAACCGTTGAAAGCGCGCACCTTGTTACCGCCTGATAGAAGACTATTAAATACTTTCTTCAGGCGGCCAAAGAAGCGCTCCTTCAACGATTGCTTCATGTCAGTAACATTGATGCCTAACGCTTCCGACATACCCAAATACTTATAGGTTTCGGATGCGGAGAGGGCTCTAAGGTATATGGAATCCGAGAGTTGGGTTCCCACGGATTCCACAATCTCCCCTCGCTTTACATGCATGACCGCACATTTATCCACACCAAATTCCATCCTGATGGCTCTACTGAAAGTTTCAGTTACTTTCAGTAGCTCCATCAGTTGATTATGATTATGACTAGAAAAATCCAATTTGGTATACCTACATATAAAAATCATGCATACATTTTTTTAGGGTACTTATCTCCCCTACACTTAAAGTGGATACTTTTTCTTTTCTGGCCTATCCTTTTGTGTTTGCTGTCGTTGGAAAGATCATTCAGAAATATTGTGAGTTTGTTTGGGAAAACCATTTTTGGATTCAGGGATCCGTTTGCGTAATATTAAGCTATATAAAGCAAATTTTTGTTATAATCAAGTTGTACCCCCCCCCCCCCCTTTCAGCCAGCTAAACGGTTAGTTTTGGATATGTGAAAAAAATCACGGCAGTAGCATGTATGTCGCAGGGAAATGAGGAAACCAGGGATTTCACGAAATCACGGTAGATGTCAAATATTCTTGTATAATAAGTCTTCTTTCTAAAAATGTTTAGTGATATGACAAAATGCTAATAATTATAATGTCAGTGATATGTCGTTTCACTTTCAACTAAATCTAGTAAAATGAAAAAAGTGTTGATGGATATAAACCAAATCACTAATTAACTGATGCATTTTTATTTGATATTTAAGTTTCAATTAAATAAACATCTATTCTGACGATGATCTACTAACCCTTCCTCCCTCCCCTCCCTCCCTTATCGAGGCGGCACGTTTCTAAACTTTATCCTGATCAGGTCCTAGGGTAAAACGCGTTCTCAGAAATAATTTAATATCAATTAAAATATTAACTCTCTAATGATTGTTTTTAACTCTCAATCTCTCTCTAACGATTCTCAAACTATAAAAAAATTACGTCTTAGTCCATTTTTGCATTTTAGTCCAACTTCACAAAAAAAAATCTTTGATAAATAAAACTAATTACAACTCTAACGATTTTTCTTTTCTCTCTAACTCTCTCTTACGATTAGCATTTAAAAAAATTCAGAATAATTAAATCAAGGGCTGATTTCACAGAGGTGGGCTAACTTTACGCTCTTAGAAATGATTTAATAACAAATAAAATATTAACTCTAAACGATTTTGTGTATCTCTCAAACTCTCTCTAACGATTCTCAAACGATTTAAAAAAAAAATTACGTCTAAGTCTTACGTCTTATTTTGTTATCAAATGCCTTTAAAACTTGTTCTCACAAATTTCTTTCTATCCCTCGTATTTCGGAAGTTATTTGAGAAAATGTTAAATTTTACTATGAAAGTGACTGTATCGAGCTCTCTGCCGCCTGATTCCGGCCTCGTTTCAAGTTGTGGTCTTTATTATCATAATACTGCTAAGACATATGGTGCGCCAAACGTGCCGTATTATTCGTTTTTCAAAAGACTCGTTTTTTCTCTGAAGTGCGTAAGTCCAACCGCTCCCATACATTCGTTCCATTGTGCGACGGCGAACCGTACTTTAAGTACGCACGTGTATCACCCACTTTACAGTATTAATAGTTCTCTGTGCTCGGTTATGAGTTTATGTTTTCTGTGGAGATTATGTTCCTTGTCTGATGTCTGTCACTTCTGTCAGTTGTCTTTGTAGTGTGTACAGTGTCTAGGTCCAAAAACAGCAAAAAAGGACTACGGTCTAGGACGTGTGTTATCTGAAAGAAATAAATGCCGTTAATGTGGTGTGTGTAGTGATGGCCGCGAAGTACTTCGTGTGGGGCGAGGGCGTGTGGCGCGAAGTGGATGTGGCGTCGGGGCGCGTATCGGGCTGGCGGCGTCACGCGCGCTTCGTGTTCGTTCGGCGCGGCCGGTTGCTGGTGGCGCGGCGCCGGCCCGTGCTGCGCGCGCTCGAGGCGCTCGCTGCGGGGCAGCCTAGCGCTGCCGCCGACGGCCCACGCCTCTCGCACCGCTGGTAAACTATACACAACAGTCCTTCCATCAGTACAAAATCCGTGTCACGCTAGTTTTCGCGCTCAAATTGCGTCTTTGATGATGCAGAGAGAGGTGGTAGTGAACTCTCTCTTGATGAAGAGTTACAAATGATTCTGAAAGCTCGCCCACAAGAACGCTTCACGTTTAACTGGTTCATTATTTGATAAACTTGTTAGACAAGAAATCAATCTGTTAGAATCAGGTGGGTTTAAAGGGCAGCACCTGCAGTGTGTGTGTCAATTCCTATTATCAGTGGTGCCAACAAGCATAGAGGCAGAATGGGCCTTTTCTGCTGCTGGATATTTGGCACGAAACATCCGAAGCCAGTTGGCAGACAACACTTTAGATATGTTGTGTTTTCTTAGGAGTTATGTTCAGAATAATCCATATTTTTTTTAAATAAATGAATTAGTTTTTTTGTATATGTACATTATTTCGCCCCTAGAATAATAACTTAACCAAGTTTCAATAGAATACTTTTAATAATTCGTAAATTTGATCTTGCGAGATTAGACTGGTACCTTATAAACGGCATAATTATGGTAATAGTCTACTAACTGCTCCCAAATTACCATGTTTATTTTCTTTACATTCATCCTTGACATAATCATTGTATTTGACATTATTCCTATTATTATAGATACCTCCAATTTAATTTCAACTCTTAGTGGCTTTTGTGGACATGATAATTATTCAATTTGTTACAGTTGTAATAGCAATCACTTCATTTGGCTGAAATAGGTTTTTTTTTATTGTTTGTCTTTTATATAGATTATTTTCTATTTTGTGAATGTGAGAACTTTGTAGGCTTATTGGACTGAAGATTTATTGAACATCTATTTTGTTAAGTACCTGGTACTTACTTGTTGAAAGGCCTACATTGTCCTCCCATGCCTACTAACACTGTAATTTGAAAATATTGTAAAAGCCAATTATTTTTAAAAGAGTAACCGTGGAGTTTCTTGCCGGCTCTTCTCCATTGGAAACGACCAATTGGAACTGTGCACCTAGCTTCTGACGATTCATAAGTGCCCATGTAGGTTTATGTGAAATAAAATATTTTGATTTGATTTGATTTGAAGACCTCTTAAATCTTGCAAATCCCGAGATTGAAATTTTGCTGCAAGATTGCACTCCCTACTGATTGTGCTTTTGGACAGGTTTGTCGGACAAACTATGTGTATATGTAGCGTGCCTGTCCGTCTGTCAGTTTGTTGTAGGTTGTAGCTGTGTATTAAACGTTGCTGTTGATTACGGACAGTGTTGTGCTTCCCTACTGCTTGTGGGTATATATACATAACAACCATATTCCCAAAGAGTTGGGCAACAATATCAAATACCAGCTGCGCCCGCGGCTTCGCCCGCGTGGTATGTCGATAAAAAGCCTTTGCCTTTTCTTAGGCTCTAGACTATCTGTGTACCAAATTTCATTTAAATTGGTTCAGTAGTTTTGGTGTGAAAGTGCGACAGACAGACAGACAGAGTTACTTTCGTATTTATAATATTAGTAAGGATTTTATAGCTGCAGCAAGTTTCTGTCCACTATCCAGTGTTGTTCTTGTTGAACAACACTGGATAGTGGACAGAAACTTGTATTCTGTTCCCTTATCACTGCCTGGTTGCTTGCAAACATTCTGTGTGATGAAATTCATGAATAAATTCTTATTGGGTCAGTTTCTTCTACTGCTGACTTTATCACAAATATATTCAGCAGAGGAGATAGCTGTAATGAAATATTCCTTTATCACTAGTTGTTGTAAATGATAGTTGGCTCGCCGTTCCCCTGCTGCACAGTGGCTCCACTACTTGGTGCACCACTATGTCATGACTACCACACTTGACGTTTGGAGCACTGGGTGATGTCTTCACATAGCTTTCAGTCTGCTTCTGTGAGGAAATAAAACTAAACATTCAAGTTGTGCACCACAGAGGAAATAATTTGTCTTTAAAAGCTATACAAATTATTTACTCTGTATTGTATAATTATATACACACAGCACTTGCAGACTTATAACAGCATTGCAAAATGTTATTGTTTGGCTGTGTCATTAAACTGCTGTTCAATCCAATTTGACAGAATTGTGAACAAACCATAACATATGGAAAATGACTTGTGTTTATCTCACATTCTGTGGTGGAAGTGACAACAGCAACATTTGTTATACATTCAAAGTGTTTCATGGTTTTCAGGGTAGTTGATGCTTTTCTTTATAATCCTGTTTGTTTACATTTCTATCAAATTGGATCTAAATAAAGTATAATTGCAGCTGTTGTATTACAATGCCTCACCCTGCAGCAAGTCTGAGAGCCGCAGCAAGCGCAAGCACGAGACGCCCGCTGTGCTCCCCGCGCCACTCGCGCCCTCCGTGCCCCCCGAGCCCCCGGGGGCGCCGCCGTGTCATCATCACTGCTGTACACAAAGGTAACTCTTATTGCTCGGTTTCTAGTCTAGCAGCAACTTAGTGTTTGCCTGATGCAGTAGAGCCTTCAGCTAGATTTCATTAGTTTTTCTGAAAGTACTTCAGTTCAGTTTGAAGCACACTGATGTATAACTGCACAAGGATCTTTTGACGCGTGGCCAATATCAGAACTAACGTCAATGATTTTGTCTTTTCAATGCATTATTCAAAACAAAGGCACAGTGTTACCACCAGCGCCTCCCTGTGAACGTCATTCGAGCGCCAGAAGATCCTTGTGGCAGTGTAGTTAGTTCACTAGTAGTATGCATGTCACTGTGTTGGCCTAACAATATCATCTGTAACCAGGAACTATTATTTATTCTTATTATTTTTAATTGTACTCATTTGCGGTTGATTGATCATAGAAGTAGACGGCAAGAGCTACCCCGTGGCGACGACTTGTAGATAATGTTCGCGACAAACAACACACGACGTTATTCCAGATGCAACAACAACGACGAGCGGCCGGCAGGCAAGCGTCACACAGCCACGCAGTGTGCGCCGGGCGGGGCCGGCCCCTCCGCCCTCACCTTCAACGTCAACCAGAAGTACAAGACTAGCGCCGCCGCCGCGCCCGACTACAGCTCTACAGAGGAGTTCGTGAGCACGATCGCCCGCAGACCGCCTCTCGCGGCGCACAGGACGACGGAAGTGAAGAAGTTGTTCGGCAAGGCGCCTACGACCGAACCACCCACCACCGCCGCGGACAAGAAGCGCACGCCCGTCACGTCACACCCGGCAGACAAATCCGGCGACGAGAGCCAAGAGCGCGCGAGGAAACGACCTCAAACGATCGTCAGTGACAACACCGACTCCACGTCAGCAGACGAGCCACTGCAGCGGAGCGCTACGACCGCCCAACAGACGCCCGCCGCGTGCAAGGAGCTGATCATCTCGGACGAGGACGTGGCGCTGCTGCGCGGCTACGTGTCGCGCACGAACGCGTCCGCCCTGCAGCGCTTCGACGCCGACGACGCCTACAAGCGCTTGCTGTTCTACGCCATCAACCCGCTGGTGCAGCTGGAGCGGTGCGCGCGCCTCGAGTGCCTGCTGCGCACGCGCAGCCTGGGCCTGGCGCCCGCCGGGCCGCGCGCCCGCCCCGCGCCGCGCTCGGTGCGCAGCGCCTCCGCTGATACCGATAAGGTAACTAGACTACGTTTGAGGTGGCCGTTTCTTAGTAAGCAGAAGAAATCGATAAGACCTGACAACATAAGAGCCCATCGATGGCCTTATGTGTCAGATTCTTAAACGATTCAAACAATTAAGTAGCAAGTAGCTGCGCGCCCTCTGCCGCCTGGCGCGGAGCTGACACACATACACCTGTAAGTAAGAAGCCCTTAGAGATAGAGATACAAAATAGAAATGATAGAAAAAAGACTTTTAATTTCAAGGAGAACAAGGACAAACACTCGTCTTCGAATAAAGTGCGTGAACCGGTCAGCGCCACGAAGAAGTCGCCGGAGGAGAGACCGGCGGCTAGCGAGCCAGCGCCGCCCTCTCGCACCAGTGCCACTCGCCTGGGAGTGTCTGAGCGCAGCAACAAGCTCGTAAAAGACGGGGCGGTGATACAAGCACCCGAGACTAATGGCGTTGCCAGTGATCGTCCGAGAGCGAAGCCCGAGCGGAGCAAGAAGAAGGCAGACATCGCTCGAGCCGCCGGCGCCGCCACAGCAGCGGGCAGCGACGCGGTGCGAGCGCCGGCCGGCACACACGTCATCAGTAAACGGTAGGTATCACTGGCACCACACTTCTATATACTTAGCGTACTTGTCACCCAGTTGTTGTGTTGCATCTGCGACGCTATGTAGTAAGACGTGTGCTGTGTGACGTTTGCAAGGCTTTCGATAGCGTCGACCACGATATGCTTACCCTGAATTAGATTTCATTTGAAAACAGTTGCTGATCTTGAATGTTTTGCTGGTGTAACTAGAGTACTAGACCATTTGTGATAGTTCTGAATACAAGTCATTGTTTGGGGGGATGCGCTGTCTTACGTTTTAAGTAAAATATATGTATGTATGTAAATACATATTAGTTATTTTCACGCATCATACTTTGACAAACCTACAAAACACGTAAGAAAATAATACTTTGGCTACCTCAGCGCATCCTCCCTATGGCAGCGAGTGTATGTGAGCGTTGTCCGCAGCGCGTCGCAGCCCGCCGCCAAGGAGTACTCCAACCTGGAGGACCACGCCATCGTGGCGTGGCTGAGCGGCGGCTCGCGCGCCTGCCTCGTGAGCGGCAACCGCGTGTGGCGCGACCTGCAGGACCAGTACGAGCGGCTCACGGGGCGCAGTGAGTCACGAACCCTATTAGATTGTGGAAACAATGTTTTACTATGCATTTTGCGAGGAATAGTACATTGTGATACGAGTGTGCTTTATTGGATATTAAGGTAGCCGAGAGTGTAATAATCAATGCACACTACGCGTTTCGTACGACGTTTTTCAACACACTTGCGAGGAAAAAAACAGATTCACAGATTGTTGTAAGAACTTTTGCAACATTAACGTAGGTAACTATAGAGATGATATATTTATAAAGTTTAACTGACCTTTGTTGCCAGGTACTGACTATCCGGAGTTTCTTTTAAAAACTTCTATGTCGGTTGGTGACAATACTTTAAATTTTGTATTTTTGATATTAATTATCCACACAACGAAAACGATAATAAATAAATATTTATGGAAAATGGCGCGCTCGCTGGTTTTGTTTTTCCATAGGTGTAAATAAAGACACTGGCAAAACCATTATGACAGCCTATACAAAAAATATGACTTGAATAAGAAAAAAAAATACAAAAAAAAATTAACTAAACGTGCCATAGTGGAGTCAATTCTATTTATTATTATTTACGCTCGTCTCCCCTACATGAAATCGACATTTTTAATAATGATTTTAACCACACAACAAAAAAGTTAACAAATAAGCATTTATGGAAAATAGCGGCTGGTTTTGATTTTTCCGCTAGCGATGCGCGCGTGGGATTAAATAAAGGCACTGGTAATACCGCTGAACAGCCTATATAAAAATATTATAATTTTAATAAAACATAATACGGAAATGGGGTTAGGGTAGTGAACAATATAGGCTGAAATTGCCACAGACGATATAAACCCTTATTTAATAGTACAGATAGAGTTTATTCTGCGCGAACGCGGTGGCAAAGGGGCAGGCCAGCGCGCGGAGTTATTAAAAAAAAAAATCCCATGGGATTTTTTTTTACTATATCTAAACGCCACTGGTTTGCTTATGGTTCTATGTTTCTATGTTATGGGGATTGGTTTCCCCACTAAGTCCTTAGAGTGGAGCATTGTGCGCAGCGCTGGTGTTCCGATAGGGCTCAGGAGATACAATAGAATGTGTTGCAGCGCGCTCGTGGCACTCGCTGCGCAACCGCTACCTGCGCTACATCCTGCCGGCGCTGGGCGCGCTGCAGCTGCCGCCCGCCGACGTGTCGCGCCTGCGCGCTGCCGCCGCCACCGGTACGTACCGCGCGTTGTAGTGATGTGTTGCAGCGCGCTCGTGGCACTCGCTGCGCAACCGCTACCTGCGCTACATCCTGCCGGGCTGGGCGCGCTGCAGCTGCCGCCCGCCGACGTGTCGCGCCTGCGCGCTGCCGCCGCCACCGGTACGTACCGCGCGTTGTAGTGATGTGTTGCAGCGCGCTCGTGGCACTCGCTGCGCAACCGCTACCTGCGCTACATCCTGCCGGGCTGGGCGCGCTGCAGCTGCCGCCCGCCGACGTGTCGCGCCTGCGCGCTGCCGCCGCCACCGGTACGTACCGCGCGTTGTAGTGATGTGTTGCAGCGCGCTCGTGGCACTCGCTGCGCAACCGCTACCTGCGCTACATCCTGCCGGGCTGGGCGCGCTGCAGCTGCCGCCCGCCGACGTGTCGCGCCTGCGCGCTGCCGCCGCCACCGGTACGTACCGCGCGTTGTAGTGATGTGTTGCAGCGCGCTCGTGGCACTCGCTGCGCAACCGCTACCTGCGCTACATCCTGCCGGCGCTGGGCGCGCTGCAGCTGCCGCCCGCCGACGTGTCGCGCCTGCGCACTGCCGCCGCCACCAGTACGTACCGCGCGTTGAAGTAATGCCCGTATATATCGTTGCGCGTTGTAGTAATGCCCGTATATATCGTTGCGCGTTGTAGTAATGCCCGTATATATCGTTGCGCGTTGTTATGAAGGTTTTTACTGTTGTTTTAAAATGTTTAAATCAGGTCATTTATTCAAATAATGCTGAAAATTTGCACGTCTTTTTGAACGTCAAAATGACATAAGACAGTCCCCTAAAATGACGGCCCTTCACCACTTCCTAGTAGTTCGGCTGGGAATAAAATAAGTGAAACACTACACAAAATTGACAATGGTTTGACTTTGATTTTGCAGGCGCTATCAAGACAAAGAACCGCTTGGCGGCGCGGCGCCCCTCCCTGCTCCAGGAGCCGGCGCGCGGCGCCTCGTCGCGGCGCCCGCGAGCGCGCTCCTCCGCCGACGACACGGATGCCAGGGCTGATGATGCTAACGGTATGTGTTTACGGGCCTTCATAGTTTAACACGTTCATTGCCGGGAGCTCTCCTGGAGGCCTCCCTCTAGTCGCATTTGGGATGCCGAGAGCCCTCCTGGTTGGCTCATTTTAAAGGTAGAAAACCTACCTTTATTAGCACATTATAAAATGTTAAAATAAAATCAGTTGTATATTTTAACAAGATTGTTTAGTATACGCGTTGGTTCAAGAATTTTTCCACGAGTGAAGGTCCACTATGTATGGCGGAATGGCATAATGAGCTCTATGAAAACTGCACGTAGTTTTTCCTATAATTTTCCTGGTGTGTGTATTTAAGTTACATAATTATAACTTAGAAATCTCGATGTTTTGTCAATTCCAAAAAACCGTGCGAAGCAGGAGCGGATCCCTCATGTTTTAACCGTATAGTTCGGAAGCGCCCCCGATTGGACCCGAACACACAAACCTCTGCTGGCTCAGTAGCGGGTCCCTAGTGTTTTAACCGTATAGTTCGGAAGCGCTCCCGATTGGACCCGAACACACAAACCTCCGCTGGCTCGGTAGCGGGTCCCTAGTGTTTTAACCGTATAGTTCGGAAGCGCCCCCGATTGGACCCGAACACACAAACCTCCGCTGGCTCGGTAGCGGGTCCCTAGTGTTTTAACCGTATAGTTCGGAAGCGCCCCCGATTGGACCCGAACACACAAACCTCCGCTGGCTCGGTAGCGGGTCCCATTGGACCCCAGAATGACCACATACGACACCCTAACTTGATTATGTAAATATTGAATATGCTACCCATCAAATCTTATGAATGTGCGTTAATTAAGAGAGTTGTATAAAAACTCATTATGTTAACGCCATTCAATCTTTCTTAATTAGCGCGCAAGTTAATTAATTTACCTATAAATAATTCGAAACTGTAAATACGTAAATCGCCATTTTGATGATAGTGGTGGTCAAGGCTAAAAAACATAAAAATTGGAGATTTCTAACATCCAAACTCCACCACAGGGGCAGTCAATAATACATCATTTAATTATCTGACGAATTCATCCATTGTTCAAGTTAAATAAATAGTGGTAATGAAGTTTTGTGTTATCTAAAGTCGAAGTTTCGCGCCAATCGTGCTTGTTATCATATTTACTTTTCACAAATTTTACTCATACACATGTAGATACGATTTAAAATGTGACAAATATTATTCAAAATATTATAAATAACTAGACAATGTCCAGATCATCACACAATAAACGAACACAGGTCCAATAATACGAATTATTCATTACTGTTAGGAATTGAGAACGCAATCATTATTTGTTTTTTTTTAAGTTTGCCTCACTGGCATTATGTTGACACGTTTTTCCTTCTTCCTGTTTCATCCATCTTGTTGTGTAGAACTCGTGGTAGTTCAATAAAACGTTTTGTGCATTTTATCCGAGTTAGTTTATTTATCAACCATAAATATCAACATGGTAGCAGAGCGTTGTTGATTAAAATCATTATATATGAAAACGCAGAAATAACTAACAATAACCGGCCGGCGTATTTATTCCGTACCTACCATTTTGAGGTTACCTAACCTGGAGCGGCGTGCTCAGTCACATAGCGTCGAAAAATTAATAGTACACGACGAAAATGTCCAGTACAGGCCATAATCCATTCCTCATTGATGAAGGAACTAATACAGACGCAAAAAAGGAAACAAAGGTAAAATCTAAGCTTATTCTACTTTTAGACCCGATCAACTATGTGCATGTACAGAGCGCGACTACATGTAAAGAAGTCTGGGAAAGTTTGTAACGGGCTTTTGATGACAGCGGGTTATACAGGAAAGTTGCCTTGTTGAGAGACCTCATCACTACTACATTGGACAGTTCCCGAAACGTAGATGACTATGTGAACAAGATTATGTCGACCGCTCATAAGCTTAGGAACATCAAGTTTGACATTGATGATGAATGGCTTGGAACGCTGATGTTGGCTGGCTTACCTGAAATTTATATGCCAATGATAATGGGTCTGGAGAGCTCAGGGATCAAGATCAGTGCAGACTCGATCAAAACAAAACTCCTGCAGGAAGTTCAATGCTCAGAGAGTACAGTATTCTTCACTAGGAAAGCGGCCAATAATGGGAAAGCGAAGGCTCAAAGTCAGAATTATCATAAAGGGCCCGATGCTACAATTGTTACAAGCATGGACACTATTATATCTTCAAATAAAACACCAAATATCGTAATTTGTGTATTGAGCTAAGTAGCCTCGAAGTACAAGTGGGTAAATCATAAGAGTAGGGTAGGGAACAATAATATTATGGAGGGTAGACTTAAAACTAATAAACACACAACCCATGAACCATGAAGGATGTAGGTAATGATATACAACATACCTTTCCCCCAAGTAAGTATACAAAATATATTTAAACTTTAACCTATACTTAAAGTCAACCATTTTGTATTTATTTAAATATCTAACATTAACAATAAGTCTATTCGATATACATTGAATCAGGCCTTTCATAAGGGCCTTTTGTATGAGATAACACTTTACTTTTAATCTTACCCGCAGAATAGCCAGACTCATAATCACTGGGTATACCTAACATCTCCGCCCATTTGTCCGGACTCGGTATTTAAATTATTTCCTCACTCGAGCCAGTACCTCCCATTTCCTCATCTCGATTTTCCACTTCCAAACTGACCTCTTCATTATTTACTTCTTCCCTCTCTCCTCTGTCTGCATTTTCTGTAAATTTCTTTTTAACCAGTTGGTCGATATGTCGGTTGACAACATTACCATCATCGGTTGCAACTTGATAATTCGATGGCCCTTGCTTTTTAACCACCATACCTGGCAACCCACGAGGTCCACCGCTATAGTTTCTATACATCACACTTTGGCCCACATTCGTTTCTCGAGTTACATTATGAGCATTATTAGTAATCTGTTGATCAGTTTTATTTTGAACACGATTATCCGGATGTATAACATCTAACAGAGTACGTAGGCGCCTGTTCATCAAGAGTTCAGAGGGGCTCTTGTTAGTTATTGTGCAAGGAGTTACCCTCAATCCTAGTAGAATTCGAGGAATCTTAACATCCCAAGAGATGTCATCCATTTTGCGCAACTTGTCTTTAACAGTTTGCACCATTCTTTCGGCCAACCCGTTTGTTGCAGGATGATAAGGCGCTGTCTTGATGTGTTTTATTTTATTCGCGTCCAAAAATTGCTTAACTTCAGCTGACACAAAGGACGTTCCGTTGTCGGACACCAATGTCTCACACAAACCATGGATAGCAAATAAATTTCTGAGGTGTCTAATGACCGTTCCCGCTGTCATATTGTTTACTAAGATCACCTCAGGCCATCTGGAATATGCGTCTACAACAATTAAAATATATTTACCTTGGAAAGGTCCCGCAAAGTCCACATTTATTCGAGACCACGGCTTTGTAGGCGTAATCCACTCAGATTTAGTTTTCGGAGGCATGTGTCGATGTTCAAGACATTTGTTGCATCCGCCTACTAATGCCTCAATATCTTCGTTCAGTTTTGCCCACCAAACATAACTCCTGGCAAGTGATTTAGTTTGGACGATGCCGTTATGAGTTTTATGTAAGGCACGTAGTATTGTTTCACGCAATGATGACGGTACCACCACTCGACAACCCAGTAAGATACAATCTTCATGCATAGACAGTTCCGAACGATTTACTTCACCAGTATGGACGCAGTTCATCATCGGTAACTCTAGCTGGCCAACCGCTTAATAGATGATGACTGACACGAGATAATAGTTTATCACGCTTCGTTGCTAATGCTATTTGGTCAGCATCCACAGGGAAGTCGGTAGGTGTCTCTGCCATGAGCAACACGTCACATAACTGCTGTTCAGGTTGGTCGGGAACCGGCTGCGGCCATCGGCTCAATCCATCAGCGTGACCAATCTGTTGTCCCGGTTTGTACACAATTTCGTAATTGTGCGACGTTAACAAAATTGCGATCCTCGTTAGGCGAGGCGACAAAACTGTGGGCATAGGTCGCTTCGGATCGAATATGCCCAACAATGGTTTATGGTCCGTGACTATAGTGAAGGATCTTCCCATGATATAGTTAAGAAACTTGCTTACTCCAAATGAAATGGCGAATGAGAGTAACGGCGTTCGTGAGTATGTAGAGTTCTGGAACTCATAGCTACGGGGCGCTCCTGTCCGTCCTCCATAACGTGGCATAATACAGTGCCGACGCCGTATTCTGAGCTGTCGCAGGTGAGTAACAACGGCTTATTTAAATCGTAATGAACGAGCGTCAAGTCAGATGACAGCAACCTTTTAGCCGTGTCAAAACTACTTTGCTCCCTGTCTGTCCATTGCCACGATTGTGCTTTGTCGAGCAACCTATGTAGGGGCTCGAGCATGGTGGCTTTGTGAGGTACGAACCTCTCATAGAAATTATATAATCCCAAAAACGCTTGTAGCTGTTGAACGTTCTTTGGTCCAGGAGTGTTGACGATAGATTCAACTTTACTAGGTGCAGGATGAATACCCTCAGCGTCTATGAAAAAACCTAGAAACTCAACACGTTCTTTGGCAAACTCACATTTGTTCCGATTGAGCCGCAAACCTGCCTTACCGATGCGCTCCAGTACAGTGTCGAGGCGCTGCGTCATGTCCGACATCGTCCGGTCACTGACGATGACGTCATCGATCAGTACAGCGACGCCGGGAACGCCCGCCAGCAACGCCGTCATCAAGCGCTGGAAAATTCCGGGGCAGACTTTAACACCAAAAGCCAATCTGTGTACTGAAAACAATCCTTTGCATGTGTTTAAGGTTGACAGCTGTGCTGTGGCGTCTGTGACGACCACCTGTGTATATGCACGGTCAAGGTCGAGTGTCGTGTAAAATTTGCCACCAGCAACCGTAGCAAACACTTCACTTGCAGTCGGCATAGGGTAGGTATCAGACTCGGTAGCCTGATTAACCGTACTACGGTAGTCACCGCAAAGACGAATATCCCCGTTTCGTTTGGGTATTGGAACAACCGGAGTCGCCCATTCTGAAAAAGCCGCAGGGCGAAGTACCCCTTCTCCGACTAGACGATCTATCTCATTTTCAACTTTGTTTTTAATAGCATAGGGTACGGCACGTGCCTTCAAAAACCTAGGAGTCGCACCTGGTTTCAAATGTATAGCTACAGGGTCCCCCTTGTAAGTACCGAGTCCGTCTCTGAAAACTGCGCAGTGCTTACTTACAATCTGATCCTTCGCCGACATGTCAAGTTCAGATATCATATTAACATTTAGAGTAATACCTAGTGCCTCGAACCAGTTACGTCCCAACAGATTCGGTCCCGAGCCCTTAGCTACAATTACATTCAAAACACACTTAATGTCTTTATATTGCACTTGCACTTGAACTTGTTCCATCACTGTGACCGGCGAGCTATTCCACGTGCACAGGCGGTTGGGTACCGCGCGCAATGCGCTGCGCGAACGCACGCGCGCCCACGGCTGCTGGTTCACCAAGGAGAAAGCGGCACCGGAGTCCACTTCCATCGCTACCTGCGCGCCGTCCAGTAGCAGTTTCACCTCGTATGCCGGAACTCGAGAGCTCGTCGTGCTCTCCATGTTATAAATGCCATTAAGGTGCACGTCAGTCTCGTTGTCGGCTAAGTTAATTTTGTCAGAACGACTTTTCTTTTTAGCGGTGCATATTCTCTCGATGTGACCTTTCTTCTTACAAAAGTGGCACACGGCGTTAACGAAGCGACATTCGCCCGTGTGCCGGTCTCCACATCGATAACACAGTCGAACATTTGCTTTGGATTGCACGGCGTTGACATCCATAGGTTCACATGACGGCGGCGACGTCGCCGCGGCGTCCACTGCCGTCGCGTCGTAGCTTACGGCGGCGCCGGTGACGGAGGCGCTCTGCATCATACGAGCGTCTCTGCCCGCACTTTCGGCCGATAGCATAGCATCCACTACGTCATGGTATAGCAAATTATCTTTCTTTAGCAGTTCGTACTGCAAATTGTGATTGTTCATACCGCATACCAATCTGTCACGAAGCATCCTTTCCATGTCCGTAAAGTTACAACCGGCACTGATTTTTCTGAGTTGTGCTATGTATTCCGCGGCGGATTCGTTATGTAGTTGATCGCGCTTATAAAATTTAAACGACACAGAAATCTCATTAGGTTTTGGACTGTAATGTTTGGTTAGGATCGCTTCAATTTCACTGAATGTTACTTCACTAGACTTTTTAGGTGTAATCAACGCCAGAAGAGTCTCGAACACTTGTACGCCGCACACTGTATAGAAATTCGCCCTCTTAGCAGAATCTGAGGCAACACCATTCGCCTCAAAACAATATTTAAGTCTGTCGATGTAATTGTCCCAATTATCACATTTCACATTGAACTCATGAAATTTCACTGATGTCATGTTTTCTACTCGTCGCCAATATTATATCTTCAAATAAAACACCAAATATCGTAATTTGTGTATTGAGCTAAGTAGCCTCGAAGTACAAGTGGGTAAATCATAAGAGTAGGGTAGGAACAATAATATTATGGAGGGTAGACTTAAAACTAATAAACACACAACCCATGAACCATGAAGGATGTAGGTAATGATATACAACAGACACTTTGCGAAGAATTGTTGTGCTCCGAATAAGAAGAATACAGAAAATAAAGTAGAAGAAAATAAAAGCGAAAATTAAAGTTTTGTTGCAGCTTTTTCAGCATCTTCACAGACAATGAATCCGGACCTTTGGTATATCGACTCAGGTGCGTCCATGCACATGACCAATAGATGTGACTGGATGTAACAAGTCCACCGATACCCACCATAACTGTAGCTAGTAAGACACCGCTACCTGTGGAAAGTATGGGAAAGGTTAATTTATAGATGAATGGTAATGATCAAACTAAAATTCAGGTAAGACAAGTTTTATACATACCTAAACTTGCTGCCAATCTCTTATCAGTAAGTGCTATGGTGAAAAATAGCTGTAAGGTACATTTTAGAGACAAATGCTGTGATATTTATGACAGAAATGACAAATTTCTATCCTCAGCCTCACTAGTAAACAATTTGTACCAGTTAAACATCCACAGAGAAGTTTTTTTCAAACCTTACAAGCACTAATAATTTAAATGATGTCGTCCTGTGGCACAGACGCATGGGACACCTGAATTTTTCAGATATTAACTCGTTACCGCAGTGTGTAGAGGGGGTCAATCAATTTCCTGACAAAAATAAAGGTCTTATCACATGTACCACCTGTCTTGAAGGTAAGCAGAGCAGACTGCCTTTTAATAATATTGGTTCGAGAGCTACACAGCCACTGCAGCTTATCCAGACAGACTTATGTGGACCGATGGAACAAGCATCACTGGGAGGTATGAAGTACTTTATTACCTTTATAGATGACTTCATTAGAAAAGTTCATGTTTATTTACTGAAAGACAAATTGAGTGTACTTGAAGTATTCAAAGATTATAAAAGTAAAGTAGAGAATCAACTTGGACAACAGATAAAAATTGTTTGGTCAGATAATGGAACAGAATACTGTAACAAAGAATTTGACAGTTTCTTAAATAGGCATGGAATTGAGCATCAAACAAGTACCCCATACTCACCACAGCAGAACGGTCTTGCAGAAAGGATGAACAGGACACTGGTGGAAAGGGCCAAGTGTATGTTGTTTGATGCTAATTTGTCAAAGCAATTCTGGGGAGAGGCGATTGCAACAGCTGCCTATATAGTTAATAGGTCACCCACAAGGTCAATTGATGGCAAAACTCCTATGGAAATGTGGTCAGGCAAGAAACCCAATTTATCAAATATAAAAATTTTTGGCTCTGAAGTTATGGCTCTAATACCTAAAGAAAAACGCCAGAAATGGGACAATAGACAACACTATCACCCGAAAGCCATGAAACAGCCACACACGACAAAAAAAAAATTCGCAGCGGCCATCTTGGATATACTGGAAGCCGACCCCAACATAGTTGGGAAAAGGCTAGGCAGATTGAGTATGTTACTTACAGTTAGTATTACATATTATAGGTATCTACATTTACTTTATTAGTATCAATAAAATTATAAGTGATTGACCTCACCGTTCGGCTTTACTAGTAAATCTGCCTATGCCTTACATACACTTGCAAGCAAAATAAACACCAGTGCCCTTTTAATTGCGTATCATGGGCTAGTAGCATCTGTTCTTAGGTATGGCATAATTTTTTGGGGGAATTCCACCGACAAAGATCTCGTTTTTAAGGCACAGAAACGATGCATTCGGGCTATGTTTGGTTTAAAATCAACGGAGAGCTGTGTGCCTTTTTTTAAAAAGCATATTATCCTTCCATTACCGTCACTATACATATTTGAAGTAGCGGCTTTCGTTAAACAAAATCCTCATTTATTTACTTTAGCATCTACAGCTTTCAATCGGACCCAAAGGGACGAAAGTCGTCTGTGCGTTCCAAAAACGAATACTGCCTTGATGTATAAAAGTGTCTTTCACATGGCAACAGTTCTATTTAATAAATTGCCAAAAGAGCTAAAAAATCTACATATTAACTCATTTAAACTGAAACTAAGAAGTTTGCTATGTCAAAAGTGTTATTATAGTGTATCGGATTTTTTATCAGATAAATTTTGACATGTTAATCTAATTTTGTAATGTAATGTAATTTGCTTCTTTGACTATATTGTAATCATAAATCATAATTAATTATTTAAATCTGAATTATTTTTGACATTTACCTAACAAATTATTTTGACTTTTGTTCCTTTATTAAAATAATACAGTCATTTATTTAGTTGACTTGTAGTTTAGAACGAGTAAGCTCTTTATTTGCATGTGATAATTGTAATTAATTCTTTTTGTATGCCTTTAATAGGTTGATCATAGCGCTCATTAACCTAAAACATGTCCAACCACTGTACCTACCTATGTATCACAAATAAATATTTCTGATTTCTGATTTCTGATTTCTAGTTTCGAAAACTATGTAAACGACACCCATAATGAAATATGTAAACATTTTCGCAGCCACAATCTTGGACCAAATTCACACTATCTCTCTCTCTCTCTATCAAATAAGAAGACACTGAAGACAGTCACAAGTATGAACGCGCGGAGGGGCTTGTGGCTAAGAAATAACAGCCGCACGGGTCCATCAATCAAGTTAAGCTACGCTTGCCGCGGTTGGTTCGTGGATGGGTGACCATTTTTACATATCAAGACCCCTCCGTGCCTCGGAAAGCACGTTAAGCCGTTGGTCCCGGCTGTAATTTGTAGATCTTTGACAGTTGTTACGAGTCGTTAGAAGCCCAAAAGTCTTGACTGTTAACTGGGTTGTGGAAGTCAGACAGGCAGTCCGCTCCATGTAAAATACTGGTATTCATCTGCATCCGGTTAGACTGGAAGCTGACCCAAACATAGTTGGGAAAAGGCTAGGCAGATGATGGTGAGTCGCAAGTATGAACGCTTTTTCGCGTGACGAGTTCTGCCAGTCTACTTCTACAGCAAGCCGCGTTTTAGCGAACTTCGTTCCTATTTATAGAACAATTAAAAATAAATTTGAGACCGTCACAACAAACCCTTTCATGTGATACTTCACACGGTATAGTTTGAAAAACTTTTTTTTTTTTCTATATTCCAATTTTGCCCCCCAAAAGTGACCCCATATTCAAAATTTCATTTATTTACGTTATTACACTTCCGTGTTTGAATCACAGAAATTCATAATGTGTACCAAATTTCATCTTAATCGGTCCAGTACATTCGAAGCAAATTGGATGTGACAGACCGACAGACAGACTCGACTGATCCTATTAAGGTTCTGTTTTTTCATTCGGACGTACGGAACCCTAAAAAATTACACCCCTATCCACATTGTAGGTGTATTAATTCGTGAAAAATATACCAAAGAGTTTTAATTCAGTTTCTAGTTTTTTTTCAAGTTTCATTTTATTGCGAGTATCGATAGACTGAATGCAACTTATGAATCGAAATAATAAAATTGGGTGAACGGTCAGCACTAAAAAGTGTACATGACACTTTTTAGTGCTGAGCTGCTTTCACACAATATTTTGTAATTTTTGTTTTTATTTGATCGTGTTTTTATATAGTTTATGTATGAAAAATGCTAAAAGTAAGAATGCAGAGAGAATGATAATATCTTTATTCGGTCCTTTTGCGTATTTTCAGCAAGAGAGAAGATTGTTTATGTACATATTTTCAGGGAATCTAAGTTGCCTACCTTTTGGCTAGGTGTATTAATACCTATTCTAAACAAGTTTCGCAGTAGACTGGCGCGGTTTGACCGACCTCAACTTAAAATTAATGATATTTGCCACAAACTTATTGAATAAAATAGCTGCGGTAACATATTTTTTTTAATAAATTCGAATGCTGAAAGTTCATGTAAATTCCTGATTTTCATGACGGAATTCGCAATACCCCGTCGAGTTAGCTGATGTGTCACGTGTCAAAATCTTGTCGAGAGGTTAAATACATGAATAGAAAACTTTTAATCATCACATTTGACGTGTAAAAGTGTTTGTACAAACATACTTACAGAAATAAATAATTTATCATTATTCTCAGAGTCGATTTTTACGGCTAACTCGTTATTGTTTGAAAAACTTTTGAAGGCAATTAAAATTCAAAGATTTTTTCTGACCGTATGCTAGGTCCGTCCTCGCCGAAGCGTCCATCGCTGCGGTCTCGCCCACCAGAATCCGCCAGCAATAAGGACGAGAGCGGCAACGAGTCTGCAAGCAGGGCATCTGGCAGTAAGGAGCTCAATAGTCAGGCATCCATCAGCAAAGAGTCTGGTAGTAAAGCGGGCGGCAGGAAGGAGGTCAACAGCAAGACATCTGGCAGCAAAGAGTCCGGCAGCAAGGAATCTGGGAGCAAAGCGGGCAGCAGTAAAGCATTCGGCGGCAAAGCGGGCAGCAGTAACGAGGTCAACAGTAAGGCATCTGGCAGCAAAGAGTCCGGCAGCAAGGAATCTGGCAGTACAGCGGGCAGCAGTAAAGCATTCGGCGGCAAAGCGGGCAGCAGTAAGGAGGTCAACAGTAAGGCGTCTGGCAGCAAGGAGCCTGTTAGTACTACGGCCAGTAGGGCGGCCCGCTCACCGCGCTACTCGGAAGTGACGCGTCGGTTCGCGGCGCGGCGCCGGATCGTCCCCTCCTCCTCCTCCCCCTCCCCCTCCCGCTCCCGCTCCCCCCGCAGCCCCTCCCCGGTACTGCAGCCGCCCACGCGCTCGCGGCGCCTCTTCAACCCCAACACTAATGTGTGAGGTGATAATGTTACAATGTTCGGCTAAAGAGAATGTGGCCCACATAAGAATGTAGAGCTCCGTGGTAATACAGGGTCAAATTAAATTAGCTAGCGAAACTTCCCAGGTTTTGATGTTTTTTTTTTGTCAACCACATGAGGTAGCGTTATTACTTGAAATATCAGTTTAAAAAAAATAGTTTTGTTTTTGTAAACTTCACAGACGTGATGGGTATCGTATCGATATCTTAACCCGTCACAACTGTGTAGTTTCGCTAGTTAATTTAATTTGATCTTATACAAAGTCTCACATAATATTATTGTGTAATATAATATTAAAACTGCTGTTTCATACATTTTGATCAACTAAATATTGCATTTTGATATGGAGCAGCTGGTTTTTGTTTTAGATAGGACTGTGATTGTCCCGAAGTGAAAGTTAATTCACGAGTTCTATCGACGGTTGGGGCCGGCGCACATGTGGCGAGGCGCAGCGCATTCGGCACTGCCAAACAAATATCGACCTTACAACAGAAATAAAGTTGTACATAAATAAACTTCCATTAGCGAGAGACCGCGTCTCAGCTTATTTATTCTCAACTTTATTTTTAGGCGTACAATGTTGATATTTGTTTGTCAGTGACAACCGCGCCTCGCCTGGTGTGCGTGAATATTTTACACGTAATATTTCTGTCATTTAGGAAGATAATCACAAGATTTGTCAAATATCGAGTGTTAGTTTAACTTTTTGTCTAGAGATTTCAATGTGCCTCCGTTCCCTGTGGACATGACGTGTACAGTTATGTCAAGAATAACGTCAGTGTCGCCAAGCTTGTCATAACTTTGTAATGATAGCGATTACTAGTATTGACAATAGGCAGCGGAGGACGCATGCAATGTAAATACCGACACACATCTTTGTAAATATCATTAATACTCACGAGTACATTACAAGTTCACTAATTTGCCACATTTATTTAAAAATGTGTGTGTGTATTATTTAACCTATATTGTCTGTACAGTTAACTGCACGTTATTGGTACGTAAACCACCCTTACTACTATAACTTAAACGCGTTGTCAATGTGTAATTGTTACCATGAGTGTGCAGTTGACTGTACAGAACTGAGTAGCTAGTATGTTCATACATAGGCATATCACGATATATTTAAGTTGTATGTAAGTGTCGTAGCGGGTTGGCGTTCTGTAGTTTCTGCTTACTCCCATGGGAGAAATGCGTGAGCTTATATATACAAAGGGAAGGAAAGATTCCATTATTCAGACTGTAATTTTGCATTTAATATTTTCAACGTACGCAAAACCCGACAAAAAAATAATGATACGGACAATCTCACTGGTCGGGATCACTTGTACGAGACATGACGCTCAAGTGAAAATAATAGATTTATTTCAATAAGGGATCCTCATTTTACTATGAATTCAACCATAGATAAATAAATAATAAAGAACTTCGACGGACGCGCTGTTAGCAGCTTAGACTCTTCGCTTCTTGTGAAGAGTTATTTCATCTATCATATGGTTGAACGTAACTTTCTTGTATCTCTGTCTTATATTACTAGCGAGTGAAGGACAACAAGTTTATTTTATACTCGGTATCAATTTTAAATAACATAGGTGTTACCGCACGTGGAACGTAACTACCATATCTAGTCTAAGTCGATTTACGAGTGTGTGCGAATTTAGCAATGGAATTTGAACTTTGTCATGTATAACATTGAGTTCATGGTTCCAAAACGTGACAAGATTCTGGATTCAAGTTTCATTGGGCCAGTGTATGGGGCGTAGCCTTGAGGGCGTGGGATGTGGCCGTGTGTGGAGCATGGCCGTGCGTGGGGCGTGGCCGTGCGTGGGCGTGGCCGAGCGTGGTCCCGCGGGTGATAATCTCTGTTGTAACAACCATGTATCGTGTTGAGACGAACGTCGTCAACTTTATGTTAAAAAATAATGGATATTTTCAAATAAAAATGTTTTTTTTTAATGCTTTATTTTGTCGTCTACCTACATCATCATCCTTACCTTTTCGCAAAAGTATAGATTGCGTTTCACCAAATAGCTCCTTCGTCGTAATGTTGGCTCCACTGTTAAATTTGAAAAACGGAGCTATTAGGTAGCGGCGTAGTATTCGTATTGGTCCTACAACAGAGCCAACATTACGGCATAGGAACTGTTAGGGTATGCTTGTGGCGCCGACACTCCGTCAGTGCCGAGTGCAGCAGCGGCCGCCGAAGCGTCTGTGCTCTGAAGGTTATAAATAAAACTCTGTGCGGGAGTGGTAAGGGACACTTTACTGTCTCAGGGACACATAGTTACATAGACACTCACTAGCTAGTACATACACACGCGACACGTACTCACGTACACGTCGCACACGTTTGGCACATCGTCTGTATCGCTACTCACTTACACTACGTACTTATTATACACAATACACTTGTCTGGCTGTACAGTCAGCCTTAAAAAGAAGTATATAATATATAGGACAGAATCCTTGTTCATGTATACATGTTTTTGAGGCTGGCTGTACCTCACTTGTCGGTCAACTGTAGTGGGCGGTCCCAAGTTATCGTATGACTCGAGCTCGATTATACAACATTTTGCACATTGCAGCGAATCGCTGGCATTTCGTCTTAAAAACTAGTCAATTTGAAAGTTACACAAAAGTATGGCTCCAACATCTTGATCTCGATTCTGTTACAATGAAAGTCGACAATGACTTTATAATCAAATATTTAAAGATTCGCCTTGTAATCTAAGCTGTTGACCAACTGTAGGCAGCGCCGGATTTAAAGGTGTGGAGACCCTGTGGCAACCAAGAACTGGATGACCCGAATATATTTTTTACCTCGAATTTTTTTTTAAATTCTGTTTTCGGTATCAAAGTAAAACATATCATTTTAAAGACCATCAACCCAGAAAACGAAGGAAAAATTAAAAAAGGTACCTTGTGAATGTGTTTTTTTTTAAATCTCATTAATACAAGTTGTTGTTGCCCGTATTTTGTGGAGGCCCGGGGCCCTGTTGCCCAGCCTTGAATCCGGCCCTACTGTAGGTAGATTTCAATACTGTGTGGCTAAGTGACAAGGTAAAATTACAGACAACATTAGTGCGCACTGTATCATTAGCGCCCATAGTCACGCGCACGAGTGCGTTACGCGTGAACACTGCACTGCACACAAGTAGTGCATACGATGTTTTCAACGTCTATACGCATAGACATATAATTATGGAAATAACAATGAGCCGATTTGATAGATGCCTGAATCAATAGTTTGCTAAGATATTTTCCAAGTCTAACCACCGTACTACCACCACCACTCACGGTTTAACAAATGCGACACTGGGAGACCGGAACACCGCCGGAGCCGCACCGGTCCCGCTACCCATTTAATACGATGACAGAATGGTAGAGCCATATTTACAGAAGTTATGAGAACATTTGTAATGTCACAATAAAAGATGAGTTGAATGGAGTTGGCCATTCACACATAGGTACATCTTCTATCTAGAACATTCGCCAAGTAACGTGGCGCGGACATCAGTAGCCGGTCACCGTAGCGCGGCGGCATGCCTGTCGTACGTGTCGAGTTACGACTACAGAGGATTCGATCAAGAATACACTAGATGCAGCTTCACGAGCTAACACTCGTCGCTCAAGGGCCCGACTGACACTACTGTACATTTATATTCCTACTTAAACATAATTATAAAAAGGTATTATAAACATGAACTTCTGATGATTATTAACTCGACTGAATACTCAAACACGAAGTAGAATTATGTTAGCGATATATTCATATTCAGGACTGTCTGCCATTGGAGAAAATGCAAAAACAAATTCGCTCGAAAATAAAATAATTATGAAAATAAGTACAAAAATATTTATAGTCTACAAAACTTAAAATCTAAGGAATAGGGTTGAAAAAATATAAAATAAGTGGTGCTTATTCTATTTTTGATCGCCCGCGATCGTATTTTTCGGACGGTTTTTGGCGCTAACCCTGAATGTAGTGTACTCTTCGATCGAAGCTTAGAGGTCAATAAAAGGGATATTTTACTGTACAAGAGCCGTCTTACTGCAAAAATTTCTGCTCATATAAACACAATCAGTTATAACTTTTAATTAAAACGTAGTTCTTAGAGCAGTTTAAAACTTGAAACTCTGCTTGTCGCCTCGTCGTCGGTTCATAGTGAGACGCGCTACACCCATGCTCGGGGCGGCACAATATACATTCGACTAGCCGCCCGGCCTGGGCCGCTTCGTGCCGACCCGAACCTGTGTGTAGCATCCCTGAGTTGGTTGAAGTGCGTGGGTGCTAGTACGAACTACTACTATCACGACTTTGATGTCAATAAAAGTGGAATTTTAGGCTCAGCGCAGACCGACGGAGTGGCGGCCGAGAGCAGACCCGCGCTCCTCTCGGTGACGCTTCGTGTGTTTTCTTCCGTATGTGCAGTTAATAAAATCGACTTTCAATTGTAATAGAAGTACTTCGGCGCCACTACAGCTCCGTCGGTCTGCGCCGATTCTTGTTTCTTAGGGATCAGAAGTCACAGTGTTAACACTTTCACTGTCCACAAAGTAATCAAGCACAAGACAGGGTCGATATGAGTGCTCCCTGCGATCACACCAGCTCCAGCACCTTGATGGTGCCCTGCGAGTTGGCCGCGAGCAGCACGTGCCGGTCCGAGGCGCGGCGCCAGCACACGGCCGACACGAACTCCGACGGCTCCTCGTCGCGCCGCTCGCGCTCCAGGAAGCCGCGCACGGCGTCGAACCTGATCAGTCACGACTGTTACATCTCCACACAGTCCTCCGAGAAGATGTCGAGCCTTCCCCGGAGGGATAGGCAGCGGTCTCCGTACCTATAACGCCCACATTTGGCCAGTATGTAATAGGGGGTGAGCCTATCACCATCGACCGAGCATAACTCCAGAAGTTCGGGGTAGAAAAACCCAACAATTCTACCTGACCTGGGAATCGAACCCGAGACCTTATGCAGTAGCGTTCGCGACCATAGACCGACCGGAACCAACCAATAAATCCAAGGTCAAACTAGCGAAACTTCACAGTTTCTCTAGACTATTTAATTTGATCTTGTATAAGCAAGTCTGGTATAAGTGATGTCCTGCTGGGTACACACGCAGCGACCTTAGTCGCCGATATCAAAATCTGTGTGGGCGTGGGCTTTTCAAATTTTTCTTCGCTAGCGAGTCGCTGCGTGTACCTAGCATTAAAGTAAAACAAATAGATAACATCGCTGACCTGTAGGCGAGCAGCGGCCGCGACAGCCCCGAGTAGTACACGTACAGGGCGTTGTTCTCCGAGCCGCACGCCACGTACTTGCCGTCCGTGGCCAGCCCGACGAAGTTCTTCTCGTTGGCGTGGCCCGTGAACGAGCGCACGCAGCGGGGCGACTCCACGCGCCACAACTTCAGGGCGGAGTCTGTGCTGGCCGACACTAGAGTCCGCGCGTCCAGGAACTTCACGTAGGAGACCGCTTTGCGGTGGTCCTTGAAGACGGCCAGCGGCTCGCGCGGCGCGCGCAGGTCGTAGTAGTGCACGCAGTGGTCGGCCGAGCCGAAGGCCAGGTGGCACGACGAGCGCGGGTTGAAGCGCACGCAGCACACGTTGAACTTGGCCTCCAGCGTGGCCACGGAGCGCTCGGCGTTGAGCGCCCACAGCTTGACGCGCGCGTCGTCGGAGCCCGAGGCCAGCAGGCGCACGTCGGCGCGGTTGAAGTGCACGGACCAGCAGCGCTTGTCGTGCTCGTGCAGCGCGCGCGTGCGCTGGCCCGTGCCCGCGTCCCACACGCTCACCGTGCCCTCGTAGTCCGACGACGCGATCACGTTCTTGTGGTAGGCGTTCCACGACACGCACGAGATCTTGTGCGAGCACTGCATCTCGGCGCACGGGTAGTGCACGTCCACGCAGTCGCGCACCACGCTCTCGTACTCGAACACCTTGATGCGCTTCGTCACGCCGGCGATGGCGAAGAACTCCTCGTCCTGCCAACGAAACTAATTTTAAAGAACACAACAGTTCGGCCAAGACACCGTTTTAATTAGGATTGGCATTTCAATGAGCCACATAAAAGGCACTTTTGAACAACAACATTTAATAAGAAATTGAATTGATTCTAGTTGCACCTTACAAAGTTCCCCTTCCCCTTCAGATCAAATCAACTTATTAGCGATAATGTAGGTTCACAATGTATGATCTTATAACTGTATTGACCCTTTGTTCTTAAAGACAGCTACAACAAAGGATGTCACTTGCATTAGGAGTTTAAAGAACAAATTATTGTGTCAGTTCAAGAGATAAAGTTTAATAATAATGGTGCTGATTCTGTTGTTCACAAACTAAACTAATTTAAGTTCAGTGCATCTTTAATTTAATTTCTAGACGAGTGTGGATGACTTTTAACCGACTTCTAAACGGAGGAGGTTATCATTTCGAATGTTTATACCTATATTATATTTTTTATGTATGTCCGGGCATAACTCCGTCATTTATACACGGATTTGCAAAATAGTGCGTAGTACTCGCAGCCGGCGTGCGTGTGTGACCAGATGTGTGTACGTAAACGAGGAAAAGGAGTATGTAAGGATCGTCGCAGGTGGCGTCCAGTATTCTGCCACCGGCGCGGGAAGAACGCCCTCATGTAAATATGAAGGATGTACCTTGTCGAACTCGATGGTGGACACGATGGTGGAGTAGTTGATGGCGTCGCTGCAGTAGCTGAGCGTGGCCAGCGGGCGCAGCGCGCGGTAGCGCGTGAAGGCCAGCAGGTCCTCGCGGAAGGCGTCCAGGCCGCGCGGCCGCAGCGCCGCGCGCGTCGCGTCGGCCGGCTCGGGCGCCTCGCGCGGCTCGCGCGCCTCGCGAGGCTCGTCCGGCGCGCGCTGGTCGCCGCCTGCACGAGCACCGGACTTGTACAGCGTCCGAGAGCTGTCGGTGGCCATATGCACAACTGTGATGACGCCGACAGCTCTCGAACGCGTTCAGCGAATGCTTCGACTGACTGTTGACTGAAGGTCATTTTCCCGGTAAAAAATCCAAATCAACCGATTAGATACACGTATTTACTCAGACGATACGGGTTTGGACCAAAAAGCAGCACACTAACTAAACAACAGTTGACCTCGTTACTAAAGTTAAGCAAAATGTAGATGGAAAAATCATAGTCCATGGTCCTCTACTGACCTCAAACAAGCGTTCGACGTCGTAAGTCATGACTTGCTACTTAATACAAAGGCAGGAACCATCATTGCGGCCGCTGTGGCTGTAGTGTGCGCTTGACTGGACTGTGGTGAAAAGCTTACCGTGCATGGACACTGTCCGCGAGTCGCCGGGCCCCTGCGGCACGTGGTCGGCGTCGGGCGCGGCGGGCCCCTGCGGGCTGGCGACGGGCCCCGCGGCGGGCCCCGCAGCGGGCGCGCCGGCCGCGCCTGCGCAGTCCGCGGGGAAGGCGGCGGGCGCGGGGGTGACTGCCGACGAGCCCGGGAAGTACAGCTCGTCTGCGCGGTGCGCGAAGTAACACTGTGGACGTACGGAGAAGGTGTTGAGCTGCATCCACATG
This sequence comes from Lithophane ornitopus, assembly GCA_948473465.1. Lineage (NCBI taxonomy): Eukaryota > Metazoa > Arthropoda > Insecta > Lepidoptera > Noctuidae > Lithophane > Lithophane ornitopus. The sequence continues at coordinate 10,257,241 of OX419643.1, read as the reverse complement.
TGTGACGTTTAATCGGACAATACACAGTACACACCGCGTATCCAAAAATACTGCAATATCCGAATTTAATAATTATCTATTACTAGCTGCGCCCCGCGGTTTCACCCGCGCAAGTCTCCATCCCGTGGGAATATCGGGATATAAAGTATCCTATGTGTTAATTCAGTTTATAAACTATCTGTTTGCCAAATTTCATCCAAATCCATTCAGCCGTTTTTGCGTGATTGAGTAACAAACACACAAACTTTCACATTGATAATATATACGAGTATAATAATAATATTATTTTATTATATAATTATATACAGTAGGATAATATTGAATGGGCCAGTTTTCGAGATGGCTTTTTCAAAGCGTCGAGAGCATGCTCTTTCAAAACTTTGTGTGATTAAAAATGTGAGCTCAAAAAATCTATTTCGGTAAAACATTTTAACATAAGTATTTTCGTAAAAGAATGCTAAATATATGCATAATAAATGTTCATGTTAAATGTTGTAATTTAATAAAAAATGTTGTAACGCGATTTATCCCTCCCGTTGGCCGGCTCGCGCCACGTACCTGCACGAAGTCGTCGAAGTGCGCGTGCAGGCGGCGCCAGCGCGCGGCCAGCGCGTCGCCGCCGGGCGCGGCGCCGCCCGCGAAGCTCTCGTCCTCCGACGCGCCGCCCAGGCTGCCGCCTGTCGTACAGTGTTTGTATTTCGATTTTATTTCGTACATTGTGGGATAAAATGATGTAAAAGGAGTATGGAAGGATCGTAGCAGGTGGCGTTCTGTTTTCTGCCTACCGCCGCGGGAAGAAGGTGTTCTAATCTACAGATGTTAAAAAACGAACGTGTTGATGTGCTACAGTACCGTCTACGTGCGCGGCGGTATCACCAACGCTGCCCGCTAGATCCGCCAGCTCTCTCTTGAGCGCGCGCACCGCGTCGCCCGCGTCCGGCTCCTGCGACGCGTCCGGCACGTCGCCGGCCTCGGGCAGGCGCGCCAGCCCGGCTGCTCCTGTGCCACAGACATAACATGTAGCAGACATGTGTAGGCACATTGACGCACTTACGTATACTTTTAAGTCCCATGTTACTGCAGGCAAACCTATTGGCACAAACGATCATTTAAACTCCGAGCAAGTTCGGGCCCTATGCAAACGGTATCCTTCCGAAGAAAAGCGACACGAAGCTGTTATCGAGAAACGCCAAATACGCCAACACAGGCCAGAGCCCTGCTACACAAATACATACAACACTGCAGGCCAACGTTACTGTTTTAGCTGTGACCGGGTGATCCAAACTAAATTAGGTGTAGCGAGCCATCTCAGGGCACACGCGAGGAATTGATTTGTAAGGGTCGCCCATCGCCCTCATCGCCCTTATCGACATCGACAGGGAGGACTATACACGCGGTGATGATCAGTACGATATCACGCGTCAACCGTTAACAGATTCACATTAACAGCGTCTTTATTTAGTACAGTAAGGGCCAAATAAAACCAGTAAGAGTGTTGCTACTGACGTACAGTTGACTAAACTATTCCATACAACACAACATGTAATCTCGCTGCTCGTGCAGCTGTATGTAAGATACAAGAGAGTGACGGCTACCTTGCGCCGTGTCCCGGAGCACGCTGGCGACGTGGTCCATGTCCTTGCGCACCAGCGACGCCTCCCGCGCCAGCTGCTCGAGCTGGTGCGCGCGGTGCTTGTGCAGCTGCGCTAGGAACTCGTACAGCAGTCTATGATGAGCTGCTGCACACTCGGCCTCTAGCAGCCGCTTGCGTCTTGTCAGTAAGTCCAACATGGCATCTACATCCGCGAGCGGAAGCCTCCTCGCTTCAGCTGCAACCAGTGCCCTCACACATGGACCTCTAGGTTGCGGCACGATCTCGTGTCTCGCTCGCACTCGCCGCCGCGCTACGAGCTCGTTGAGAAGGAAGTTCGGGAAGATGTGGTCGCGCGATGCGAGCGCGGCGCCGCATTTTGGACAGCGACGGTGGAGTTCTACCGCCTTGGAAGAAAATGGTATTTTATTGACACAATCTAAGCATCTTAATTACTTAACACACTCTGAACATTGCTTTTATTTTGATAAGTTTTGTTGAACCTTTAAAATATAACCAATGTTCACCTATCGTGTAAAGGTCCCCATCGGAGATTTCATCACTCTACTCGATCCATACAAAGCGACGGCACAGCCACGGTCAAATGTAGACGCATACCTTACTGATACAAGCATAGCAGAACGAATGGCCGCATCGTGTGACGTAGGCCTCGTCGATGAGCTCGAAGCAGACGGGGCACAGCAGATCGCAATCCTTGTCCTCGAGCGAACCGCCCAGCCCGCCCAGCGCGCCCACGCCCGCCGGCCCCGCGCCCCCGCCTCCGCCCACGCCCGCGCCCGCGGCGCTCCCGCTAGCCGCGGCGCCCGACATAGTGGGCTCTCTGAGGAAATAGTATATGGTTGTTCATTACTGTGCCCTAGCTACAAAGTTGCGGTACAACAAGTATGTCTGTGTTTTTATGGTTCCATAGCCAAACGGCAAAAAAGGAACCTAAACCCCTTGCATGGCCACGACATCACGTCTTGCGTCTGCAACCATGGCCGGCCGTGGCGAGAACAAATGTTACAAGAATAACTTCAACGTCACTTTTGAACGTCAAAAAAAAAGAAATAAAACTGATTCTAGTTGCCCCTTCCAAAAGGTAGTTTTCATATGGAGAAGAATGGGCAAGACACTCTACCTTCTCTTATGGAGCGTGCCATGAGTCGCCGCGGTGCGACTTGCGGACAGGAGAGCGGCGCGGGAAAATTCGAGCGCCCTCCCGCCCCTCGCCGCACCGCGCTATGTGGTGGTCGGTATGTCGCTTATGCTGGGGCCACATTGTCGCGTTATCGCGAACTAAACTTCGTGCGACCTCTCTCGCACACCGCTCGGCGTCACGCTGAGCAACAAAGAGCGCGCGAAGTATAATTCGCGATAACGCGACAATGTGGCCCCAGCATTATAATTTTGTCATATTATTATTATTTTTCTAGCCCGAAAGTCTGACCAGTCTTACCAGGGAGTATTGTGTTACCCAGTAACTGGGTTGTGGAGGTCAGATAGGCAGTCGCTCCATGTAAAATACTGGTATTTAGCTGCATCCGGTTAGATTGGAAGCCAACCCCAACCTAGTTGGGAAAAGGCAGATGATGATGATGATCTGTCTGTTTGGATGTTACACAGCCATTTTACTCCGAGTCTATAATGGCTTAGTTGTTTATTTTGGTTATAACTTTTTCTCTTTATTCACTGTTTTGTAAGTGCCTACTGCAGAGATAGAATAAGAAAAACACATGTTGTGCCGACACCTAATAAATTGGGATGAGGGCTAGAGAATAATGATGATAAAGAGTAGGTACTCGACTAACTGACTAGACTGATCACTTTCACAAATTCGTGCACCACCTGCTAGTTCAATACAAGAATGTCTCAATACAATACTAAGGAGAAAACTATTTATTTACAGAGTTCATTTCAACAGTCATGACACCACACATAATGACTTACATCAAAAAGTGAGTCAAGTCTTGAATGATGATGATGACTATTCCATAACTTGGTCTTTTCAGCAAACAATTTTTCAAACTAAGTGACACAATTTCATTTAATTTCAAATGGATTTTGGTAACAGACACTAGTGTTGGGCTATGAGTGCCTTCTAATATTAATCATGCCTTAAATTAATAATTTGTGTGTTAGTAAATCACCCAAATAATACATTTTTCTCTTGTTTGTTCAACAACCTATACTGAAATAAAAGTGCTGTTCTCTTTAATAAAAAATATAATTGTGTAATAAAAAGATAATGGTGCCGATTCTCTTGTACACGGAACTAACTATCACTAAAATTCCTTACTTTTGACTATGGGAATCTTGGAGCTATTCTGCCAAATAAATTCTCTAAATTTAAAACTTATTTTGACACAACTAAAATCGAATTTGACATCCACTTGGTACTTGTTTTCCCTACCCCGTGTTTTTTTTTTAGAGCCAGAGGCGCGCATGCACGGCATCCTCGACGTGTCTGTAGTGGATTTTTTCAGTTTTTGTATGGAAAATAACGAAAAACAAATAAAAAATAATTACCACCATGTTGAGAATTAGGGGTTTAAGGGTGTCCTATAGGGGGTCGAAATTTTCATTATTTTTGCAATAGGACACACCGTTTTCGAGATATAAGCAAAAGAAAATAAAAACATACAGTAAGTACTGTTTTTTGTAACTGAAGTCGAGGTGTTGGTTTGAATTTTAGTTCATGACATCTAATTTTATTCCACACATTTTTAATCGCGATTAAATATAGTCAGATTTAGTTAGAGGATTTTAGATATAGGACAAAATTTTAGGTTAAATCGTCAAATTCAGAATAGCATTTTCACTAAACTAATCTCAGTGCCATCTTAGTGCTGTCAAACTAAATTATAGTTAAGTTGTGTCATTTAAAGTCTATTTCAGAATGAGTTTGATCGTTTGACCGGACTAAACTAAATTTTAGTGATTTTTAGTTTAGTTTAGAGAATTTTGTGACAAGAGAATCGGCACCATTGATGGTTTAGAGTTGTCTAAGGGTGAATTTCACTGTTGTTTCAGTGTTCATTCCATAATAATTTGAACATTGACAGCTCTTGAACGCAGTTTATAAACTGAACATGTTCAATTTCATTGGTGAAATCCACACTTAAACTTTAGAGTGTTTGAGGCGGCCTGTTCTGATGTCAAGTCATTTATTTATTTTATTTGGAAGACTACACAAAACATACAAAAAATAGTAAATATGACTGTCAGCCAATTACAAGTCTTCACTTATAAAAAAACAGAACAATGAGAAACTGTGTGAAACATGGAAATAATGTTTAGTTCAAATGATTTTGATGTCTCTGATTTTCTTCTCTGTTTCATCTTATAACTTCTATCTGCAAGTTTACATCGGTTTTGGTGATCACCAGCACCAAAATATTAAAAGTTTTTGGAAAAATAAAACGCAATGTAACAAAACCATATTTTTCATTACTTTGGAGAACTTCTTGCAAACATTGTTCTGAAGTTTTTACTCGAAACACTTTCTAAGTGATTCCACTAGTTTATGTGGTCAGTAACACGGGAGCTATCTTTTATAGAGTGTTATTCGTCTCTAATAGGGTGCAGGAAAGCAAACCGCGTGTATTTATAGACAACAATCGATACCCACTGACCATAACATGCTCAATTACACACAGCTGACCTAAATCGAACAGTAGCGGCAACACGTACATATGAGAGTGGTGAGCGCTGAGCACGATGACCGGAGGGACATGCTAGGGCGCTCTGCACGCCCGCGAGCTGTTCGCGCTCTCAGGATCAGAGCCTCCTGGCTCCCGACACCGCCCCGGCTCAACAGCAGGAAAGTCCTCCACCACTCCACTTGTTCACTTGAATTAAAGTTTACATTCAATGTTTCACACACAAAACTGGACTCAGCACCAAACCCCATCGTTTGAAATTCCGATTCTATGCATTTTACTACGATTTTTCAACAACACAATACGCACTCGCGTATCGGTATACTTTGACGTTTGACAACTTAAAAATTGCCAGTCGAAATATTTTATTTGGGTCAGTCCCTGGCCTACTCGGGGTCAAGGATTTGCAAATGGGGCCACGTAAAAGGTTACGCCTAGAATGACGTGATTATTACAATAAGTGCAACCTAAAAATGTAATCTTATTTCACAAAAACGATTGTGTGTATTTCCTAGTATTTTTTTTATAAATTGAAAAAATATGAAATTTTCGTGCAGCGGCATCTAACCGAAGCACTGAGGAACCATTCTGGAAACTGTTGGACCGACACAGATTCACCTCGAACTGTTTGACTGACAGATGAAACGCCATTTTGCTATTATTACAGGAGGTTGCATTATCTGTTCGTCAACAATGTAACGTGAAATGTTTGCTGGATTTTTATAGTGAATGTAGTATGAAGTTAAGTTTTAACCCTTGGAATAAAAACTAGGGTTATGGAGGAGTCCAACGAAGAGCTCAGGGTCATTCCCGGTAAGTGTGGTGCTTAGAAATTAATGCTCGAAAATATGAGTGTATGTCGTGAGAGGTCGTGTAATGTTAGCTTTCCCGATTTCAGAGCTCTACTTTCTGATAGCGAAATTCCTATCGGGCGGACCCCTGAAAGAGACTGCAAAGGTAATTTGGCTCGGAATATGATCAAGGTAATGTGCTTTATAGTTCAGTGAACTAATTGTGACCGTTTCTGTTCCAGACTTTGCTAAAAGAGCTCGAGACTATTGAGGTAGGTTTGAGCTTTTCCTAGTGCCGGGTTTGAGCTTATATTGTTGTTTTGGTCGCGGACGCACGTGGCTGCGGCTGTCAAACGCGCTGAAACTTCGCTGAAAAGTTTTTATAAAGTTCGCGGTGTTGCAGGTGCTGCCCCGACGACTCGACTGGGAGGGACGCGAGCACGCCCAATCCTACGATGAATTGGTAAGTTTTGCGGACTTTTGCGCTTGAAACTTTGTTTATTTACGTTTTGCAGACTGTCTAACGACTAGAAATACATAAATTGTGCGAAAACGACGAAAAATTTTAAATTGTGATATGCTTCAAATTGATCATGAAAATACGGTGGAATATCGGGAAAAATGATTTTGTGGCGTTTTATTGATAAAATTAATGTTTTTGGCTAATTTGCGAAAAAATTGTTATATCATGCACTATCGAGAAGGAGCCGTGTCATAATTAGAAGGCTTTCTATCTCATTTCTTCACACGCTGCGGTGGTTACGTCGCATGTGCCATCTCGTTTTACCAATCGACTGCAGTAGTTCTCAGTTCTCTTCGTCCCGCGATTGGCCGGCGAGAATCCGACGGCGGCGCGAACAGTCACGAGTGCTGCGTGACGTACAGTGGCGCCATATTTCGTATTTTCTGTAAAAGGCACGGTAAAAGGGGACCGAACTGGCTATAAATTTATTCTGAATGAAAAAAGTTCGAAACATAATGTATAGTTAGGGATAAGTGAACACATGTAAAGCTTTTGATACATTAACAAAATCTATCACTGAACAATCATGACAGAGGATACTTCTTACTAACACTTGATTAATTATGGAGTGAATGAATGAATAATATCGTTTCTCATATGTTCCAACTGCAAATGTACGTTTGTACTTGTACGCACAATTGGGAGATTGACCATGTTATTTTAAGATCATAGACTTCTTATAGGTTTTCCTGTAATCTATAAGTAAAAAAATTAGGCTCTGTAGTTTCGGAGATAAGGGGGGAATGGTAAATTTTCATACATTTTCTTAATATTTTTAAAAGTAGTCATTTTTAATTTGTTAAAATGTTACAATGAGAGTAGGTAGTAGTAGGACTTACAATGGTGCCGATTCTCTTGTTCACAAATTCTCTAAACGAATACAAAAAAATCACTAAAATTTAGTTTATTCTTGTCAAACGATGATTTCCCATTCCGAAATAGACTATAGTGACACAACTTAACTATATTTTAGTTTGACAGCATTAAGATTAAGAAAAAATTTTGTTTGATAGCTAAAATCCTCTAAGAAATCTGACTATTTTTAATCGCGATTAAAAATGTGTAGAATAAAATTAGATGTCATGAACATTCAAACCAACACCTCAACTTCAGTTACAATACAGAACTGTATCTATTTTTTATTTTCTTTTGCATACATCTCGAAAACCGTGTGTCCTATCGCAAAAATAATGAAAATCTCGACCCCCTTTAGGACACCCTTAAACCCCTAATTCTCAACATGTTGGTAATAATTTTTTATTTTTTTCGTTATTTTCCATACAAACACTGAAAAATTCCATTAAAAACACGTCGAGGCTGCTTTAAAAAAAAACACGGGGTAGGGAAAACAAGTACCAAGTGGAGGCGCGCGGTTGTCAAATTCGATTTTAGTTGTGTCAAAATAAGTTTTAAATTTAGAGAATTTAATTGGCAGAATAACTCCCAAGATTAAGGCCAAAATGTAAGGAATTTTAGTGATAGTTTAGTTAGTTTAGTTCGTTGTATTAAATAATAGTTAATGGTACACCGACCTAAACTGTGATAGTTTAGTTAGTTTAGTTCGGTAACACTAACTATAATTTATTTAGGAACAGGAGAAAAAAATAAAGTTGGTATTATTCTATTTGTTTACAAACATAGTAGAAAATTATTGAAATACTACGGCTTGTGCAATTTTTGGCAGAGGACTGTAGCGTTTGACCACTAGTAACAGCATAATTCACATCAAAATCAAAATATTTTATTTCACATAAGCCTACGTGGGCACTTATGAAACGTCAGAAGCTAGGTGCACGGTTCCAATTGGTCGCTTCCTATGGAGAAGAGCCGGAAAAAAACTCCACGGTTACTCTTTTAAAAGAAACTACAAACAACATCACTAGTAAATCAAAGCTTTCTGGTCTGACATAAGAATAATTTGGTGAACCGTAGCGTAGAATGTGGCTGGGGTCTATGATGATCATTTTCAGCAGTGGAAATTCTAAAGCATGAGGTATATCACAGGCATCCCAGCACTCGGACGTGTCATGGAGCCGGCTGGCGTCAGTGTGCGAGCGCGCAGTATCGCTCGCGCGGCTGGCGCCGGCGGCGACAGATGTGCCCGACGCGGCCGTGGACGCCGACCGGCTGGCCGCGCGGCTCTCGCTGCTGAGCGAGACGCTGGTCAGGCCCAAGCCGCTGTACGCCTCGCATAAGCAGGACCATACCTTAGGTGAGTGGGGCGTGGCTATAAACGGGCCACGAAGGAAGGAAGTGATATGAAATCAATTTCGGTCATTTCAGAATGGGGAGAGATAATTTTGGTTGTAAAACAGCTGTGTCTGCAGTATACACATTAGCGTTTTTGGTCCCGCACTAACTTCCCTAACAAGGCTCTCATAGTTCTGTTTTTCATAGTAGACACGCACGGATAGCACAAAGTACTTATCTACGGCGCACTTACCCTACCTACCTACCTACCTACCCTGCCCTACCTACCTACCCTACCTACCTCCCTTTACCTACTCTACATACCTACCTACTTACACCTACTTACCTACACCTACCAACATATCTACCTACCCAACCAACTTACCCTATCTCCCAACCCCTACCTACCTTACCTACCTACCTTACCTACCTACCTTACCTACCTACCATACCTACCTACCTACCATACCTACCTACCATACCTACCTACCTACCCTACCTACCTACCTACCTATCTACTGTGATATCATCAAAAAAGCCATTCTATACTAAATGTATGAGCCAATATTTTTTAACAGACTTCTTCGAAAAGGAGGAGGTTCTCAATTCGTCTATATGTTTTTTTTTTTTTTTTGTATGTTTGTTACGCGATTACTCCGCCAATTGTGAATCGATTTTGATGATTCTTTTTTTGTTTGGTAGGTCATGCTTCCGAGGTGGTCCCATATAAATTTTATTAACTTTGCTTGCGTAATTTTTGAGTTAGCTTCAATATTACGTATTTTTCCCACTTAGTTTATCTAGATATCCTGGTTGCCTCCTTCACTGTTATTTACATAGCAGGTAGCGGTATTCGGATTTGTGTGGGGTAGGTACCACAACTAAAAAGTGAAAAATAAAAACTTTTTACAAAAAAAAAAACAACCGACTTCCAAAAAAAACACTAAAAAAGTGAAAAATAACTTTAATTTCGAAAGTCGGTGGCAAAAAACGGAAATTGAAAAGCAAAGACACCGACTTCCGAAATTAAAGTTATTTTTCACTTTTTTTGTGTTTTTTTTGGAAGTCGGTTGTTTTTTTTTTGTAAAAAGTTTTTATTGGAGCTATACTTGTCTTACATTTTTAAACTCGTGAATGTGAAGTGAAACTTTCGAATAGAATGTCCGAATCGAATAATTCAAAAAGTTATATAAAGGTATTGAAGCAGTCTTAAATATGAAGTAATTTATTTTGATAAGGATTAATACCAAGATACAAATAAAGAGCCTTTTCTACCGGCGTCATTTCAATTAAAATTTCAAAATAAAAGAACTCTTATTGTGGCATAACTATAATAGTTAGACATATGCTGTCGCGACACTTTTTGTAAATAATAATGTCTTCTGCAAAGTCGTAGTACATTATTTTATTCTATCCTCAATAGTTTTCGCAGCGCACGCGATGTAAAGAATATTTTAGCTATTTTTTTTACACCTTGGGTTACATTATTGGAGTTTTAGTAAGGATCCCTATTTTTTTCTAGCAATAAATATAGCCTATTAACTACCTAACTAACCTAACTAACCTACTAACTACTATATAAATAAAGCTACATTCACCCTGAGTAACCAGGGTGAATGTAGCTTTATAATGGTGAAAGAATTTTTGAAATCGGCGCAGTCGTTTTTGAGTTTATTCGTTACAAACATACACACAAAAATACAAACATACAAAAATACAAATCTTTCCTCTTTATAATATTAGTGTAGATTATCCGGCAGTTCTTTCGGTGTGCACCTAGTGTTTCATTCTATAATGTTAGTAGCCTGGTGTATCTGTACTTGTGTGATCCAGTGCGCCGCCTGGTGTCCCGCGAGCTGGGCGTCGGGGCCGCGGCGCGGGCCGGCGGGCGCGGCGGCCAGGCCATGTTCCCGCCGCGCATGCTGGCCGGCCTGCAGCTGCAGCGGCGCACGCTGGGCCACCTGTCGGCCGTGTACTGCCTGGTGTTCGACTGCACCGGCCGCTACGTCATGACCGGCGCCGACGACATGCTCGTCAAGGTAACTGTACTGACATGTTCCGCTGCAGTTGCAGCTCAGCACAAGAATTATACAGGTTATTGGTTATACGTCGGCAATCCGTTGAGGGGATGTAGGAGAGGTCATTTGCAATAACCCTGGGTAATAAAAAATATTTATTTATTCCAGAGAAAACTCCATATACCTACTTATGTTACTTAATCATATATCCTAAAACAACAAAATGTTAGTGTTTGCACATAAGTTATGTTTATATCGTTATACCTAACTGATGTCTAGGGCTGTCCTTATCCACTGGTTTTGTTAAGGACAGTCAAAACGGGCAGCAACAGCACGTAGGAAGGGTATGAAGGGCCGGGGTGACTAGCGTGTTCGTGACAAGTAAATGACTGGACTATCGTGTACTTATTAGGTGTGGAGCGCAGTAGACGGGCGCCTGGTGGCGACGCTGCGCGGCGTGGGCGCCGAGATCACGGACATCTGCGTGTCCATGGACGGCGCGCTGCTGGCGTGCGGCTCCGTGGACCGCCTGGTGCGCGTGTGGGGCCTGGCCAGCGCCGAGCCGCGCGCCGTGCTGGCCGCGCACGCCGGCACCATCACGTCGGTGCACTGGGCGCCGCCCGCGCGCCGCGACGTGCGCTGGCTGGCCTCGACGTCCACCGACTGCTCGGTGGCCTTCTGGACCTGCTCCCCCGACGGCCACTTCCTGTCGCAGCCGGTGCAGTACGTAGAGCGCATGCGGCCCGGCGTGTGCCATATGATCTGCGCGGCCTGGTCGGCTGGGGGCGCGTTCCTGGCGGCTGGCAGTGCCGACCATCATGTGCGGATATATACTGTTGAGCATGAGCCTGGAGGACCAAAGAGGGTGAGTTGTACATAGAACTCACCTTATTTTTAGGGTTCAGTGGGAACTTCTACTTTCGCCATGTCTATCCGCGGCTTAGCTCAGAGGCTCTTAGTACTATAATTTGGCATGGGTGGACATATTAATTACGCCGACAAATTGGTACAATAAAATTAAGAACAACATTTTTTTTTGTGTACCTCACCTACACGTTACGTGGGGATGGTTTTTAGTAGTCAGAAGCGCAAAAGTTTGACAACCAGTGTTACCGCGTTGGTAGCGGCTTGTAACCCAGTAAGTGGGTTGTGGAGGTCAGATAGGCAGTCAATATAGTAATGCCGTTGAAACAGATAGATCTGAAAACTGTTTCTTTATTTAAATTTCGTGTAAAAGAGCATTATCTTTCCTCTCAACTATGAGTATATAATTATATAGGTACCTATAGTGTATTTATGTTTATATATTTAAGCTTTATGTATTTATTTAAGTATATGTTAATTTTCTTGCGTATATGTGTAGGTATATTTAATATTTTAGTTAAGACTTCGCATAATCATGTTTTTCTCTTCTTGTTCTCACACACTATTGTCTACATTTCTTTCTCATTTCTCCTTTCGCAGGTCTGCTGGAAGAAATTTCTTAAGAAATAAGCAGTACCTTTGTACTCATATCATAATTATGTCATATCTCTTTGTATTTTACTGTGTGTACATAAATAATAAATAAAATAAATAAATAAATAAATAAATAGATGAAGTTGCAGTAATAAGGTCCTGTGCAGGTGCTGGAGACGCCGGTGCACGACGACGCAGTGGACAGCATCGCGTGGGCGCACCGCGGCCTGCGCTTCGTGTCCGGCAGCAAGGTAACGCGCCGGGCCCACGGGCAGGAGTGGCTCAGCTGATGTCATGTTGTAGTGTAACGCGCCGGGCCCACGGGCAGGAGTGGCTCAGCTGATGTCATGTTGTAGTGTAACGCGCCGGGCCCACGGGCAGCAGTGGCTCAGCTGATGTCATGTTGTAGTGTAACGCGCCGGGCCCACGGGCAGCAGTGGCTCAGCTGATGTCATGTTGTAGTGTAACGCGCCGGGCCCACGGGCAGCAGTGGCTCAGCTGATGTCATGTTGTAGTGTAACGCGCCGGGCCCACGGGCAGCAGTGGCTCAGCTGATGTCATGTTGTAGTGTAACGCGCCGGGCCCACGGGCAGCAGTGGCTCAGCTGATGTCATGTTGTAGTGTAACGCGCCGGGCCCACGGGCAGCAGTGGCTCAGCTGATGTCATGTTGTAGTGTAACGCGCCGGGCCCACGGGCAGCAGTGGCTCAGCTGATGTCATGTTGTAGTGTAACGCGCCGGGCCCACGGGCAGCAGTGGCTCAGCTGATGTCATGTTGTAGTGTAACGCGCCGGGCCCACGGGCAGCAGTGGCTCAGCTGATGTCATGTTGTAGTGTAACGCGCCGGGCCCACGGGCAGCAGTGGCTCAGCTGATGTCATGTTGTAGTGTAACGCGCCGGGCCCACGGGCAGCAGTGGCTCAGCTGATGTCATGTTGTAGTGTAACGCGCCGGGCCCACGGGCAGCAGTGGCTCAGCTGATGTCATGTTGTAGTGTAACGCGCCGGGCCCACGGGCAGCAGTGGCTCAGCTGATGTCATGTTGTAGTGTAACGCGCCGGGCCCACGGGCAGCAGTGGCTCAGCTGATGTCATGTTGTAGTGTAACGCGCCGGGCCCACGGGCAGCAGTGGCTCAGCTGATGTCATGTTGTAGTGTAACGCGCCGGGCCCACGGGCAGCAGTGGCTCAGCTGATGCCATGTTGTAGTGTAACGCGCCGGGCCCACGGGCAGCAGTGGCTCAGCTGATGTCATGTTGTAGTGTAACGCGCCGGGCCCACGGGCAGCAGTGGCTCAGCTGATGTCATGTTGTAGTGTAACGCGCCGGGCCCACGGGCAGCAGTGGCTCAGCTGATGTCATGTTGTAGTGTAACGCGCCGGGCCCACGGGCAGCAGTGGCTCAGCTGATGTCATGTTGTAGTGTAACGCGCCGGGCCCACGGGCAGCAGTGGCTCAGCTGATGTCATGTTATAGCTTGTTTTTGTACACAGGACGGCAGCGCGGCGCTGTGGACACTGCACGCGACGCAGTGGAGGCACGTGTTACTGCAGCCTAAGAGTACGCAGCAGGACGGGAAGAAGCTCAAGGTAATGAAAAAAATCGCTATTTTCGTGCTGTATCGATCTCATAATGTCCTGATAAAAACCAAATCGATCCAGCCGGTCTCACGTGATGCGCTTACCAATTTTTATTAATTTTCTGTCACTTAATTTAACCAAAACTTATTAGGAGTGGGTGCAACAGGTTGTGAAATTCTAATCTAGCGTTAATATTTTACCAACTCCTCGTGTCTCCAGATGACAATGGTGTGCTGGGACAGCAGCGACGCGTACGTCATAACGGCCGTGTCCGACAACACGATCCGCGTGTGGTGCGCGCGCTCCGCGACGGCCGTGCGCGCGCTCAGCGGCCATCGCGACGAGGCCTACGTGCTGGAGGCGCATCCCTTCCTGCGCGGAGTGTTCCTGTCCGCCGGCCACGACGGCCAGCTGTTCGTGTGGGACGCCACGGCCGACCAGCCGCTCGCCAAGTTTCACAACAGGATCGATGGTTAGTGATGTTAGTTACAACCGGACATAGCTGAAGATTATTCAGTGAAGGAAAGCTCCCGTTCGACTCTGCGCGCATGTACATTCCACTCGCACCTGCTCGTGTGCGGCGCATCGTCTCTTCAGAACTAGGTTCTCGATGTCTGTTTAGTTAGTTCATGTGATGCACCCGCAGGCCACGGCGACGGCGCCATCTTCGACGCCAAGTGGGGCGGCGGCTCCACCGTGGCCGCGACCGACTCGCACGGCCACCTGCTGCTGCTGGGGCTGGGCAAGGGCCACCGCCTGTACGGCGCGCTGCCGCCCGAGCTGTTCTTCCACACGGACTACCGGCCCGTCGTGCTGGACGCGCACGGCGGCGCGCACGACGAGCAGACGGACACGCCGCCGCACCTGCTGCCGCCGCCCTTCCTGGTGGACGTGGAGGGCGCCCCGCACGCGCCGGAGTACCAGCGGCTGGTGCCGGGCCGCGAGAACTTGGCGCTGTCGCAGCTCATACCCGCGGCCGACGCGCCGCGCTCCAGGATCGACGCTATGATCGAGGCGCTGGCCGTGGCGGGCGGGCGGGAACCCAGGGGCGTGTGGCGCGGGGAAGGTGGGCTGTTTTATTATATAATTATATTGCATGCTTGATCCGTCTATCATAAAACACCAGCATTTTGTGCCATGATCCACAATCCATATTCATAGTGCAAATGCAGAAGTAACTCTCGACAGAGTAGTATGCGGTCTGTTTGTTATCTTTTCACGCCTAAACCATTCCAGAACCGATGTTTATAGAATTTGGCAGATAGGTCTTGGAGAAGGACATAATAGGCTACTTTTGATCCTGGATATTTGTATTAAAAATGATGAAATACACGCTGACGAAGTCGTGTGAAAATGTTGGTAATTGATTGTATTTTTGACAGATTGCGATTGAGATGCTAATGCGAATTACGGGAATTGCGCCTCTGTTCAGTGAAAGCGTAACAAACAAACGCACTCACTTTCGAATTTATAATATTAATTAGGATGTAATAGCAGGATCTGGCGCCGTCGCAGACCACAATTCATGAACATGGTTAAACTTCTGTTATGATTTATGATTCGCAGGCGTCCGCTACACAGCGGGCAGCTGGCAGCGCGGCGACCCGCTGCTCGTGCCGCAGTGCACGCGGCCCATCGTGGGGCCCCTGGCGCCCGCCGCGCAGGAGCACATCCACAGGACGTGGTAACTATCTCTTTGGTGCAGTCCCTCGTGTTGTCGTCCACACTCGCGAGAAAATCACACTACAGTCAACAACATCCTCATTGCAGCTCAGAACTGAACGCCCTCGAACAGAGCTGGTACCGGCGCGAGATGCGGCGCCGGCCGCTCATGATCAGCACGGCCACGGAGGGCGCCGGGGGCCCGCGACGCCGCGCGGGCCGCCGCGCGCGGGGCCCCGCCGAGCGGCCCCGCGCGCGGCCCCGCGTGGCGCGCGAGGAGCCGCCGGAGCCCGAGTCGGCGTCCTGCAGCGACACCAGCGACGAGTGGGTGCAGCGCGCCACGAGGAACGACAGGTCCTCGCCGGACTCGAGGAATAGCAGTCTGGAGCTCAGCGACACCGACACCAGGTGAGTACACTTGTCAGGCGTCAACTTCGACAAATTGACAAATTCACTAGTCTGCCACCTCGTTCTATGAGCACACTCGATGCTCTCCAGAGGTGTGCAGTGCGAGTTTTTTTTTTTTTTTCATTCTCATTGGTAATTCAATTTATTCAGCGAGTCCTTTGTATCCTAGCCCTCTTATTACTCTCCTCTTATTACAATAAAAAAATTCTGTGTATCATAGGTATCGAATTATCAATGGATATCCCGTATAATATATTTCAAATTAATTACAATTTCTTGCTCAAATCAGTTATTATATCTAGCTGTGATGGACACATTCATGATCAACATCATGAATGTGTCCGTACTCCTGTTACAAATGTATCATGAAGATCTCAACAAGTCACCAGCCCACTCTGCTTGCGTTATACAACTCTCAACTAATACTGTCATAACTTTGTCGCAGCTCGCATAACTCGGGGACCAATAAGAGTAAGAGCGACAGGTTGGTTCAGTAGACAACTAGTGTGTTGGATGTTCAGTGAATGTGTGTAAACACTTCAATTGCCGCGACTTGTCACGCATGGTGTCGTATTGCGGAGTCGAAAGTTGAACAAGGGTCTTTTGGCGCGTGACAAAAATTAGAACTAACTTCGCCGTCTTATTTTCAATACTGTTCACAAGCGTCAAAAGATCGTTGTAGCACTGTATATTTAGTAATGTCCACCCACCGCTGCCCGCAGCTCGTCGTCGTCGCAGTACTCGGACTGGCAGGCGGGCGCGGCGCTGGCGCCGCCCGCGCGCGCGCGCCGCCGCCCGCTGCCCACCAACCGGTACGTAACTGTCAATGTGGAAAACCTAATGATACGAAGGCAATTTTTCTTGTGTATTCCTATTTCTGTGCATTTTAAACGTAATAAAATTATTCAAAAATGAAGTTTCACTTCAAAAATATAACGAGCACTCTGCCTGGCCTCTCTTGACTTTCGAGAAACATGAGTTCCTTTTGGTGTTTCTTCTCACAGTAGTCATAGGATCATCATCTAGTTTTAAAACATACTTTGTTTTTGGCGTGTAGAAATATTTCTTATAACCTATTTACAAAAAATAATAGTCGTCAAATACGGATATAAATAAACTTATATGGCGACGTTACTCGTCAAGAAAGATGTCGTTTCTATTCTACTTCGCCACGTTCATCGCGAGCCATGTCGCAATGTAAGCGGTATCAGCAGCAAGTCTCGCCGGTCCGTCAGTTGAGCACGTGTCCAGTTACAGCCCCAGCACCGTGGTGTCGAAGCGCGCGGCCCCGCCCCCCGCGCCCGCGTCGCCGCCCGCGGAGCCCGCGCCCAGCCCCGGCGCCGCGCCGAGCCCCGGCCCCGCGCCCAGCCCCGGCCCCGCGCCGGGCCCCGCGCCCGAGCTGCCGGACGCGTACCGGCCGGGCGAGTGGCTCACGGCCGTGTCGCCGAGGAAGGCTCCTTATCATCCGCAGATGGGGGATCAGTGTCTGTATTTTAGGCTTGTGAGTATTATTTATTTTATTTTGTTAATTCCAAGAACAGTGGCTCGTTGGTCTAGTGGTCGCAAGCAGTACTACTGAGCACGAGGTCCTGGGTTCAATTCCCAGGTCGGACTAAGTGTTATTGGAGTCTGGATCTGGTTGTTTCTAAAGATCAATTTGCTTCTAAAAAGCTGGTGAACAAATAAATGTGAAAGCTATAGCTTTGAAAGTTTTCTGTCGTCGCATGCCACTGACACAAGTAACGCGTGGCTCGTGTTCAGGGTCACCAGCGGTACTTCGAGGCGGTCGCAGAGAAGGACGTGTACAAGGTGAACCCGAGAGACAAACCGTGGGAGAGGACGCACGTCTATGTAAGTAGACATCTTACTTGTCACGTTACTATGAATAATAATCTGTCGTAGCACGTGGTCTACGCCGTAGCACGTGGTCTACGCCGTAGCACTCGTCGCTGTAACTGAGTGCCTCGTTTCAGGAATGCGAGCTAGTAAAGGTCGTAGGCATAAAGTACGTGATCAAGCCGCCGCGCGTGGCGTGCCTGCGCCTGGCGTGCTCGCTGGACGTGCCCGACGGGCCGCCCGCGCGCGCGCGCTCCCTCACCGTGCGCTACCATGACATGCCTGACGTCATCGACTTCCTGGTGCTGCGCCAGCAGTACGACGCCGCCATACAGCGGCGCTGGGGTGCCGGCGACCGCTTCCGCTGCATGATCGACGACTGCTGGTGGACCGGCCAGGTGCTCGAGAACACGGGTCAGTACTGTACTCTAGTGTACTTCCTGCAGAACGACGCCGCCGTACAATTGTAGAGTTACTCAAAATCAAAAGTCATTTATTCAAAGTAGGAGAATCAGCACTTTGTGAAAGTCGAAAGTATTGTGGTGGCAGGACCGGTTGTTGCATAGGGCGAACAGTCTAACTAAAAAAAACCTTTTCAAACTTGCCATCTTCAGATCTCGCTCCATACTAAAACTAGCAGAACCGGCTCTGGTTGATAGTGTATGTACTAGGACTGCATACCATTCAAAAGTATATTTATTCGTTGCGTCGCGGTTATAGCCGTAGCACGCTCATACTCATTAATTCATTATAGAAAATTATGAAAGATCGCTTTTGGCGACAAGACTGTCCATTAAGATTCCTAAGTAATTTTTTTACATGTAATACATATTGGGTATTCCATCTACCTTTCTCTATCCAGGCGGCGACGCGTCGGCTGCGGACAGCTCGTCGGCGGCGGATCTATCGGGCGCGGCGGCCGAGGAGTGGGCCAGAGCAGCCGCCGCACACTTCCTGTCGCTGCGAGTGCGCTGGGACAATTCCGAGGTATGTGGTGCGGTGTCCTGCTGAGCGATGACCGTCGTAAGAGGTCGAGCATAACCTTGAGCCGCCGGCAGGTGGAGCGCCTGTCGCCGTGGGACCTGGAGCCGCTGGACCCGGCGCGCCTGCCGGCCGTGGCGGGCGGCGCCGTGGCCGTGCTGCCGCACGAGCTGGAGGCCGCGCTGTACCGCGCCGCGCCCGGCGAGTGGCCGCGGGGCGAGCGCGCGGCCGCGTGCCGGGCCGTGGCCGCGCACATCGGCACCGTCATGTCGCTGTCGGCGGCCGAGGCCTTCGTGGCGCCCGTGGACCTGCAGCTGTACCCGGCCTACGCCCGGGTCGTGCCCTACCCCATCGACCTGGCCACCATCAGGGCGCGGTTCGACAATCTGTTCTATAGGTACGTCGATCGATCTGCCTACCTCGGTGAGACCGCTCGTCTGACTTTCGTATTGACCGTCGGAGATCCACGAATGTCGGCCTGATGTGTTCTGTCGCGACAGGCGCGCGGCCGCGGCGCAGTTCGACGTGCGCTACCTGGCCAGCAACGCCGAGCAGTTCAACGAGGCGCACTCGCCCATCGTGCGCCAGGCGCGCCTCGTCACCGACCTGCTGCTGCACATCATCGCGCACTGGCGCGACGTGGACGTGCTGGCGCAGTACCGCGACCTGGCCGCCTGCTACCACAGCTCCGACGACGAGCCGCTGCGAGCGCCCGCCAAGGTACCGCACGTCGCACGGCACTGGCACCGGCGCACGCGACGCCTGCGACGCCTGCGACTAACGCGTGTGTCCCACAGGCGCGGCGCGGCGCGGCGGGCGCGTGGCGCGGCGCGTGCGGCGGCGTGCTGACGGAGCTCATGGCGTCGGCCGACGCCGAGCCCTTCCGCCAGCCCGTGGCGCCCGAGCAAGCCCCAGGTGACCAGCCTGTTCATGTGTCTGTTGGGTTCGAACACAGAAAGCGCTCATTGAGCGAGAACACCGGTCACGACACGATTTGCTATTTTCAAAACAGCCACGACGTGAAATTCGCTTTGTGCAAATTAAAGCGACATTCGATAATTTTTTTGCATCGCTATCTTGGATTGTTATCTCGCTATCGCCATCAGCACCTTCGAAAACCATGAAAACGACACCCATGACAAACAAGCTTGCAAATGTTCGTAGCCGCCATCTTGGATTTTCACCTCTGGCCTGGCACTGCATGCATTAAAAATGACTTATACTACACTACAAGGTTATTTAGGCGCGTGGTCAAAATTGGAACCAGTCGCCATCTTGTTTTGCCAATACAGTTTCTGTAAAGCCGAATTTGCATTACGAAAGTAGTTGTGCGAAATTAGTTATTCATTGATAGTTTCTCGTGTAAATAGATAATTATTTACACGTGGAACTAACAATCAAAGAATAACGAATTTCGCACAACTAGTTTCGTAACGTAAATTCGGCTTTACAACATTTCACAAGTGTTTACCAACAACGCCCCCTTCGTCATGGCAACCAGGCGCCAAAATATCCTTGTAGCATTTCACTTTCGCATCGGATATCACGCTGTTCACAGGTGAAACTGGCCTTTTTTGCGGGCAAAGGATAATAATGCTGTAACATGTGTGCGCAGACTACTGCCGCGTGGTGGCCGCGCCGATGGACCTGGGCACGGTGCGCGCGCGCCTGCTGGAGGGCGCGTACGCGCACGCCGCGCAGTTCGCGAGCGACGTGCGGCTCGTGTTCGCCAACAGCCGCCTCTACAACACCAACAAGCGCAGCCGGGTACGTGGCGCGCGCCTTGCTGCTGCCAGTAGTTGTTGAACAACGAAGCCGACCGAAGCAATTACTACACGTATTCGGGTTTCATACGGCTCATGATCGGCAAACTTCGACGATTTCTCGAGATGGTTTCTTACTCATGCCATACCCATCACGTTACGTTGCAGATCTACTCGATGACGGTGCGTCTGTCGGCGCTGTTCGAAGCTCTCTGGTCGCGCTACAGCAGCACGAGCGCGCGCGCAGGGCGGCGCCCGGGCCGGGCCGCGCGCGCGCGCCGCACCACGCGCAGGACGCGCAGGACTGCAGGCAGCAGTGGGTACTCCTCGTACACAGCACGTAGACCGCTCGTAGACCCGTCGTACACTCCACGTTGAATTTGTGGTGACATCGACAACGCCATTTGCGAACTACGCGCGACTAGTATATTGTACAGGGTCAAACATTAGCGAAACTCCGCAGCTGTGAAAATATTTTCTCTCTGACCAGCGGTCGTTGATATCCGTGTCCATGATGATGAGGATCATGTTGTCGCTTACAGAAGAGCTAGTGAACGGCGCGTCGCACGTGGACTCGGGCAGCTCGGACTCGGAGACCCTGGCTGCCACGTCGCGCCGCGTGCACGCGCGCGCCGGCGAGCACGAGCACGACGCGCGCCTCGCCAGGCACGCGCGCGACTCGTGGGACAGCGACGCGCCGCTGCACGTGCATCGGAAAGGTACAACACAATGTAAAAACCCTGACAATGAGACACATAACATAACATCACGCCTGCTCCCCGAAGGTGGTTAGGCAGGGGTACCTATGGTAGGTACACCCGCATTTCGAAAAGCTTTTGTTTGTTTGGATATCAATACCCATCACGGCTATGAACTTTCAGTAGCTTATGAACGATGAAAAAGAAATTCAATAATCTGTCAAATGCGGTACATTTCACGTTGGTTATTCATTTTAATGTTATTCACTCTGTTATACGTCATCATAGATAGTCTCTTCACTTGTTGTCATGAACATTGATGTGCGGCAGGTAAAGGCGTGGGCAAGAAGAGTAAAAGTAGCAGCGCGAGCGCAGAGCCCGTGCCCTCCACCAGCAGAGCGCCGCCTGACGGTGACTATACACATTCACATATGTTTCAATCGGTCGAAGGGCACTGAACGAGACAATAGATACTGATGTCCCACATGCCTACAGAATGCTACGCGGCCGTGAACGGTTCGGGAGGCGCGGCGTCGTCCTGCTCGGCGGAGCGCTCCGGCGAGGGCGAGTCCTCCAGCGAGCGCTCCAACATACAAGTCGTGGAAGAGGAACTGCAAGACGACGAGGTCGAGCTTACCTACGAGGTCAGTGCACCACCAGTATCTATAACGGTGTAAAAGATGCTTAACGAAGCCAAAAATCACTTGTTATTGTGATATTTTTTTTGTTCTGGACCATACCTGGGAACCTTCCGGTTATGGAGATATTGAAGGTCAACAAAATTATGGAATGTTGGAATTTTGTCAAAAAGAAAGCAAGTTATAAATGCTAAAATTTTTAATGTTCACCACGAACCCTGAACCGTTGAGCCTTCTAAGTATAGAGGAATGTGTTACAAATCAATTCCGTTTAGTGAAATCACTCACGAGTATGAATTTAACCCTGAATAAAGGTTTGTTTACACTTTCATGTGATACTTTTGGAACAGATTATACAAAATGGATTTGTATGCGGTTTTCACCATCGTTAGAGCATTTATCCCGCAAGATGTGTGTGTGTGTAATACATTAATATTAGATTTAGTTTGAGCACGAAGCTTAGACAGTGTTTTGTAGCAGTCAACCTTCTATTCTATTTGTTTGTATGGCAAGCTCATACAGTGTACAATTTTATCCCACGCAACACTGTAATCACTTTATTCTTTTTTGAATTAGAAGAAGACAGTCGCAAGTATTAACACTTTTAAGCGTGACGATTTCTGCCAGCTTGCATACCGCGTTAAAGAATTTCGTTCCAAAAATAAATAAATGTTTTGTTAAAACATAAAATAAGTATACATAAACGAGGTCTCTGAGTGTGAGTGTACTTGCAGAGCGGCGGCAGCAGAGTGCGCGCGCGCAAGCGGCGCCGCGCGAGCGCCGACAGCGTGCGCACGCGGCGCCGCGCGAGCGCCGACAGCGTGCGCACGCGCAGGCGCCACAAGCGCAGCAAGCCGCCCAAGCGGTGAGCTTTACTTTAGGATGACTAATATCACAAATGTTCCAACAAATAATGTTACTTCAAAGAAGACATAGTGAAATGAGTTAATCGAATAATCGTAAAATCGTCATATTTCCATAATACGGATTATTCCTGTCCTTGTCAAAAATCAAAATCGAAATATTTTATTTCACATAAACCTACATGGGCACTTATGAAACGTCAGAAGCTAGGTGCACGGTTCCAATTGGTCGTTTCCAATGGAGGATAGCCGGCAAGAAACTCCACGGTTACTCTTTTAAAAATAATTGGCTGTTACAATATTTTCGAATTACAGTGTTATTAGGTATGGGAGGACAGTGTAGGCCTTTCAAAAGGTACCAGGTAAGTACTTAACAAAATAGAAAATGTTCAACAAATCTATTACAGTCCAATCTTGTCGCGCGGTACGGACAATGTATGGCACTAGTTTAATGTTGCATAGTCTGTGACCGTGCCGTCTTTGTCGTTTGCTAATTTTTTAAGCCTTAACACTTTTTAATAATATTTAGAAAAGTACTTAATTCTTGTTGCCGATAAACAATGGATAACTTTACAGTATTTTTTTATGCAGTTTTCTAAATAATTATCAGCCAAAATTATGTTATTTATGTACGAGCGCTCCCCACAGTCAACCAATTTAAAGCTGGGTATGATCACCACCTCTTGCTTGCATTGAGAAGCGGGTTCCCGGCCTTCCCGATATAAATACAAGTCGGTACCGATAGTGTTAACGTGTGCGCTCACACAAAGAATCAGTTAAAATGTGACGCTTGTTGTATGCGCAGCACCCGGGAGCGCTTCACGGAAGCCACATCATCGTCGTCGTCGTGCAGCAGCGGCTCGTCGGCGGGCTCGGCGCGGCGCTACGAGTCGGACCGCTCGTACCGGCCGCGCTACTCCACCGACGACGACGCGCCGCTGCACCTGTACCGCACGCGCCACGAGCCCGCGCTCGCCGAGCCCGCGCACCGCAGGCGCACTGTGAGTGGACGGTAGCACGAGTGAGTGAGTGCGTGGCTCAGCCGCAGCATGAAACGCTATTCCAGCAATGTGCCTCACTTGCAGGGCGCCGGTGTATCGCTCCGGGCTCGTCGCGCTCAGCGCCAGTACAACGAGGATAGCGAAGAAGACTCGGTGGCCGCCATCAGCAAGAGGCTGCAGCACCACCAGCACGCGCGCACGCACCACGCGCACCAGGCCAGCAGGAGGAGGCACCATGCTGAACAGGTACCCAGGAGTTGGAGTATAGGCATCACCGGCAGGCCAGCAGGAGGAGTATCCAGTGGATGCGCAGGGTCGACCTGGTTCCTTTTGCTACAGACATTTGGACCAAAGGGGCTTTCTCTTGCATTTGCGCTTTTGTAAACGCGTCGGTGTGAGGTCGCGCACCCATTAACCATGGCAGCTGCTATTGATTGAAGGAAGCTTGCTAGAGCTCTCTCTTGGAGTGCTGGACATAGGCCTCTCCCAGTTGCGCCACAACCTCCGCTTCCTACTACTAGTCTGTTCCAGCAGCCTGGTGATGGTCGTCGGTGCATCTAACTGGAAAGTGTTCAGTATACTCATGTATTGCCCCGCATGTCCAGAGCGCGAGTGCAGAAGGCAGTGCGAGCGCCGCGCACACGAGCGACCACAACTACTTCAACGGGCACGCGGCGCACGCGTCGCACAGAGCGCACGCGTCGCACAGTGCGCACGCGTCGCACAGTGCGCACGCGTCGCACAGTGCGCACGCGTCGCACAGTGCGCATCGGACCAATGGAAACGGTACGCACGCACACGAATAGCATACAGTAGTAGAATCTAATGTGACATGCACCGCGAGACTTGAACATTTGCTGGAAGGATATTTATAAATCAATCTCGGCTTTACGATATGAGTAGCTTCAGGAAAGAAGTCGTTTCAATGTGCACGTTATTTGTGTTTGTCATGTGGGAAAATTAAAATGTTTTTATAAAATTTTCTGAATCTTATGCGAATCGCATTTATTGATAGAATATGATTGTTTTTTGGATAAAATCAGTATCTAGATACTTGAGGGAGCGAGATTAATATCTCAGGAATAAAGTCAGCGTGCATTGCTAATGGAGCCTAGTCTGTAAGTAGTACCACGAATTAGTTCCGAACATTAACGATCACTACCTACATAGTAACCAAGAGGAAAACATTGTATCTGCTGCAGGTGACGCGATGGACGGGTCGGGCGGGTCCAACGGGTCGAGCGCGGGGGCCGCGGGCCCCGGGGCCCCGGGCGCGGTGTCCATCTCGTCGCGGGGCCGCGTGCGCAAGCTGACGGCCAAGGCGCGCGGCCTGCTCCGGGACTGAGCCAGGGCCCGCGCGCAACGCGCACATAGGACGTAGAAATGCGAACAAATAACTGATTTTATTTGCTGACTAATTTAATATAGTGAGAGGTGAAGTTTGGTGATGAAACCGAGTACAGTACGTGGTGATGGTGGTAATAAGTTCACAGTCAACTAACTTCACACAAGTAATAAGTTCACAGTCAACTAACTTCACACAAGAGACATTTTCAAATATCAAAATGTGAAGAAAAGCAGTTTGTACTACTCAATGCAGTCAGTCAGTCCAATATTAGACATACTACTCAAAGAGCAGTGCATTCATATTGTTTTCAATTACTTGAATAATGCACGAGTTTCATAGTGGAGTCATGCAGAAACCAATATACCTAGAAAATGTCGAGTCTATCAAGAGTATCATGACGACCCATGAACAAACATAATTATATTGATGAGATGCTGTGTAAAGCTTTGGTTTCCTAGAAAAACAAGTTCTGCCATATTAAAACGGCTGTGGCGAAGTTTTAGGCCAACTAGATATAAAATGTTGTCGTGGAGTGTCGTACTCCTGCCAGCGATACTAAGAAGAATAATTTGCATTCTCACCAGTATTTGACATTAAGGTGTGAAAAAACGCTTTGTATGTGGACAGCCGCTACTGGGTGACCGTTCACCGCTTTCTTAGGAAAGCACGACTTTACACCTCTACTGTTACAGTTTAGACAAAATTACGATTAGTATGGGTTGCCATGCCGTGGTGTCTATTCTCACACTGTTGTGCAAGCAAACTAGGTAGGTACGTTTCCCGACAAAGTTGCGGTTTGTTTGACTCCGCAGTGTAGTGTTGCGTGTTATCGATATCGACAGTGAGCGGCTCGGTCGCGTCCGTCTTGTGATATTACAGTATATTGTAGTTTGTTGTAGGCTCAACTATACATATTTAATAGCACTGCCGTCACTCTTCACTTGTGTGTATAGTACAAGCTTTAGTTCAGTTTAAAGGTTACTGTTTGCACCGTTACCTTATTGTAAATAAACACAACAGCCATAACTCATTCTAACAATCAATGGTAACAATTTGACATTGACAGCACCTCTATTTTCATTACTTTAGTTATACTGACGTGCAGTAGACTGTACCTTTGAGCCAATATTATGGTTGGAATACATTGTGTCCCATTACCCACGTGTTCATGTGACAGGAGTTCTGTTAGCTCATGTTTCACTGCATTAGGGACAGCACACACTCGTCCAGCAAGTTTGTGTCGTTAGTTCTAGACAAATGTTTGTAGGAAGCAATCTCGCGCCGGTCGAGTGTAGCGCCCCTTACATATGATGTTAAGAACAATGGAAATGAAATGAGAATTAATTGTAAATATTAGACAATTGTCAGTGAAGTACTTAACGCACAGGTTTAGTTTTATTTATATAAGTGCATCCCCACTATGATAAGGTAGAGGGGCTTTATACGCTTTTTTTTCTGTTTTATTTCGTCGCGTACAGGCACTCTATACGCAAATATTGAGTGTTGCCAGTATTTAAGTGCCGTGGGGAGTTTTAGTAAATCCGGTCGGGGATACGTTGCGTTAGCGTATTATTTGATCAGAAAAATGAGCAATACTGAAAAAATGAACAAACCTCAATGAATGCGTGTATTGGTTTTTTTTAAACACTCATTTATATTTGGTGATTTAAGACAAATGCAGGAGATATTTCTTGTAATTGTTGAACCAAACGGACGCGGGGTCCTTTCACAGTTATGTTACCTCTGACAGCAACGTTATTGCAATGAGAATACTGTGATGTAAATCAAAGGAAAATAACTGAAAGGACTGTACTGGGCGGCGTCGAGTCACTATGGCGTGCGCCGTGACGTCAGCTCCTATTAGTGCTATCTTTTTCTAGCATTTCTTAAATAAGCCTTCACATCTGGCTTTGGTTGACGTCGCAATGGCGTATACATCTTGAGAACTCCGAAGCTGAGTGCTACAAGGATATTTTGGCGCCTGAAAGACATTGACTGGGGTCTGTTGTTGGTAGAGATTTCTGAAATTATGTCACAGAAAATGTACCTATCGACAGAACAAGATGGCAACGTTAGTTCCGATTTTGGCCCCATATCTTGTACAACTATAGATGCGAAGGGCTCCTTAGTAACGTAGCTA
Organism: Lithophane ornitopus; assembly: GCA_948473465.1. Classification (NCBI taxonomy): domain Eukaryota; kingdom Metazoa; phylum Arthropoda; class Insecta; order Lepidoptera; family Noctuidae; genus Lithophane; species Lithophane ornitopus. Next base: position 10,230,097 of record OX419643.1, on the reverse strand, counting down.
AACAGCATGAAATAGGCATAACAGTAGGTTGACCGAGGGTGTACTGATGTACCTGCGCTTTCTAGTTGTATCGCACTTTCTTTTGTAATGTAATTATAATTTATTGCGTTGTGTATTATATTGTATTATCATACTCAGTGAATGCATTTCTCCCGACTACGGTGGCATGTACTTATATTACTATGAAGTAGGAATATTTTGATGAAAGGCGATCAGAATTTATCGTAAGTAATTTAAGTAGAATTTTCTCTTGTTTAGTGAATATTATTTAAACATGATCAAGGGTTCCAAGCCAAAAGTAACGCTATCTCTTTCTTGCGTATAATAAAAGAAAGAGATGGGAAAGAAAACATGCTGTCTCCTGACTGTGTTACTTGTTACGTTATTTGTTTTACTCTGTGGTAAAGAAGTCGTTCGGGTTTTTTTGTAGCCGTGTCGCCATCTTCCTTAGTTTATATCAAGATGAATTTATATTTTAGTATTTCATTATAAAATATTAAAATAGGAAAGAAGTCTTCAGGTCAGTAGTAACTTATAGCCATAATTATGTAATCTATCTCTGTAACTTTCTTTTATTATAGTAATGTAATTTATTTGACCATCTAATGGCAACACCGGAGTCGGGTTTTTATTTTATGACAACATTATTTACAATAAATTTATGCGAATATTTTTGTAAAATGTAACAAATCTATTATTAATAGTTATTATTATTTTGTCATTGTGATATTAAGTATGCAACGAGCAGTGTGGAGTGACCTTAATTAGTGATGTATCAATTATTAATAATTATTATTACTACTGTGTGACATGTATGAACAAATTACAACGCGCAAATAACTATCATTATATGGAAAATATTATCTACTTTATGTATGTATGCTCGATGGCAACCAAAGAGCAATTTATTAAAAAGGCAAAGTACAAACTATGTGACCAGTACTTGCCTTCACTAGTAACAGCTCTGAGGAGTCTGAGGTCCTGTTACAACTTACAACTGGCAACACAGTGCCGTAACCAGAGCTTACATTTTATTCTCCACTCTTATTCAAAGCTTTGTGTTGCCAGTTCGTAAAATTAAAATAGGGAAGTGTAAAGTTGATGTTATTTTTTACTTAATTCTCTGTGTTAAAGCAATGTAATAGTTATAAATAGTGAATAAATAGCAACAATTTTATAACACAATTCTATATTACTAACAGCGTTGAAACCAATGTGTTTTGTACCGACAATGTTTTATACCAAGTGTTTGTTTAATGCAAATTCAATTTTGAACTGGGCCCTAGTGTGCTCGAGTCAGTTCTAAGCGCAACAGTGCTCGAGGAGCTCTACTGCGCTCAACCGCGCTTGACGTCAATAGGCCGTTCGTTATATTATCGGTTACGTTTAGAATAAGTGTTGTTTAGTGGGTGAGGGCGGCTCAAGTCGCTCGGTGTACATTGTACCTATGTATATATGTGTGTGAGAATGTGCGTCCGTGACCGTGTCACGGCGCTGAGTTGATACCAAACAGAATACAATGAATATTTTGGAATTTCACGTCGTTTTATTTATGTGCGTAACTACAGCTTCCTCATGGGTGATACAATACTTCTACGCTAATATTTAAGACATATTAGCTGCAATAAAGTTCCCAATCTTAATTTAGCTGCCACAAAAACTTCGTTATTATGAGCCGTATAGTGTGCGTTAGCTGGAGAGACGTCACCCCACCTCTTCATGCGGTTCAGGTTCAGGCAAGCCAGTGAGGTTAGGGTTTTGGACTACAGTCAGAAAAATAAGGCATCAAGGAAAGAACTGAACAACTTAAAAAGTGTTGAACTTTTTCCAAAAAGAAAAAAAACAGCTTCCAAAAAAACACGAAATAGTGAAAAATAAGTTTAATTACTTAAATAAAAAATAAGTTTTTTTTTGTTTTTCGTTGTGGTACCTAGCTACCCCACACTAATTCGAACCACTACGTAAATACCAGTGAGAGGAACTTAACGTATTTTTCAGACTTTAAGATTTGCCTGGAGTGCCGATGCCGTTCTGTGCGCTATAATAATGCAACTACCAAGTTTATTTATTTATTTGCATAATGCACACTCGGTTACAAGCTAGGCTAAAACTTATGAGTACATGACCCTGTTAGGGCGCAGCAACTTACTTTGGGTTTGGTACTGTTGTTACCAAAAATTAAATATTGTTGTTTGTTCTGCGGTGCTCGGGTGTGTGATATTAATGCTATTTACTTTGTTTTCATTTGGTTTTGTATCATGGCAAATGAAGAGCTTCAGGCACAACTTGAGCAACTGATGGTAGAAAATGCAGTACTACAAAAGCGACTAGGCCAGAATGAACTGGAGGCAAAGGTGTGTAGACTAGCTGTAAAATTACCTACATCTTGGGCTGACAAGCCCGCAATTTGGTTTGCACAAGTGGAGGCCCAATTCCAAATTGCCAATATTGCTGGCGATACTACATAATACAATTATTTAGTTGGTCATTTAGATCAGAGGCTGGCTGGTGAAGTCGAGGAGTTAATCACAAACCCACCAGCCATAGAGAAATACGAAAAATTAAATGAAGCCCTTATACAACGACTGTCAACGTCCCAAGAAAAAAGAGTCAGACAACTTCTAAGTGATGAAGAGCTTGGTGACCGGAAACCATCCCAATTTCTTCGGCACCTTCGCTCACTTGCTGGGACGGTTCTTTCAGACGATAATATCATACGCCAACTTTGGTTGCGCCGTCTGCCATAATAAGCTCAAGCCATACTAACAGCACAGGCAGACCTAAATTTGGATAAAGTGTCGGAGTTAGCTGACAAAATCGTGGAGTTAGCCCCATCACCTGCTGTTTGTAGCACATCGGCAACATCAACCTTAACTTTCGCTACATTAGCTCAACAATTAGAAGATGTGAGTAAGCAAGTAGCTGCACTCTCGAGGCAGCAACAGCGTCCCATAGGTGACCGTTCAGCATCTTCTGGTAGGTCAGCGAACAATTCCAAGCGATGCTGGTACCACAGGAGATGGGGTGATAAAGCAACTAGATGTACTAAGCCATGCGACTGGGAGTCGGAAAATCCAACCAGCGGTCAGTAGCGGCGGCAACTGACTGCGAAAACATCGGCCGCCGCATTTTTGTCACGGACCATATGACCAGCCGCCCGATTCCTAATTGACACTGGATCAGACCTGTTTTTTTTTTTTTTTTTTTTATAAGTTTTCCGCATCGCTGGTTACCTTCACGCAGGCAGCCTACTGTTTATGAACTAAGTGCCGCGACCGGAAGCAGTATACAAACTTTTGGTACAGTAAATCTTAAATTAAATTTTGGCTTGCGCCGTGATTTCACTTGGCAGTTCGTGGTTGCCGACGTCAGCACAGCCATTATTGGTTCTGATTTATTGGCATTTTATTACCTTTTACCCGACTGCCGAAATAAGAAATTGGTCGACGCTACTACTGGACTAACATCTGCTGCTTCTACCGCTAGTATTGACCATCCCAGCGTACGAGCAGTAGCGTCTGGTAAGTCAATATTTACTCAGCTCCTAGCGGAGTTTCCAGATATTACTCGACCTCCCGGTTTTCCTAGAGTCTTCAAGCATGACACAGTGCACTACATCAAGACCACAGATGCACCCCCTGTCTCTTGTCGACCTCGACGTTTGGCGCCGCAGAAACTAATTGCGGCTAAGAAAGAATTCGAAGAGATGGTAAGATGGGGGACAGCTCGGCCGTCAAAAACTGCTTGGTCTCTCCGTTACAACGACCGTTAAAAAAGACAACACCTGGCGCCCTTGCGGCGACTGCCGCGCCATGAACGTCAGGACCGTACCAGATCGATACCCGGTTCGGCACATTAATGATTTCGGCCATAACCTCACTGGCGCCAAGGTATTCAGCACACTGCATCTCGTGAAAGCGTACCACCAAATTCCGGTCTTTGAAGAGGATATTGCAAAAACGTCTATCGTCACCCCGTTTGGCCTCTTCGAATTCCCGTATATGACCGTTGGTTTTAGGAAAGCTGGCCAAACCTTCCAGCGTTTCATCGACGAGGTCTCACGGGGTCTTGACTTCTGTTTTCCTTACGTAGATGATATCCTCATATTTTCCAAAGACGAGTCCACCCACCTTCAGCACCCGCGACTCCTCTTCAAACGCCTGCAAGACTACGGAGTGGTAATAAACCCTTCAAGTGTGTACTAGATGTCAGCGAAGTCGTATTTTTGGGCTACCATGTAAGTGGTGATGGTACGCGCCCCCCGCAGGATCGAATACAACCGATGTTGGATTATCCATCACCCGAGACAGTACAAGGTATGAGCCGTTTTCTGGGTATGCTTAATTATTATCGTCGATTCGTGCCTCGTGCAGCGCCATTCCAGGCACCATTGATTGATGCATTGGTTTCAACTAACAGTAAGGGTGCAAAGCCATTTCCATGGTCACCCGAACTCTTGCAACAATTTGAAGCTTGTAAAAAGAGCCTCTCCAATGCAACACTGCTGCAACACCCAATCAACAACGCCAGGTTGGGATTATTTACTGACGCATCTAGCGTTCATATTGGGTCCTGCCTTCAGCAAAATCTAAACGGCCACTAGTATCCACTACCCTTTTTCAGTAAAAAGTGGACTCCGCAACAGGCACAGTGGCCAGCATATTACCGCGAATTGTTAGCAATCTATGAGAGTGTCCAAATTGTCGGTACATTTTAGAAGTCCAGCATGCAACAATTTTCACAGACCATAACCATTACAGCGACGTGAGAAACTCCCACCTCCACAAATTAACCAGCTGTCATTCATAAGCCAATTCACGACCGACATTCAGTACATTAAGGCGCTTGGTCCCGTTCAGTACCGTAACATGGTCAATTTAAAAAGCCTACTCCTCATTAACGACTTGGATAAAAGATCTGAAAAAAATACATGTTTGCCATAGATTCATGTACAACATTTTAATCGAGCAGTTTTTTTCGTAAGACTAATACTTTTGCCTTAAAAAAATATCTACCAAGACGCAATTGTTGGCTAATAACTACTAAACGGCTTTGATGTTTGGAAATATTTATATACTGAAAAATTGATGGTTAGAGGTACTACAGATTGTTCGTTGCATAAATGTAAATTAATCAATATTTTTAAGAATATTACCCCACTTAGAGATAGAGGTTCAGAGGTGCTCTGCGCGGGGCGCGGGCGGCAGTCCCGAGTTAGCATTGCTACGGGACGGCTGTGTCGCTCGCTGCTCCGCGCCGGCTATCGACCGACTATGCACGTTTGCGTGTGTTAGTGCAAATATTTACGAACGAATTGTATCAATGTGCGTTTATAGACTAGCTCGCTGCAGAGAGCCCAAGTCAATTGTGCGCGTAGGCGCTTTGTTGTTGAGTTTTTTTTTTAACATGCAATTACTTATTAATACTTTTTTTATTTACATTCACATAATTTACATACAAATTTATAATATAAGTAGACCAAAAAAATATGTTAATGTAACATAACATCACGCCTGTATTCCCCGAAGGGTTAGGCAAAGGTGTACCTTTAGTTAGTACACTCACATTTTGCCAGTTATGTCGCATGTAATAGGGGCGAGCCCATTGCCATCAACCAGGCACAAATCGAGACTCTGGGCTGCTACTGAGCAATCCCAGATAGAAAAAACCGACCAAGTGCGTGTCAGACCACACATAATGGTGCCGATTCTCTTGTCACAAAATTCTCTAAACTAAACTAAAAATCACTAAAATTTTGTTTAGTCCCAGTCTTCCCTACCATTATTCGCGCCCTCCGGTCTACTTCTTGATATGCAATGGCCTCTGAAACCACATGAACCATGAGGCTCCAGGGGCTAGTGCAAATCCTGGGGTTCATTCGATTTATCGAGTCTGGTTAAGCCACGCTGGAGTCGGTGCATTTCATTCATTCATTCATTCATTCATAGTCCTGTCAAACGATCAAACTCATTCTGAAATAGACTTTAAATGACATAACTTAACTATAATTTAGTTTGACAGCACTAAGATGGCACTGAGATTAGTTTAGTGAAAATGCTATTCTGAATTTGACGATTTATGAATGAATGAATGAATGAAATGCACCGACTCCAGCGTGGCTTAACCAGACTCGATAAATCGAATGAACCCCAGGATTTGCACTAGCCCCTGGAGCCTCATGGTTCATGTGGTTTCAGAGGCCATTGCATATCAAGAAGTAGACCGGAGGGCGCGAATAATGGTAGGGAAGACTGTGCCCGTCGGGATAGGGGAGGATTTGCGAGCCTACCGGATATGCATCCTTGAGTAAGCAATGGACTAGTGGAGAGACGGGTAATATTTATATAAGGATGGGCATCTTTTACGACGTCGCCGGTTTGCTCCGTTCAATCTTCACCGTTGAATCCGTTGGCGGAGATAATTATGCTGTGTTCTCGGCTCTTTTCTATCTCCTTGCTGTGCTATGCTACAATTTGCTGTTTTCTGTGTCTTCATCCGAGGACTCGCTGCTGTCCGTTTCAGGTTTCTTGTATATCTCGCTGGCTGCGTTCTTTATCTTGTTTCAATCTTCCGCCGCGTCCATCCAGAAGTCGATGTCCTTTTCGAAGCGCGCCATGTCCTGTTTTAGGTTGTCGTTCCATGTGTAAATCGGTCGGCCTACTTTCTTGGATCTAGCCTTGTACTGTATTGCTGCATATAATAGGTGTGGTTTGCCGCGTCTGTGAACATGTGCGAGATAGCACATCCTGTGATTCTTGATGCGTTTAGTTACTGTCTTTCCGTCTAAGATTTCGTGCATTTTCTTTGATCTTGGTTTGTTCCTCGCGTGACTAATCAAGTCCCTCATGATAACTCTCTCATATTTCCTCAGTCTTGACCTGTTAGCTTTGGTGATTGTCGATACTTTCAAACCGTATATCATACACGGTACAATCACCATTCTATACATGAGCCTGGCTAGTTGCCAGTCCATCTTTGAGTTTTTTATGAATGGTAATAGTGACTTTGCGTTTCTAGTGGCCTGCTCGCATCGGTTTCTGATTGTGCTTCTCCTGTCTAATGTAGATGCTATGTATGTGCCTAGGTATCTAATTTCATCGACTGTAGGTAGACTTAATCCATTCATTGACACGTGGGTCACTTTCCGTGTAGTTAAGGGGTCTCTAATGAGTGTTCTTGTTTTTGTTTCGTTTATTTGTAGGCCGACGCTAGCTAGTAGGGGTTTAATGTGGTATACGATACTTTCTAACCCCACTAGGTCATCTGTAATGAAGATGAGATCATCCGCGAATGATAGCACCAGAGGGAGTGAGATTTCCTGATCTTGGTCTAGTTTAATTAGTTGGGTTTCTTCTTCGAGGGTTCTAAGGACCTCATCCATGACTAGTGTAAAAAGGCGAGGGGATACCGGGCACCCTTGTTTGACTCCCTTTCCTTTGATGATCTGCCTACTTTGCTGGCCACACCATTTGATGTGTGTTCGTTCATTCATACATACCTTGATTATCCTGTTGGTTACTGTTATGTTCGTCCGTTGTATTAAAATGTCGCGCAGTGCTTGAAGGTCGACATTGTCGAAAGCTTTTTCTATGTCCAGAGCGAGTACATAAATTCTTTTGCCTTCACGCCATTCTTCTTCCAGTACCCTTTTCATCGTAAATATGTGGTCGTCTGTAGATCTATTGTTTAAAAATGCTGCTTGATAATTGCCTAATTCTTTTATTATTTCGTCTAATTTTTTTAGTACGTAGGAGGCGTAAATTCTGTAACCCGTATTGCAAACTGATATTCGGCGATAGTCGTTTGTATCTTTAGGGTACGTTTTTTTTGGAATTGGTACCTGCACTGTTTCTAGCCACGTGTCGGGTGCTTCGTTCTGTGTCCAGGCTTTGTTAATATGTTTGGTGACGGCTTCCTGTAATATTTGTGGCATCGCTTTGTAGAGCTCGATTACCACTTGGTCTGTTCCTGGGACTGTCCCGTTACGCATGCCGTTAATGATTCCCATCACTTCGTCCACTGAGGGTCCTTCATTTTGTGTGTCGGTTAACGGCTTTGTTATGCTAACCGTCGGTATAGGTAGGCCTTCAGAGTTTTTTAGAATCTGCTCCCATTTGGACATTGGTATGTACGCGTTACGCTTTCGGCGTTTTGTTTCTAACTTGTTTCTTCTGTAAAATAAATAAAGTACCTGCATGCGTTTTGAAGGGTGTTTTTTCCCCAGTCCGGTAAAGAATGCTCTGCATTCTTTTTTTCCTTCGTGATGTTTAACCTTTTGAAGTGCTTCCTGGCATTTTTTAACACGATTATATCTATTCGGGTTATCGGGTTGTCTACTTTGTAAGAATTTAGCCTTTTGGAGGTTAGCAAGCGCTATACGATGCTCCCTAGAATGACTCGGCTGAAAAGTCAAAGTTTCCTGGGCTGCCTCTTTTAATACTCCCGTTATGGTGTTCCATGGAATGTCGATGCCTTTATCCGTTGGCTTGATACCTATGTTTTCCAGTTTTTTTGTTATGCAGGCTTGGTATTTCTCTTTGGTGGATTTGATGTTGAGAGCGGCATAGTAGCATTGTTTGTGGTTGAAATCGTTGGTCTCAATTGTTGTCTGTTTCTTTTGTTTGGCGTTTTCCGCTTTATTTAAAATTCGACTTGTTTGTAGCTGTCCCCAGATTATTTTATGGTCGGAGGTATCCCTACCGGCCCATTCAGCTTTAATGAAATTAAAGAGATTTCCTGTTGCCTGCGGTGTAATAATATGGTCCAATTGGGATTTCTGCGTGCCTTTTGACCATGTGATCCTGCATGATGTCCTCGCTTTTGTTGTTTCTATTTGCAGATTTTCCCTATTGACAATATCCATTAACATTTCCCCGTTATAGTTAGAATATAAATGATATAGATTTTGATCAATCTGCCCTTTTCGTTGGAATCTTAGTGTATCTAGTCTACCAATATGGGCGTTGAAGTCGCCTAGGATTATTAGAGTACATTTTCTTGGTTTTTGTCTAATCAGATTTAGTAGACCTGTGAATGATCTTGTTGCTTTAGAGGTACAGCTGTTGATGTGGGAGTTAATTATATACACAGGAGCAGATGTGTCGCTTCCCCTACCAACTTTAAGAGTGATTGACATCGCGTCGGTATCCTTCTTAATGCTCAATATTTCAATTAGGGCATCCTTTCTGATAACGATTGCAAGTCCCCTATGTGCTTTACCTGCGCTTCCAGATAGATGCCATCTGTAGTGGGTGGAATTGTATGTTCCCAAGTTCATCCCTGTTTCTTGGAGGCAGCCTATGTGGATACCCCTATTTGAAAGTTCCGCATCTATTCTGTCTTTTTTGGTCGGTTTTGAGGCCCCGCGGACGTTCCAAGTTGCAATACGTATTTCTGGGCAAGTGTATCTGCTTACGGAAGAGGGCGGGTTTCTGAGTATGGTGTATCCAGTGTCATCCGCGACTACGCCTGATGTCGGTGTATGTAATGTTGATGCTACATGTTCACATGGTGTTAATGATCTAGCTAATTGGGGGCTGTTCTGTAATCGGGGTTTTATGGACTGCCCTTGTTCAATTCTTGTGTTGTATTTACCTACCGTTTCGTATTTTTGTGGTGTTATGTTTTTAGTTGGATCTTGCTTTGGACTTTGCATGTTATTGTTGTCTTGTTCGTCATTGATCCAGCTATCGTAATGTTGATCCTTGTAGAAGATATGTATGTTTCCGGGCACTGATTCTCCGGCAGGTGAGTACACCAGTGTGTTCACGTTATTTATGTGCACATGTACATTTACGAGATAGAATTCGGACGCGGCGATTATGATGTCTTCTCCTCCCCAGAACGACTCGTTAAATTGCTCCGTTATGTATTTTGTTATCAATTGTTCCTGTGAATGCTTGCTGTTAGGAAGAAGCTCTTGAATGTTATTTACAAGTGCTAAACGAATTCTGGCGTCCCCTTGGTTCATTAAGACGTAAGTAGCGAGGTCTCGTCGGACCGACACGTGGTCGAAAGTCAATGCCATTATGCTGTTTATTTGGTGGGTTATCGCCCTAAACAGGCAGTTACCATCTTTTTCCATGGGCACTATTATTGCCATTGTACAATTTTTTGTTTAACTAACTAACAAACGGCGTTATTACTGGTGGCGTCACACGTGCAGTTTTGTTTCGATGAATACGAAAGTTTGGCAGCGTTGCACTTTGCCCGGAGATTTATGTGCTTGACTCTTTGTTTGTTCGTAGAAATGTATCTTCTTAAGTTTCCGGGTTAAGTTTTTTGTTTTTTGTTGAATGGGCCACTTGCTTGCGTAAAGTGGTACACCCTCAACGTTCCTGCGCACATGGGTGTAATAAATCTTGATTAATGGCTGCCAGAAGATATACTTGTTGACCGAGCAACTTTTTTGGAACGCTAAAGAAATAGTTAATTTGTTTGGTGTCGTTAAAATTTTTGGGACAATATTTACTTTTACGAAAGCGAAAGGGATGACGTTAATTTGTTAGAGTGTTGTTGTATATTAATTATTCAGTACTTATTACACATTTGATTTGCACTTACTAGTGATCTTATGAAATTATCTTATAAAATAAGAGTTGAATGTGCGACCGATTTTGTAGCGGGAAGCAACGTCCTGAAAGATAAGGAAAGGTCTCCCCAGATTAGCTTGGGCCCGTTGAATGCCGTGTATTACTAGCCTGGGATCAGGAAAGCACCTACATATATTTAGCATGCACACAGTATTCTTATAAAATTGGCTTATAAAGTGAGAGTTGATTATGCGTTCGGCATCAAACACCCGTCATTTCTCCACTGTGAATGCGCGCTCGTGGTGTTGTCCAGAAATCTATCAGATATAGAATACCGATTTTGCAGAGGGAGGTAAAGCCCTGAAAGATATGGAAAGATCTCACCAGATTATCTTGGGTCCCTTGTAGTTGCACGCCCTGGAACGTTCGCTTGAGATCAGGAGTCCCGTAGACATGCACCTCACTAGCACTATCGTAATGTATTTATTTTTAAGACGACTACTACTAATGTCACAGCGGTATTAAAATAAAATAAAAACGAAAGAAGAAAATAAAATAAAATAAAGAAAAACACTGGTCGCTTCCGTCGGTAAGCGGGCGCGAGGCGCAGGAGCATGTGCGGGCCCAAGCGTATCGTAAAAAATTAACGGAGCTAGCGAACGACCGTGCTGTCCGACGTCCAAACCCCGAATCAATCGCTATTCTGAATTTGTCGATTTAAACTAAAAATTTGTCCTATATCTAAAATCCTCTAACTAAATCTGACTATATATATATATATATATATCGCGATTAAAAATGTGTGGAATAAAATGAGATGTCATGAACTAAAATTCAAACCAACACCTCAACTTCAGTTACAAAAAACAGTACTGTATTTTTTTATTTTCTTTTGCTTATATCTCGAAAACGGTGTGTCCTATCGCAAAATTAATGAAAATTTCGACCCCCTTTAGAAAACCCTCAAACCCCTAATTCTCAACATGTTGGTAATTATTTTTAATTTTTTTTCTTTATTTTCCATACAAAAACTGAAAAATTCCATTAAAAACACGTCGAGGCTGCCGTGCAGGCGCGCCTCTGGCTCTAAAAAAAAACACGGGGTAGGGAAAACAAGTACCAAGTGGAGGCGCGCGGTTGTCAAATTCAATTTTAGTTGTGTCAAAATAAGTTTTAAATTTAGAGAATTTATTTGGCAGAATAGCTCCAAGATTCCCATAGTCAAAAGTAAGGAATTTTAGTGATAGTTTAGTTAGTTTAGTTCGGTGTACAAGAGAATCGGCACCAATGAAGGTTTCCGTAGTTGGAATGAATTTATGCCAAGAACAAACTTAACATTGTAGTTGAAATCATGTTCTCCCATACGAAATGTACGGGAGAACATGTTTTTGTAACTGCAAATTTAAGTTGGTAGATTATTACCTACTCGTTAACTTGTAGACCCTGGTATAGCCTATAGCTGTGATAGTTTTCCTTTTAATTTCGTCATACATTATATACTACTGCTGTGAATTTTTTCACATATCCAAAATTGGACGAAAATAAAAGGTGTATCTTTTATACACGAAATATTTTAAGGGGTCATTGTACTCATCATCGTGAACAGCTTTCACTATGGGACCAAGCCTGAAATCACTTTACTTTATGTTCGCATAGCTCGTCAAAATGTAGAACAGCTGACACTTTTTTCGCGATTTCAGCGTTGGTCCCATATGCACACGGCTACACATCAAGCTATACATTTCCAGTTTATACTGATCTCGCATTGTATAGAATTTCCGTACAACGCGAGGTCAGCTTATACTGGCAATGTACCTATAGCTTGAAGTGTAGCCGTGTGTACAATGACCCATTAAAATATTTCTTAACTACATACCTAACTATATACCTACCTACATACTTACCTACATACATACCTAGAATACCTACCTACATACCTAGAATACCTACCTACATATACCTACATACTTTTATATCTACATGTTGTACTTAGTAAACGTTTAAAACTCCAGCACAGACCTACATAACATAGGTTTTTCTGTTGCATTTAGAATACGCGTTATAGTGGCAACCTATTCTTACCATTGCATTGCTAAAATTCGCGTAAAATTAACATGTACTTGTAGCCGTAAGGGGTAAGCAATGGATCCGCAATCGAAGACGTCCGGGATCGAATCCGAAGCGATATTTGTTTTTTGAAACCATCATAATTATTTATAAGTATTCTAAGCAACAATGTTAGTTATTATTTTAACTATTTATGTTTATTTATAATCTATTCATTCTTATTTTTGTTTTTTTATGAAGTTTAATATTTGTTATTGTATTATTATTTAACTATTTATAGATATCAGTATTCAGCAGACTTTACTGAAAACTAATAATATGATTTAGACTTTATGCATGTTTTTTTGTTAATGTAACGTATCGTATGAACACAATAAAGTCGAGCACGTTACTCGGTCATTTATTTATATATTTAAGTCAACTTTATCTTTAAAAAAAAACATGCATAAAGTCTAAATCATATTATTAGTTTTCAATAAAGTCTGCTGAATACTGATATCTATAAATAGTTAAATAATAATACAATAACAAATATTAAACTTCACAAAAAATAAAAAATAAGAATGAATAGATTATAAATAAACATAAATAGTTAAAATAATAACTAACATTGTTGCTTAAAATACTTATAAATAAATGGTTTCAAAAAACAAAAATCGATTCGGATTCGATCCCGAACCTCTACGATTGCGGATCCATTGCTTATCCCTTACGGCTACAAATACATGTTCAAATTACGCGAATTTTAGCAATGCAATGGTAAGAATAGGTTGCCACTATGACGCGTATTCTAAATGCAACAGAAAAACCTATGTTATGTAGGTCTGTGCTGGAGTTTTGAGCGTTTACTAAGTACAACATGTAGATATAAAAGTATGTAGGTATAATGTAGGTAGATATGTAGATAGGTATTCTAGGTATGTATGTAGGTAAGTATACATACTTACCTACATACATACCTAGGTAGGTAGGTAGGTATGTAGGTAGGAAATATTTTAAGGGGTCATTGTACACACGGCTACTCGCGTTGTACGGAAATTCTATACAATGCGAGATCTGCATAAACTGGAAATGTGTAGCTTGATGTGTAGCCGTGTGTATATGGGACCAACCCTGAAATCGCAAAAAAATAATCAGCTGTTCGACATTTTGACAAGCTATGCGAACATAAAGTATCACGTGTATAAAAAGATACACCTTTTATTTTCATCCAAAGACATGCTAAAAAATAATATCCAGTAAAAACTTAAAATATATGTAACTTATGTATCTATCTATACAAATGTCAGCCTTGCATCTCCGCCATTCCTTTCTGGAATCGTAGGCAAAATAGGCGTCCTATGCGCGCAACTCTGCGCCCTTGTATTTTCTTTGATCGCCGTTTTAGTTTAGCGCGCCACCGCACGCGTTTTACGTATTCGGGGAGTAGGGAGTTTAGCTCCGCCCACATGCTCAAGGTCAGTGAGGAAACTATCGCCCTTAAAGGCGAATACAATATCGTGGCGGACGCTATGTCACGCATTGACATAGACGCCATCACTCTGGACCAAGATTATGAAGCTTTGGCTAAGTCGCAGGCATCAGACCAAGAACTTGATAAATTATTGCAAGGTGGTTCCAGCCTAAAACTCACCAAAATTAGTACATCAGGGACTAACACTCCGGTTTACTGTGACATCTCTACTGGTAAGCCTCGTCTCTATCTGATCCCTTCCTTCCGCCGCGCTGCTTTCAATAAGTTACACAATTTGAGCCACCCCGGTGCCCAAGCTACGACTCGTTTGGTCGCAGAGCGGTTTGTCTGGCCTTCGATTAGAAAGGATTGCCGAGTGTGGTCTCGATCTTGTGAAGCATGTCAGCGCAGCAAGATTTCAAGACACAATTCTGCCCCTGTCTGTAATTTCGACATACCATCCGGTCGTTTTATGCATGTCCACATCGACATCGTTGGTCCACTGCCCGTTTGCGACGAATACCGTTATTGTTTGACTGCAATAGACAGAGTTTCCTGATGGCCCGAGGTTTGGCCCATGCGATCCACTACCGCGGAGGAAGTAGCCGAGACTTTTTACCAAAGAATGGGTATCTCGCTTTGGCGTACCGTCGGTTATTACTACAGATCAAGGTACTCAATTTGAGTCTGGTTTGTTTCACCGATTACTGCAGCAATTAGGTACCAAGCGCATTAGAACCACTTCATATCACCCCTGCGCAAACTGGATGATTGAGCGAGTGCATCGACAACTTAAAGCCGCGTTAATGTGCCATAATGATTCATGGGTGAAGTCCCTTCCGATGGTTTTGCTTGGAATGCGTTCGGCGTATAAAGATCTCGAAGCCACGGTAGCAGAGTAGACCGGTGGAGGTACTATACGGAGAGCCTGTCAGGCTCCCTGGTGAATTTTTGGTCCCACCTTTAACATCAGGACGAATAGAAAACCCAGTTGATTTCGTTGTTCTGCTGCGAAACAAAATGTCATTGGTACGACCACTACCAGCTAGTCGACACGGAGAACCAGCATCATTTATATTCAAGGATTTGTTGACTGCGACTCATGTATACCTTAAGAGACGATACCATTCGAAGAGCGTTGCAGCCCCCCTATACGGGTCCACACAAAGTCCTGGAGCGTTCGCGTGATGGGAAAACATTTACCCTAATGATAAAGGGCAACAAGGCCGTCGTAAGCGTCCACAGACTCAAACCAGCCTTTATTGATCATTCCGATCTGCAGATGACCCACACTATGCAATTTCCCGCCCCGGCTGATCCTCCTCCACGGCAAGCCGTAAGAGATAAGCCGCCCGAGCTCTCAATCCCGCAAAAGTCAGTACAGGCTAATTTGCCAGTAAAGCAGCCCTATACCACACGCTCGGGGAGGCGCGTTAGATTTAAGAATTTTGATTGATTGTTTGTTCATTGTTTAATAATGTGCTAAAACTGTATGATGTTAGTTATTTTAGCCTGGTTTTGTTCTCTCCGTAGGGGGGTAGTGTGGCGATTAACACATCGTCCACCTGAATGAGGTAACATCACTACGAGAGTGGCACATCACTATTTATTATTTAGTCTGTGTCACTACGGTTTTGATAGGCGCTAAAAATTGATGGTTATAAAACTTTTCTCGAGACTTGTAAGTCTCTAAACTGATTGTATCAACATAAAGAGTGTACATTATATGTTTCTAACTAATTAAACTGTGGATCACCTGTGGATCAGAGTGATTTGGTTTTATTTCGTGAACTTGGGAGCAGCTAACTCCCGCACGTTCGGACCAGATGGGCTAGAGTCACGCAGTGGGTGCCAGTTGACAGGCAATGCCGCCGCAGGAGGTCTAGAACGCTGATGACTTCAGAGTCGTTTATAAAAGATTGGCCGGAGAAAGCAACGCGTCTTCAACTTTGCCCAGCGGTGGGACAGAACAGGTTAAGAAATAAATAATAATAAAGAAAGCCCGATGTTTTGTAAAGAAGAAAAACCGTACGAAGCAGGGGCAGGTCACTAGTTAATAATCCTAATATCATAAATGCGAAAGTGAGTTTGTTTGATACGCTTTTACGCTAAAACGGGTAAACGGATTTCGATAAACGTGGGATAATTTCCAACCTCCAAGCGGGCGAAGCTGTGGGCAAATGCTAGTAAATAATGTAAGCTCAAAAGCTCCGTGTCCAGTATACGAACACGTAGCAAGAATTAAAAAAGTTAATTTTGACAGTTGACAGAAAATCAACTGTGACACACGTCATTTCTGTGATTCTTTGCGTCATTTTGATCTCAAACCTATCTTTTGGGAAATATTTTAGAATTTCTTCAGTAAAAGGTTGATTCATTACTTTAAAAGTATACATTGTATTTAAATACGTTGAATCTCAATTATTTACATATATTGACCTTTCGAACCGTTTCTGTAGCACAGTAACGAGTCGTTCTTGTGTGGGTGTTGATATTGTGAAATATCCTGTTTTGTGTGCAAAACTGAAGGTTTTATCATTGACATGGATCCGCTGATCGAGGAGGAGATTATGGCAGAAGAGGAGCCGTCGACGCTCAGCATGATCAACCCGCTCAGCTTCAGTAAGTCCACCTACTTACTATGTACTAATGTTTTAGTTATCAAAGTTTTTTCCCTTTATAGTTACTGAATATTATAAATACCTACATTTTATTTATACCAGGATTTTTCGTAATCCTATCCTAACTAATATTATAAATGTGAAAGTGAGTTTGTTTGTTTATTATTTTGTTTGTTACGTTTTGACGCTGAAACGGCTGAACGGAGTTAGATGAAATTTGGGTAGACTATGACCTGCAATACAATGACATACGATACTTTTTATCCCGATATTCCCTCGGGATCGAATTCGAACACTCCGCGGTTTTATCTTATGCGGGTAAATCCGCATAAGATAAAACCGCGGAGTGCAGCTAGTATTAAAATATATAGGAAAATTGCTTTTAATGTAAACCACTTTTTATAGCCAGCTTTTCATCTACTACAGGCATTGGTCAGTGGGTCGTCTTGCATCTACCCATTTGCCAAATTTCATCCAAATCCTTTCAGTTGTTTTAGCGTGAAAGCATAACTAACAAACTCACTTTCGCAATTATAATATTACTAGCTGTGGCCCGCGGTTTCACCCGCGTAGATGACGATCCCGTGGGAATATAGGGATAAAACGTATCCTATGTCCTATTCCAGGTCATGTCTACCCGTGTGCTCATCCTCTCCTCTGTAAAGTAGGGAACGTCGCAGAGGCGCAGCGCCGGCGTCGAACAGTTCGCGTATTGCATTTTTATACTCGTGATATCTTCGAAATTAAATGTCCGATTCGAATTAATTAAAAAGTATTTTACTGCTACATAAATACCCTTGATGTTAAAACTATTTATTTGAATAAGAATTAATATTATGTCGATAAAACTCCTTTGCAAATAATGCATTAACTTCGAAAAAATTTGATTACCATAAAAAAGGTTATAGTGAGTCAATCTTAAAAGATAGACATATGCTGTTGCGGACTTTTTTTTAGAACTTTTAAAGAGGAACAATTCCATCATACATGATATTTCCGTAACTTAAACCGTTTACGCAGCGCACGCAACGGAAGCTCTCAAAAAGGAATAATTTTTCATTTATGCTCCGCTCCTATTAGTCGTAGCGTGATGTTATATAGCCTATAGCCTTCCTCGATAAATGGACTATCCAACACAAAAATAATTTTTCAATTCCAACCAGTAGTTCCTGAGATTAGCGCGTTCAAACAAACAAACAAACTCTTCAGCTTTATAATATTAGTATAGATTAGGATGAGTCATCTAAGAGGAACATCATGTGTGCAATACATTGAAAACACCTGTTATGCTGCAGTTATGACAAGTATTTCAATAAAACACTTGGTATTTGTATAGTTGCTTTTTATGTAGAGTGATAAACTGTTATCAAAGTACGCAGTTTGATTATAGTTTTTCTTTAGTTATTGTTGATAACAAATCTAAACTGCTACTATAGATTTTTTTTTTGTTTTCAAATGTTTTACTATTAACAGCCTGCATAACATTTTTAAACAACAATTTTTATTACCTACTGGTGCTGCAATAGTCTGTTTTTATAATTATTCCTTCTAAATGCATATCAATGACTGATGCAGGTGTCCCGTCTCTCGTAGCAGATCATCTCATAGCTGCAATGGCTCTTTCTTCAAAAGATGCTCCCAGACATGGCGCTGCATTGTTTAAAAAAGCGTCCATGACCTCTCAGTTTGTTCCGGCATTTCTTTTCAGGGATAATTAGTTTTAAAATACTGACCAAATTAACTTGTGGAAGTGTATTAGCAAATCTACTTACCGTAATAAACATTTATTTCAATTATTTTAGTGCTCAAGTTCCTAGCATCATATGGCTGGTTCTTGATAGGAGGTGCGGCGGTGACGCTGTACATCGCACACAGACTGCGGCCCGTGCTGGCTAAGTGGCAGCAAGCGAGGGAGGACGCCGAGTACCACAAGAGTAAGTGTATCAGAGAAGCCTCTGCTCAGCCTCTCGGCAAACTAGTTGAGCAGTTGGGTCTATTAACTACCATTAAATTATTGCGAGTTCAGCTATTTGGGATTATTATTGCACAATTACTCTCAATACTCAATCATTTCATGTAATTCACAATGTGTACTTATACATATAGGTGGTTACTTAAAACATAATAAAATCAATAGTGACCCTGTCTGGCCGAGGAAGCTTGGGCTCTCGATCTATCATGCAAATCCTGCGGCCCATGGAATTGAAAAGTCGAAGTTCGTCTAGCTTCACCTTCTAACCCATACACAGTAGGACTGTAGTTAACAAGTTGTGGCCAAATTTGTTAAGAGAAGAATGAGAGGGAAATTCGGCATTGCGCTCTTAATATTTGTGTGTGTAATTTCAGCCATGATTGGACGATTGTTTAATGACTAATTATAATTATTGATGTGGTTATGCCCAGACCCGGACGTGGCGCTAGCTCGCATGGAGGCGGTGCAGCGCGCGCGGGAGATACAGCAACAGAAACTCCTCGAGGCGTCGCAGAGGGCGCTCGAGCTGCAGAAAGAGGTACACACTAACCCCAATATTGTCGTTTTTAGGTTCGTTTAAAAGAGGAATGTTTGAAATCAAAGTGGTTTTCAAACAATAGCCAAGAATTTGGAAAAAGCAGACCTATGTGGTGCACAGGGCAGAGGATTATGGTATTGAATAACAAACCTTATAATCATATGCTTGAAAGTGTAAATTAGCCCACAAAAGTGGTCGAGAAGCCTACAAACAAAAAGCGACTGTTTGTACAACATTTAACTTTATGACACTAAAGGCGCGGGCCCACCGCGGCGCATGCTGTGCACGGGCACGCGGCGCATTTTAGCTGCGTGTATTAATTTGTTTGACAACGTGGGTCTACGTTTCCACTGAAGTACACGAATATGACCAACGACTATGTATAGCGTGCCACGGCGCACGGAGGGGCTACGCACGTGCCACTGCAATCCACGGACACGGGCTTCACTGCGATAATTGAGCTGTACATAGTCGTGGGTCATATTCGTGTACTCCAGTGGAAACGTAGACCCACGTCGACAGCGTTGAGCTATGTAACCGCCTATTCGAGCAAGCCACGCATGTATCAATGACGTCAATTCATGCGTAGCCTCTCCGTGGGTTGCAGTGGACACAACCACATACATTTTCTTACAAAGCGAAGCTTAATACACGTGCGTAGCCTCTCCGTGCACCGCGGTGGGCCCGCGCCTTAACAATAAAGTTGTTTATTGTCAATGTAAATGTACAAATTAAATAAATAACGAATGCTTATATTAAACAAAGGTAAAGTAATTGTTATGTTTATTGTCTTACAGCGTGAGGAACGTAAACGTGCAGAAATGGCAGAGCGCCTCGAGAAATACGGCACCGCGGCCGGCCAGAAACTGGGCAGCGGGGAGAAGGATGACGGTACGTACCGCACGATACAGCACAACGGTACTCGTGTGCACGCGTAGACGTAGCATACGCCTGAAGTGTACGGGAGATGAATGTAGCGCGAATAGAGTGCTTCTGAATAGTGTTGGCACGTGAATGGATGGAGCTTTACTTTAAACTGCTCCGACCTAAAGCACATGGCGTGTTTTTTCGTGCCTCCGACGCTGCTATGCGCACTTCAAACGCAACTAGCGCTGTTTTGTCAACGCGTTACTTTTATTTATTTACTTAAAATGGTTAAAATGATAACATAATGAAAAGATACAAATTAAAGTACAAGGTATTTTTTTTATTTTGATTTGAAAGCATAATAAAGTTAACACCCGTACGCAGCAGAGGCTACGTACGTAACATACGTACGTAGCCTCTGCTGAGGTTGCAACAGTGTGTTTTCAGTATTGTACCTATTTTAAAACACAACAAATAGCGAGTTTGACTCTCAGCCGGGGAATTACAAGCTTGCTTAACTTACTTGAACACTTTCTCCCCAGACTACATGCCACTAAGCGCGGGCGCCTCCACCTCGTCCTACCGGCCTCCCAAGAAGTCCAAGTGCGGCGGCGGCGGCTGCGGCCGATAGGTCAACATACAACATCCATCACGTCTGAGAGTGATGTCATACGTCATTCATACATGTTACGTTCATCATGGATATACAGGATTATGCTAATTTAGCACTGTAGTTCGATTTCCTCATCAATAAAAAATATATTTCTTTATTGTTGTTAAATATTGTCTCATATCTCTACCATTTCCCTGTACTAGAAAAAATAATAGATAGGTATTCCAGCAATTTGTTGTAACAAATAATAATAATAAAGGTGATGTTAATTATTAATTGATATTATTATTATCTCGGGTACGATCTTGTACTTAGTGTAAATTGTGTTGCTGGTGGAGTGGCGACCGAGTTTAATAAAATATTTAAGTACATATAATTGGATTGCGACCCACTGATGCCCCTCAAGTTAAAGGGGAAAATGTATAAGTCCGTGATAAGGCCTTGCCTGTCGTACTGTATGGATCGGAATGCTGGGCCGTGAAGAAGACGGATGAAAAAAGAATGCATGTAGCGGAGATGAGAATGTTGAGATGGATGTGTGGAGTGACGAAAATGGATAAAGTATGAAATGAGTATATAAGGGGAAGTTTAAAAGTTGAAAGGTTATCGTTTGGCCTGGTATGGGCATGTGATGAGGAGGGACGAAACGCATGTGACTAAAAAGTGATGAATATAAATGTTGATGGATGGAGCGGGAGAGGAGGTCAAAGAAAAGATGGATAGTTTGTGTGAGGAATGCTATGAAAGAGAAGGGAGTAAATGATAGCGTGACGGTTGACAGGGGAGAGTGGAAAAAGAAACGTGTTGCGCCGACCACAAGTAACATGGGACAAGGGATAAGGGCAGGAAGGTGATGGTATAATTGGATTGACTATTTCGTTGTTGTTCTTGATGTTTCCTATGAGTCCAAACATAAGGATACAGGTGTTTCGGTCCCGATATGTCAGTACGGGTCGGTACTGATAGGTACCGCTCAAAACACATACCATCATGCTTGTGGCATCTACATCGCCACTTGCGAACTACGCATCAAAGACCTGACGTCACACAAAATGCTGGATCGCGCAATTAGAGTTAACCGCGCGATCAGCATAATACAAGACTCCAACATCAATCGTTGGGCAGTTGCCCGCCAGACACGACACCAGTCTGGTCGGAGGTTATTGTTATACACGCTGTTCCTCATACCTACAAATATATAGTCGGTACCGAAATGTTTTAACCTGTTTATGAACGACCGCATAAGTTTGCATAGGGCTATTTTTTCTATTTTTGATCCGTACCGACCTGTCCGAACCTGTAACCTGCTTCGTTATGTATGCAGGATTTTACATAGTGCGAGTCTACATAAACTTGTTAAGTGTCAGTAAGTGTCCCACTGCACAGCAAAGCCTCTTATTCAGAGAAGGAGCGACGCATTGATCGCCGCCACCTAACGCGGTCATCACATGACAACTTAAACCAAACCAATACTCAAGAATTGGGCTATCGAATGTAAAAAGAATTTTTCATATCCGACTGGTACCTAGTTTCAGAGCTTAACGCCATCAAACAAACAAAAAATAAACAATCTCTTCAGCTTCATTATTAATAACATGAGCAAAACACCAATAGTGTCCGCTAAGTTCGGTAGATGGCGCTGCGCTACTTCAATGAAATAATATCCTACTGGTTGGGACCCTTATCTTATAACCTTGCCTTCAGCGGAGGCTGACCAAGTAGCCAAATGGACATAAATAAAGGATAGGTCACGGTCATAATGGGTACACCACCTTGAAGGGTGGTCAAAGTCCACTTTGACCACCCTTCAAGGTGGTGGTACAGCCCTGGATTTGCCACTTTCTCTTCAGAAGTATTTTATTCTTAGGGCAAGATTAGGTACTTATTTTACTCTTTGGGCAAGATTCAGACTTTGCTTAGTAAAGTAAGCGACACATACGAATATGAAAATTATTGGCATAATTATAAGGTTCAACGCAAACGTGGCAAAGTTAAGTCAAACTGCGATCTGTGAATCTTGCCCCAAGTCAAGTTCAGAGCGGCCACTTCCATAATTTAAATATCAGATACCGGAAAAGATTAGTCTATATTGCAGTAACATTATTCAAAATCGAGCCTTAACACGGACGGAATAACGTCCAATACCCAATAATCCAGTTCGTATCTCAATTAGTGAGTGCAACACTAATAAAGCCATAAATTAATCATAACGATTATGAAGGTGTTACTAATCAGCTGATTGCTGAAACTACTACACTATTACAGACAGTTCGAAGCGATTCCTACTAGAATATTTATGTCGATGGAAGCTCCACGCTTGACTGAGTCCGACTGCAGGCATTCATCGCTGAGAGGTACCACATCCGAAGATTATTTACAGGTTACTGTAGGTTCATCAAGATTTTGAGAGCAAATCTTTAACAAGCAGACTTATTTATTTATTAAATACAATGGTGCCGATTCTCTTGTACACCGAACTAAACTAACTAAACTATCACTAAAATTCCTTACTTTTGACTATGGGAATCTTGGAGCTATTCTGCCAAATAAATTCTCTAAAGGTAAACGGGCATTTTGTTCAGACCTGTGACCCACCAGCGACCACTAACGAAACTAATCGGAGTATGTTAAATACCATGAATACTACCCAATGAGATGAGTCGCATTCCTCAAAAGTATGGGAAAACATTTTTTAAACAGAATTAATATAAAAAAAACGTATTTTCGTATGTATCCTTCTAAATATATAAAATGCGTACAAAAATGCATAAAGATCTTCCTAAAAAGGTACAAGAATGTTTAGGAGCTTTTCTATCTTGTTCCCCGCAGGTTCTCCCGCGTCATTACAAGCACTCATTTATAAAAATACTAGTTTATGACTAATCCCCGAACAAACCTGAAAACAGTTATCTACCTACATTATTTTTAGAGAGTGTAGGATAATGAGGTGTAAAACACTTTTACTTTATTTTTACAAGCTTTATATTAGCTTGCTCTGTTCCTATGTCTTTCCGGTTACTCCAATTGTCCTCCATTTTTCAAGTACTTCCTCGGATTCGATTGAGCTGAAACTTGGGAAACTTATACAACTACCAAGACATTTTTTTAAATTGATATCATGGAGCTGGTCTGATGATGGAGCCGGAAGTTGGCCATAGGAACTCCTCAATCAAACAAGATAGCACCATCGTGTTTGGACTCATTGGTTACGTATTAACAAATGATTTGACACTGGGTAGTGTTCAAAGTCTGATGATGGAGCTGGAAGGTGGCCATATGTGTTTCTAGTTACTCCAATTGGTATCCATTTTTAAGCACTTCCTGGCATCTGATTATGCTGTAACTTGTCATACTTATACTACCGAGACATTTTTAAATAATGATACCATTGTTCTAAAATAGGGTACTTCGACACTTCGAGAAAAATTGTTGTAGTTGACGTGACTTAATATCAGTAAAAATTGAGAATCAAACAGAAACTAGCTTCATCTTTCTGACTGACCGACTCCTTGACAATTCAAAAGTGCCTGTAATTGGTTTATTTGAAATAAATGCTTGAGCTTTTTTTTTTTTTGAAAAAAAAACCTATGACAAAGAATTCTAGATCGAATTATGTAAAAGAGTGGTCAAAGAATTAGCATTGCCATTCAACGTGGCAATGCTGCCAGTCTTCTGGGCACGTTTCCGGATGACAGCGATGCGGACGAATACTTCGACGCCTAAAGGTCCCTTTGTTTTTATATTTATTTAGTTAGTCCCTTTAGTTTTAGTTTTATATGTAAATAGTTAGTAGTGTTCTGTATATATTGAGTAAATGAAATATTAAAGAGTGTGAATTTCGTGAAAAGTGAAGTTAACTTTTTTACTTTACTGCCGTCGTACTGTCCGCATGGTACGTCATTTTTGTCTACTCTTTCGTCGACAAAACGGTGCTCGTGATAAGTCTGCTGATCGACTTTAGCGAGCCAACGCACATTGAAACCGGTATTGGGCTTATTGTATGAAAGTGAGGGCCTCTAAACTCTGTACTGCAATGTGGATTGCGCCTTACGAACGCCAGAGGGCGTGTCACAGTTAGTAGTAGTGATTGAAAATCAATAAGTCTCATAACTTTTTTTCCACATACATTTAGATTAAAATAAAAACATTCCGTGAAATGTTAACCCGAAACCTACAAAACAAACCACATTTCAGTGATGGACGCGGACTTCGAGGCACCGGTTCAAAAATGCCCAATGACCTTTAAAACTTATTTTGACACAACGAAAATCGAATTTGACAACCACGCGCCTCCACTTGGTACTTGTCTTCCCTACCCCGTGTTTTTTTTTTAGAGCCAGAGGCGCGCATGCACGGCATCCTCGACGTGTCTTTAATGGATTTTTTCAGTTTTTGTATGGAAAATAACGAAAAACAAATAAAAAATAATTACCAATATGTTGAGAATTAGGTGTCCTAAAGGGGGTCGAAATTTTCATTACTTTTGCGATAGGACACACCGGTTTCGAGATATAAGCAAAAGAAAATTAAAAAATACAGTACTGTTTTTTGTAACTGAAGTCGAGGTGTTGGTTTGAATTTTAGTTCAGGACATCTAATTTTATTCCACACATTTTTAATCGCGATTAAATATAGTCAGATTTAGTTAGAGGATTTTAGATATAGGACAAAATTTTAGGTTAAATATTCAGAATAGCATTTTCACTAAACTAATCTCAGTGCCATCTTAGTGCTGTCAAACTAAATTATAGTTAAGTTGTGTCATTTACAGTCTATTTCAGAATGAGTTTGATCGTTTGACAGGACTAAACTAAATTTTAGTGATTTTTTGTTTAGTTTAGAGAATTTTGTGACAAGAGAATCGGCACCAATGTGGAGACCGGGAGACGACTGACGACCATAAATGTAAACACTGGCAGTAGCTACTAATGAGTGGTTACCATGTAGGTACACACTGGATGCAATACATCGATGATAGAGTAAGTTAAGTGCTTATAGTAAGTATTAAGTGCTTATAGTAAGTATTAAGTGCTTATAGTAAGTATTAAGTGCTTATAGTAAGTATTAAGTGCTTATAGTAAGTATTAAGAAATAAATAAACCAGTACCTCACTGAGTCCTCCTCAGTCGAGCTAGCATGGGGAGCACACCGAGCACAAGACCGACGAGACATCCAAATTCACTGACAGACACACGCACAACGTTGTTTGGGTCTAGGAGCATGGAAATACCACAAGAGTTCCTTTAACGAAGGTGAGGACTGAGGACGGATTTAAAAAATTCAATCCCATATCTTAGAGTAAAATAGGGGATGGATGTTTGAATGGACGTTCGTGATTTTTGTTGCTGGGAAATCCCACGGCTTATTGCTAGAAATACCGACGAGATATTATATAATTATGCCGTCATCATCTCGATTCTGTGGTACGGAATCCATAGTGCAGGTTTACAATCAGTCACGATTATACAGCAAATCGGTTCGTATTTTACTTTCACAATATTTAACACAGTATAATAGTAATAACGTCCACGGACTAGTCCCTATGCATCCCAGTGCTTAAACCCTTTCAATTACTTTTCAATAATATTCTAAGTGCTGGCAAAACGCCAGAGCAACAGTCGACATTCACAATTACACTGCTTCGTAAAACGGGAGACCGGAGTGAACTAGGACAATAAAGGCCAATCAGCATTATGACCAACATGTGACCAGTCAAGCACGTACTAGATGGACAAAGAGGGTAACAGAATAGATCCCATTAGAAGGTAAAAGAAAGCAAGGGAGACAAAGAAAGAGATGGCGAGACATATTTACTCAACGTTGTGGTCCGGACTGGATGCAAAAGGCGCGCGATAGAAGCGTGTGGAGCATTGTAGGGGAGGCCTACGCCGTAGTGGCGACTGCTACGAGTAGTGGCAAATGCTAGTAAAAGATAGAAAAAGAAAGAAGTAATTTATTTAGAAGAAAAGCTAATGATTTATTTTTTAGAAGTATTCGAAGTATTCAAACCTGTTAAGTTCTAAGTAGTTGTCCTCACAACACTGACGTGTCGTTCAGTCACCTTCCCTACCACGACTCTGTTCACGTGCCTCTAGCGAGTGCGGCACGGCGTTTACTCTCACCTTAGTACTACAATAATCAATTGAGAGACTACTATCGCTCAACTTTTATAATCTTCGACATATGTAACGGCGCAGGCTAGGTTTACCAGCAGTGGTCATAGTATGAATGGTTCAGAAGCTTCAATATCATCAGGATTGTGCCAGAATAGAGCAGTTCGTGGTACGAAAGCGGCTCCCCTGACATCCTCTGTGATCAGAAGACAGCCGCCACTAAGTTACATAAGTACCTACGGCGCGGCCGCCACGCAACCATCGACTCGACGCTCTGCTAGAGTGTCAGTAATCAGACAGTGTCACTCATACTCATAACCTACCGAATGCATCACCGTCATCCTTCCTTACATAATTATAAAACAAAGTTCTCCGCTGCATCTGTCTGTCATCTTGTTCGCGATAAACACAAAAACGACTGCACCGATTTTCGTGTGGTTTACACCTATGGATAGAGTGGTTCTCGAGGAAGGTTTTAGTAGGTATATAATAACCGACGCACACGCGGGCAACAGCTAGTAATATATTGATAATGGGTAGCCACTAGGCATTGCAATTATTGCATTTTCCTTTGAAGCCGAAGTTTGCCAAAATTTAACTAAGTTTAACTATAATGACTACAATTAACATTGCCATTTGCATACAGCATTTGACTGTCAAATAAACTAACATACCTTTTCCCTGAAGATGGCGGGAGGCGCGGGAGGCGCGGGCGGCGCGGGGGGCGCGGGCGGTGCGGGCGTCGGCTCGGGCGCTGCGAAGCGCCGCACTCGCTGAACAATTGATCGGCTTGATGAATTGATTACATGCTAACATGTACGCGAGTGGCTGATCATTTAATATTATATTGTTGTTATCATTCTGATAATTAAGGTAGGTACTGTGATTCGAAAATATTGTAAAAGCCAATTATTTTTAAAAGAGTAACCGTGGTATGTCTCGCCTGGTCTTCTCCATAGGAAATGACCTATTGGAGCCGTGCACCTAGTTTTTGATGTTTCATAAGTGCCCATGTAGGTTTATGTGAAATAAAATATTTTGATTTTGAACAGACAGTGAAAGGAACTTATAATAACATCATCTAAATACACAAAGTGGATTAATATTTACTTACCTACTTACATAATATTGAAGCTAACTCAAACACCACTCATCAGACCACTACCTCAGGAATATACCCTTTTAAACAAAAATATAATTTTCAAAAGCGGTCAACAATTGATGAAAATATGTATCTATGAACATAAAGTCAAAGTCAAAGTCAAAACGTTAACAACAACAACGTTAACATATTATATTATTAAAATATATAAGTAATAAGTACCTACTGAAGAATTGAGAATGTCCTTTTTTTGAAGTCGGTAGCTAAGGGAAACGAATCAGGACGGAACTATGGTCCTATGGCACAGTAACCTATGGTCTTACGGCACAGTAACCTACGGTCCTACGGCACAGTAACCTATGGTCCTACGGCACAGTAACCTATGGTCCTACGGCACAGTAACCTATGGTCCTACGGCACAGTAACCTACGGTTCTACGGCACAGTAACCTACGGTTCTACGGCACAGTAACCTATGGTCCTATGGCACAGTAACTTATGGTCCTACGGCACAGTAACCTATGGTCCTACGGCACAGTAACCTATGGTCCTACGGCACAGTAACCTACGGTCCTACGGCACAGTAACCTATGGTCCTACGGCACAGTAACCTACGGTCCTACGGCACAGTAACCTATGGTCCTACGGCACAGTAACCTATGGTCCTACGGCACAGTAACCTACGGTCCTACGGCACAGTAACCTATGGTCCTACGGCACAGTAACCTACGGTCCTACGGGACAGTATATGGTCCTCACTGCATCAGATTTGCTCAGGTGAAGTGTTACCACCGACGTGCGGCCTGCTGTACGTCTTCAGACGTAAGCAGCTCAACGAACTCGATCGATATAGCCACGTTGCTAACAACCCTCCATTTGTTTCCCCAATTATATTTAAGTCACGGGGCGACGGCGTTCGACTTGCGTCGGCCGAGATGTGACGTAAGAAATGAAACGGTTTGTTTATTAAAAGGTTTCCCGCCGTGTCGACATCTCACAGCCACTTGCGAAATTGAGATGAAGATTGCAATAGAGAGGTTTTTTGTCGCTGTTTCTGGTTGCACCAAATCAACTTATAACAAATGTTACGATGAACACAGTAAGCCGAAGCAATAGCAAAGTAAAAGCAGTAGACTGAACTAGACTGGTGAAATATTATTACTAATTAAGTTCCAAAGTATTTTACATCATGCACCCTCTTTATAGTCGAATGTCGCCACCTCCCACAACCAACCACACATCAGCTCAGTCAATCATTAGTTTGAACTAGTTGGTCATGCTTGCAGGCCTTTACTTTGCTCTTGGATTTGCGTTTTAGACTACACACAACCGATGTCACAGTTACGAAACAACAGTGCTCTCAGAGACATTATGGAGTCTTATTTTGCTACTGTTAGACAGCATCAGTTTGTACGATACCGCAGCCGTTGAGTAAAACTGTTTCATAAACCACTGCCGGCTCCCCCAGGACACACACGCTCTGTATTTATGAAGATATCTGCTGTTTATCGTCAATGTTACCGATATGTTATACCAGATTTATAGCACGTTACGTTACATTACTTTTATTCCTAATATCATCCTGAAATTGAGCTACTGCTGGTAAACTGATACGGTCAATCGTACGTCTGGTCTGTAGGAACATTTCATCATCATCTGCTTAGCCTTTCCCAAACTTTATTGGGGTCGGCTACCAGTCTAGCCGGATGCAGCTGAATACCGTATTTTACATGGAGTGACTGCCTATCTGACTTCCACAACCCCTATCACGATACCCCTAAGTAAGACGGGGTGTTACACTTTCGGGCTTCTGGGTACTACGTGAGCTGTACTTGAGTTACGGAAACCGTCGCGCGTCGTTACCACTAAGGAAAAATCAAACTGCTAGCTTCGGCTGTCTGCTATACAAAGTAGATAGAAAATGGACGCTCACAAGACTCAAAGATTCTACTTTTGATATATATACGTAGGAACATAATAATATGCTTTTATTAATTGGATAGATAGTCGACACACCTCGAGAGAGTTATCACTCTTCCTGAAATTAGCACAAGGAGGAACATTGACAATAAATAAACCATTAATGAAGGAATCCGTACTTTCAGACAGGAACTAAAGGAAGCTACGTGCTGCGTATGCTGCGATCATTAGCGGCAGTTCACGCGCTGTACTGTTCGATTATTTTACGGTAAAAAGTTGGGATCACACCAGTGCTCAGTGGCAGTAGCGTACGTGGCTAGTAACAGTGTTAACCATTTTTGGGGGCCCTTTATATGAAGAGTAGGAATTGCTTTAGTTACGAAATACCTTAGGTACTAAAACAACGCAAGAGCGAGCGAAGCGACGCAGAGAACTGGATCGTCCTGATCGGACACGTCAAGAGCGAGCGAAGCGACGCAGAGAACTGGATCGTCCTGATCGGACACGTCAAGAGCGAGCGAAGCGACGCAGAGAACTGGATCGTCCTGATCGGACACGTCAAGAGCGAGCGAAGCGACGCAGAGAACTGGATCGTCCTGATCGGACACGTCAAGAGCGAGCGAAGCGACGCAGAGAACTGGATCGTCCTGATCGGACACGTCAAGAGCGAGCGAAGCGACGCAGAGAACTGGATCGTCCTGATCGGACACGTCAAGAGCGAGCGAAGCGACGCAGAGAACTGGATCGTCCTGATCGGACACGTCAAGAGCGAGCGAAGCGACGCAGAGAACTGGATCGTCCTGATCGGACACGTCAAGAGCGAGCGAAGCGACGCAGAGAACTGGATCGTCCTGATCGGACACGTCAAGAGTTCATTCGAAAAGAAAAAGAAATCGAGTTCGAAAAAATGGAGCATTCTGGACCGATATGTATTGTATTGTTATTGGCAGTCCTTTAGCATCGCCCGCTTCATTTCATCTCCTCATAGCTACACGCGCCACTAGCGAATACTACGCTACGCACCTGACCATTTTGAAGGACATCAATAAGGTGTTTTATACTTCCACAATGCCAGGGGGGGGGGCCTCCCCCGTCGTTACCATGACAACGACCTTTTGTTAAGCGCTTTTCATTCATTCGATAATCTTCTATTACGTCTTTTAAAAGTAGATTTAATGAAAATGATTGGCTTTAGGCCAGTCGGCATGGTGGTTGGTAGCGCCATCTTTGAGATTTGGTTGCCGGGCAACGGCGAGGCCGCAACACGGAATGTCAAGCATTTAACCCTGTTTTATGTGTGCCTGGTACTTATCTAATAAATTGATTTAATTACTGTCTTGTTCTTTTTGTTTTCTAATAATTTGACGTTTTATGTACCTACCTACTTATTCTTTTTATTTAGGTGATTTTTATACAGCACGGTTTACATTGTGAATGACATTACGAAGTAGGTATTTATAAAGGATGTAAAATAGTTTGAGGTGCCTTGTATGAGTCACAGTTCCTAATTCCGGTCATGCTTTACCAACATGGCTTTATTTAGCTCCTTATATTAATAGTCATAGCAGCTTAGTGGACTTATCTTCTTACGCTAACCTAGCCCTAAGGCACAGAATAAATATCCTCCTTATTTAGTCAAACGTGAAACCTAGCTTGAATGTGTTGAAATCTTTAAACTAAACCCAGTGATACAGGGCGTTCAATACTTGTTGCTTTTGCTCGGCAGTTGCAGGAAGCTATTACAGGTTTTTATGTACATCTACATGCTTACATTTTTAGTTAAGCTTTTACCCAAAACACGAAAAATCATTGAAATTAGGTTTGCTTACGAATATTTAAACTTATACAAACAGGTTATTACTTAATTAGTATTACTATTTAATTGATTCCTTTATGAATAACTACTTAAAATATGTACCTACCTACGTCGATGCATGCTCAGTTTTTAGCATTCTATGTACCAATATAATTATCGTCGGCTGGTAAATTAGTTTCGGGCAAGTATTTCCGGATTCTAATTTTATAATTCTTTATTAGCACAGTTGGTACATAGGCGGTACCTATGTATAAAATTAAATATACTTAATTCGTATAAAAGTTTGTTATTATTTGGAGTTTTCTATTTTAGTTTTTACAATAAAACAAACGTGTTCGACTGTGAAACCGGAAGGAAGTATATTTTTATCTTTACAGACATTGCATACATTGAGAAGACTATGGAAGTAATGTCATACAGTCTACAACAGCCAGTTGCTTATAATAGGTGGCACTAGTAATTACTAACACATGGTATTTTGAGTAAACTACAACACCCCCACTCTCAAAATACAGGCATTTTACATATTAAAATACCACAGTAACAATGCCTAACATTTTTACAAATTTATTATGTTTCACTACAGGTAAACTTTTAGTAAGCATGTCTGCTGGCATATCTTCTGATGGCAAATAATTAATCTTAACAATTTTTTTACTAATTATTTCTCTACAATAATGATAGCGCACATCAATGTGTTTTGATCTGTTATGGAATACAGGATTTTCAGATAACTTTTGAGCGCTTTGATTGTCATTATACAACTTAATAGTATAGGTTTGTTCAGTAATCTCTTTCTGTAAATTAATAAGATACACAGCTTCCCTGCAACCCTCTGTAATTGCCATATATTCGGCCTCGGTACTTGAAAGTGCTACAGTTCTTTGTTTTTTACAACCCCATGAGATGACTGAACCTGACAACATAAAACAGTAACCTGAATATGATCTTCTATCCATAGAATTATTGGCCCAATCAGCATCAGTATAACCCTCAATATTAAAATTACCATCTTTACAATACTTTAAACCTAGACATCTTGTCTTTTTTAAGTATTTTAATATTCTTTTAGCATATAACCAGTGTTCATTATTGTGACAGTTATTAAATTGACTTAAATATCCAACAGCATAGGCTATGTCTGGCCTAGTCAGTACAGCTAAGTACATAAGGCTCCCTATCAGCTGTTGATAAGGATTTTTACAACTTTTTTCATCTTTACTATTAACAATATTCAATTTAGCCTCCATGGGTGTATCAACAGTCTTACACTCAGTCATACTAAATTTATACAATAAATGATCAATATAGTTTTCTTGACTCAAAGTTATAACTCTATTCTCCTTATCAGTATTGACATTTATACCAAGACATTTTCTAATCTGTCCTAAATCTTTAATTTTGAATTGACTACTCAAAATATCTTTTAACAATTCCATTTCCCTTTTATCATTAGAAAAAATGAAAAAATCATCAACATACAATGTCACAATTGTCCTGAGACTATTCATACATTTTGTATACAAACAGGGTTCCAATTTAGATTTTTTATAACCGTTAACTAACATTACATTATCAACCTTCTTATGCCATGCCCTTGAGGATTGTTTGAGACCATATATAGCTTTATTCAGCTTAAGAACTTTATTCTTATCATTATTAGAACACTCATAACAATCTGGTATTTGCATATATATAATTTCTTCCAATTCTCCATTGAGAAATGCAGTTTTAACATCTAAATGGGCAGTATCTAGATTTAGTTGCACAGCTAAAGCAAATAATAACCTTAAAGTAGTATGCCGGACTACAGGTGAGAAAGTCTCACTATAATCAATACCACATTTCTGATTATAACCTTTTGCAACTAATCTTGCACGATAACAAATATTATTTTCCCTGTCACACTTTTTCTTTAAGACCCACTTACACTTAACAATTGTTCCACTTTTTGGAGCATCTACAAGCTCCCACGCACTGTTGTCTTTAAAGCACTGAAATTCCTCTTTGACTGCGCATAACCAATGATCCCTGTCTGGGCCTTGTAAAGCTTCCTCCAATGACAACTCACCAACATCTACATTAGAACTTTCTACACACATATTTGAAAATCCATACCTTTCTGGTTTACGCCTTTGTCTCTTAGAAGTCTGTACAACACTTCCTGTACTTTCTGTAGAGTTGTCTGAGTCTTCATTTCCACTTGGCACATATGTAAGATCATTGCTGTTATCTGCGGAGATAAAAGAATCATCAGACTGACTGTCCCCCACTGAATCCAAACTCTTATCTTCATATTTTATTTGAGTATCTGAATCCTTATTCTCTTCAGTGATAGTCATATTTCTTATATCCAAATCTTTCTCAATTATGACTACATCACGACTAGTTGTAATCAACTGGGACTTGGGATTATATATCCTATATCCTTTTATTTCTTCAGAATAGCCCACTAGGATACACTTGTCAGATTTCTTATCCCATTTCAACCTTT
Organism: Lithophane ornitopus; assembly: GCA_948473465.1. Lineage (NCBI taxonomy): Eukaryota > Metazoa > Arthropoda > Insecta > Lepidoptera > Noctuidae > Lithophane > Lithophane ornitopus. Next base: position 10,195,990 of record OX419643.1, on the reverse strand, counting down.
TCTGCTTGGGTACATGTGCCATTACAGTACTTCCAAATACTCTAAGATTACTAATATTAGGTTTAGTATTATTCCACAATTCATATGGAGTTTTATTATTTAAACAAGCTGATACTGTTCGGTTCTGTAAATAAGCAGCTGTATTAGTCGCCTCTGCCCAGAATTCCTTCTTCAACTCAGCATCAAATAATAAACAACGAGCCTTTTCAATAATAGTACGGTTCATCCGCTCACTTAAACCATTTTGCTCAGGTGTGTATGGGTTTGACTTTTGATGAATTATACCCTTTAATCTCAAAAAACTGTCAAATTGACCACTGCAAAATTCACTGCCATTATCACTACGCAATATTTTAATTTTTTTGTTAAGTGAGTTCTCTACTTTGGCTGTGTAATCTTTAAAACATTTAAATGATTCACTCTTATTTTTCATGAAATAAATATGAGTCATACGACTATAATCATCAACAAAGATTATAAAATACCTTGATCCTCCTAGAGACAGATGTTCCATTGGCCCGCACACATCAGTATGCACCACATCTAATAGCTGGGTACTTCTGTTGCCACTGCTTGGGAAAGGTCGACGACTCTGCTTCCCTTCACAACAGGTTACACATGAAGTTGTACTTATCTCTGCCTTCTTGTCAATGGAAAAACCTTCAACAGCATTCTGCATTCCATTCAGGTAGGTACTATTGACATGACCAAGTCTTCGATGCCATATCTCATTGGTTACCACCGCTGCAGCTGACAGGTGTACTGATGTATTCAGTTTATACACCCCATTAACTAATGTGGCTGTAGCCACCAAGACTCCTTTTCTGTTATAGATATCACAACCACTGTCTCTAAAGGTCACTCTGTTACCTTTCTTTATAAGTTGACTCACTGATAGAAGATTTGTTGTGAGACTCGGAACACACATAACCTCTTCTATTGTCACATCAAAATTAGACTTATCTGTACAAGTAGTAATTAGCACGTTACCAGAACATTTTACGGGCACTTTGTTCTCATTCGCAACAATAATCTCTTTCGTACATTGTTCGTAAGACGCATTTACGATCCAGTGTTCATTTGTTGTCAAATGCACACTCGCTCCGGAGTCGACATACCAATCAGATTTACTGTAAGATCCGCTAAGAAACACTGCACTAAACGCATTCGTTTGTTTGCGATCCATTTCTTTCGAATTTATTGTACTTGTGCACTGATTCCGGTAATGTCCAATTTCTTTACATTTAAAACATTTTACTTTTATTTTTGACTGCTGCCCGTCGCCATCTTTTTCACGCCAATTTTTATCTTTCTCTATTGGCTTGACTTTTTTTTTTATGTTGGCCCCATTGGTTTTTCTGTCGAAAACTACCAAACGCAGCACTGTCGTTTCCACTGACTTCCGACTCCATATCTAGTAATTTAGATTTTATGGCATCAGTTGTTATCGACATTCCCGAATGCTCGATGGCCATAATCATTGGGGAAAATTTTTCGGTTAGACCAGCAAGCAATAATGAACCAATCCATTGATCATCAATGTTGAATCCGGTTCCCGCCAATTTCTGACCCGTCTCCACTAATTGAGTAACATAAGAATTCATGGAATTACAATTTTCAAGTCTTATTGATATGAGATTTCTCAACAGACTTATTCTTCTGGTAAATCCCGAGTCATCATACAGAGATTTTAATTTATCCCAAAGTTCCTTTGTAGTGTTGACTTCTTTGATATGTACGTAAATGGAGGGATCTATAGTCAATATTAACTTGGCTCTGGTCTTAGCATCTTCTGCAGCTGCAACTGCTGCTTGACCTTCCTTTGGCTTGATGCATCCTAGCGTTCCTTCTAACACCAAGAAGTTTTCTGCCGCAAAGCACCATTCGCCATAATTTTCACGCCCCTTGAGTTTGGGTACGCTCACGACGTAGTTAGACGCCATGTTTTTTTCACAGCACGACTACACAAAATACAACACAACTAACTGTTCTCTTTCTGCAACTTGATAACAATGTCCAGATATCATACTGTCGCGGAGAAACTAGTTGTTCGAGCCAGGAATAGCCCTGGGCCCATAACCTGTTATTATTTGGAGTTTTCTATTTTAGTTTTTACAATAAAACAAACGTGTTCGACTGTGAAACCGGAAGGAAGTATATTTTTATCTTTACAGACATTGCATACATTGAGAAGACTATGGAAGTAATGTCATACAGTCTACAACAGCCAGTTGCTTATAATAGGTGGCACTAGTAATTACTAACACATGGTATTTTGAGTAAACTACAACAAAGTTCAAATAAACAAATATTTGCCGCCAAATAAATTCCTAAGAAATAATGGCAGGGTGAACACACCAGTTCTTGTCTCACAATTAAAATATTAATTATTATAATTTTAGAATTTTATTTTGCAAAAAGAATGCTTGTGTCATTGACATATTCTTCTAATTACGTTGTTATTGTTTGATAGATTCTCACGGCCGTCACAATAACCTTTTAGAGCCATTATATCGCTTTGTTTACGTTGCAAATAGTAAAATTGAAAACAATCATCTGTCATTAGACCGATGACGCCCTGCGGCGCTGATCGTAAGCGTCACGGTTCACGGTCATGGATATTTCTTGCTACAGAAGAGTTGGTGAGCAGAGGCTAGCTTAGAGTATTGCCATATAGGGCTATCACCGATGTGAACAAGTTTTACGCCTTTGTCTTTCTCACTTATTTAGCGCGGAAAACAGGAAGTACCAAGTTTTTCAAGAAGTGTCCTGAAGTTTTCAGTAAAGAGGAGGCTATCTTTTTCCTTCCGTGCATGGGAGCCATGAATGGTGAATAAGAGACTACGTCGAGAGGAATAGTAGAAGCGTCGTGCTGTCTCCCAATAATACCTACGCCAATTTATTTGTCTGCCAATTTTGCCAATAGTAACAAAGTTTTTTTACTGGTTATTGGGAAGCTTTTAGGCAGTAGTGGCAGTGGCAATATGATAAGATAAGATTACGGAAATTGTACTTTCAAATAGAAGGCATTAAAACAACTACAATATTATTGTAAGTAGTAAAGTTTTTACAGTCCCTGCTATGCATAGGCCTCTCCAAAGTTATACCACAGAAGTTACAGTATCTCATTATTGAAGTACAGTCGAGTGCTCGAGTGCTTGTCCGCCCACGACCTTATTACGGACTTTATTCTGTTCGAGCACTGTCATGACTTGCACATTCAAAGTTTTTTACCTCCTCAGCAATCCATTTTTAAGATAACAAATGTATGAAAGTTATTCCAAATTAGTTGATGGTAGTCAGTGTTGCGTGTGTTAGCCGTTCGTGGCGCTGTAAGCACCTCGGCACCCTCGACCTTGCTCCGTGCGGGCGCTAGCGAGGGGTGTACACACACAGCTGATCTACATCACCCTCAGGCTGAGCACACGTCCATATTTCATAAGCCCCGCGCGTGGAGGTCACATGCTTAAATAAAATTGTTGGAGTTTCGGAGAGCTGCCTGCGCTCCGCATCCGCCGCGAAGCCCTAGCGCGGAGGGGCTGCTCGCCAGCGCCAGCTCCGGCACTCGCAGTCCGAGCTGCTAATACGCATCGACGCAATATCCTTTGTAAAGACATGCTACGTCCCGCTTGTGAGCAGAGCGCGCGAGAGGGACGGGGCGCTACGGTTGACACGAAGAAGCCTAGCTTAGCGTTCCGGGCGTGACGTCACGGGGGCGCGGGGCACCGCGGCGCGGAGGGGTGCGGGGTGGCGCGGCGCAGTGCCGGCAGTGTACGGCCGGCCGCAAACTCGCGCGGACGGGTGCACGATGCGTGCACGGTGAAAAAAACAATCGCGATGCTGTTTGAGAGTCCCAACGCGAAACTGTACCCGGCGTTCAACATCCCGCCGCCCGTGAGGCTCAGGTGAGCAGTGTGTGAAGCGGTGCTCTGTGACCATCGCACGTTGTGTTCAAGTGCCAGTGTTCCTAGTTTTTGCCGAAGCCATAAAAAATGCCTATAAAGTGTTGTTATGTACGGCGGGCGCGCCGCAACCGCGACAGTGCGTCTGTCCAGTAACGCTCCAGCGACCGACGAATGAAACGTCGATACAACGTCGCCGCTCTATATTTTTTCTCACAACCAACCATTATTGTGTTCCGAGTGATCTCAATGTGAATGATTCCAAACCGAGTGATGTACAGCGCACGGTCGAGACCGATGGCGTCTCCTCTCCATCTCAATATCCGAACAATCGCATCGGAAGCTACCGTCTACTAAAAATAGTATTAAATTCCGTTCAATTGCCGTCTGATCGAGACAATCGATTCGCTCGTGTCAGGTCTGAGTTCAAGTCGAAACGGGGATCGATTCTGATTGCTTTGTGTTGCGAAAACACGAGAAAAGTGAGAGAAAACTGTTGCTTCAATTTCTTGATTCAACTTTATGACTGTTGTTTGCTTTGCACCTTGTTCCAACATGAATTGGAATGGAATGAACCCCTTCTGTCAATAAATCTTTTCGCACGGATCGATGTGTGATGTCGTAGTGCCCATGCCATGCCGGCTGTTCTTGGAAGCGTGTCGAGTCGTCGCCGTGTCGGTCACGTCGCGTCGCTGTAAACACGGCGGCTTCCTGTTGCGCCGAGCCGCATAGCTCAGCTATACAGGGCTTAACTTAGTTGTGCCAGGGCAAATCGTTAGAACATTGCGGTTGGGCAACGTTTCGTGCGCCCACCGTCTGGAATTTATGTATTACTATTAATTTTTGCATTTGCGAAGAAATTCTTATTGAGGTCTTTAAAGGTCATTTATCATCCCTAGTATCCTTGCGCTAAGCTGAGACTAAACCATACGAGGATTTAAAGCGACGTTAAGTACACAAGAGAAACACCGATGTCTTAACTTCCTAGCCACAAACTATTGCTTTTAGTATCTACATTCAGCGTCCTACGTTCATTATAACTAGGTCTTTACCGCGATCCTTTCGAGGTCATTTACCCATCACGCCCAGCGTATCTGGTTTTACAATCGAGCCCAGAGTTATAATAGTTATAGTATAATGGAATAACTGGCTCCCTTGTCCTCTGCAGCCCAATTCCCTCATTTGGCTAAACAAAGCCTCGTCCAAACCACTTTTTTATTGTTTCGTTTTGCTAACAATTGTTCTGTTCGCTTTGTGTATATGTTGTGACAGAAGGGCCGCTCGTGAAACTATGAAGAGAGCTAATTCAGAACGACCCTCACAGCTATAACCGAAACAGTTGGTTTATAAATGTTTGTATCTTTTAGGCGTATACTTGTTAGAGACCACTTACTTTAGAAGCCTCGACGAAAGAGTCAGTTTGACCACACTGCTATGTGTGGTCTAGACTGGCTTTATTTCTTCATATTATATAGACGTAGTTTCTGTAGACTATATAGCCACTAGAAGTCTTAATTTTTTTTTGCATTTCATGTAAAAAAACTACAGGAAAATAAATTATTCTCAGTAAGAATTTAATCATTCCGAAATTCGTCAAAAGTGTTTCAAACAATGAGCTCTGAAGTCTAATCTAAGCTTGTCATCAATTAACCAATTTGTAACTTGCGTTAAATACGTAAGTCCTTTTGTAGCCAATGAAAACCGTTTTACACTCCCTAAGAATAATATAATCATCCAATGTGGACCGTATGATACGATTTTAAGGAAAAACTCAAGTCAATTTATTTCAACGGTCTTCTTACCAAAGAAGAATAAAAAAGAATAAATTGACTTCTTTTATACCAAGGTTGCGATTTCAATCGTAGCACTGGTTGGTTGTATTTATTTAATATCAGAAAGTGGTGAAAAGGAAACGAGACTACAGACTACGTTATGCTCTAGCTTTGTAATGCAAAAAAATATTAGGTAGGTACCAATAACATTATTGTTTTTTCACATATTAGACAACTGGCTGACTCACCCTACATAAGTATTTAGAAAATTTGCAATTATTTTTTTGGTTAATAATCAAATTAAAGTAGGTATGACAACTGGGTGAATTACCCTACAAAATTTTGATACTGATATGATTTCCATTTTTAGGGTTCCGTACCCAAAGGGTAACACGGGACCCTATTACTAAGGCTCCGCTGTCCGTCCGGCCATCCGTCTGTCACCATACACCTGGTCTCATGAACCGTGATAGACAGTTGAAATTTTCAAAAAAATGGAAATTTTTACTAAAAAACAGAATAAAATAAATATTTATGGGACCATACAACAAACGTGATTCTTTTGCCGTTTTATCGAGATAATGGTACGGAACCCTTCGTGCGCGAGTCCGACTCGCACTTGGCCTTGGTTTTTCTACATAATACTAAATTAATAGTATATTATATTATGCAATTAGTGAATACCTAAAGGACGGATTTAAAGCGAGGGCATAGATGCATCACGAGCAAGTGAAGGATTCTTACGATTGAATCACGACCGTAGGGAGTGATTCATGATGATTGAATCACAAGCATAGCGAGTGATTCAAGTGTTAGAATCCTGAGCGACGCGAGTGATTCATGGCCCTCGATATAAATCCGTTTTATTCAAGAGTTGCATACTATACTTTATATCATGACTACGAGAAAAAGAACTTGCAACTTCGAGTATGTTATTATGTCAATGTTATGCCTTGTTTTTATAGTACACCGTAGCTTAGAATACGTACTCCAAAATGTCGACGACTTCTTTTTCTTCGACAACTCATTAAAATAAGTTAGGAAAACAGACTCTGAAAACGTGCCAGAAGCTTGATTTTCATTTTTCGATTTGCAAAACTCATCGTAGGCTTTGATGTAAACCAGCCATGATTTGTTGGATAGCAAGTTTTCTACTATACCGGCCGCCCTCTCTTTCATAAACTCGGGTGTTAACACATCTTCATCACTTGAATGCATTTTCAATTGATTTATTATGAAGTAACACTAAACTTTGTGTTCATACCATACAACTAAACGTATTTAAAATAGCGCCAATTTACTAATGGCAGCAAAGAACACAAAACAGTTTTTATTCTAATGCTAAACTCCTTGTCGAAAATGTCAACCAATCACATCGGAGTTTGTAACGAGTATTTTTTCGCAAGGAGGTTGTACAGCATTGAGATGGAGTTCGAATATATTGATGTGATCTAAATTCAAACACCAAAACAGTGATTAAAAGTGCAAATTTTATTCACTGTTTTCAGTGAATAAAATAAGCTTTTTAGAGGGGGAATGGTATAAATATTGTTATTCCTTCATTCTTCATTGCTTGCATTTATAAATTATGTTTAATATCTAACATCTGTATAAGATGCTAACTATTAATCATAATTTATCACAACTATACCCAATCAATAATATTGATATTTGGTTGACTGGTATGTGGTAACTAACTACTTAACATCGGCATTCCCTTGAAGGAAATGCCGGTGTAAGACAGTTTCCTAATAAATTTACAAATCGTAGCCACTTTGACTGATTTTAGGCCAATACAAAAATTGTTAGGTACAAATCCACTTTTCTCACAATTTGTCGACTTGGAAATCCCTAAACAGACTACGAAACCAAGTCGGCCGTAGCGAAGAGAATCTCCACTAATGGGGGATTATGGCCGACTCGGACCTCATAAGTATATATGCGGCGCCTCTCCGCAGACAATGGCCCACCTCCCATCTTGCGCCTGTGCGCTTGAGGATCTTATGACCGAGTCAGCGAACGGAGGTCGCGTGTCTGGGGCTAAACATATTATTCGAAATTTCACAGCATGTCTTATTTGCCACCAGTATATGCTAAGAAGAAGACAGTTTTTGGAAAACTATTCCCTTATCAGTAGGTACCTACTTACTAAAAATGTAGAAATCCTGAACGAAACTAATAAGTACTGAGTTTGCTACTCATTATATGAATTCGACCGATATATTGCTTAATGATAAATCAATGAGCATTGGTTTACCGGCACGTACTATGTTGTACATAATGTAGGTATGTAAGTGAGTGTATCCGCGCGCGAGGTACCAAGATCGCATAATATCAGGATGCTATTGCAGCAAAACACGATTTTGTTGATTAAAATGCTGGTAAGTTCTTGCCATGCCTATATAAAAATACAACTGGATGGAATAAATAGTTTTACATGAAAACAACTAACATTAAATACCTACCAGTTTTTGTCAACGAATTGTGGGTCCCAGGATCTCCGTCTCCAAGGACCAATTTTTAGGACCTATTCTACGTTTTTTTCGATAGCATTAATCGACAAAAAAATTTTTTCTATAAATCTCTTTCTATCTTTTTTTTTTCTAAAATTTTCATAAAAGGAATCTAAACTACGAAAATCTTATCTTCTGGAATTCTTTCACAACTTGTCACAGCAGAAAGCGACGGCAAATAATTTCCTATCAATATCAAATACTTGGTAACAAGCTCAAATTCTTTTCATTCACGATATCGTGAATAACTCACGTCCCGGAGTGAAAAGATGCCCCAGTCCGCGTCGATTGGCTGCACTGCTCGGTACTGACTGCATAGTAGACGGGTCTTGGGGATTTTTTAGCTCTCCTTATAAAACAGGGTTTGAAAATACACTACATTAACTTCTTAAGAATTCTACGAAGTTTTTCTTCGGGGATGAATAAAATCAATATTAGAAAATCATCAAATACCTACAAAAACCCAAGAAAGGAACCCGTTCTCTACTTTGTGCTAAATTCTAGGACGGATGGATGATACCTAGGATAATACAATGTTATTATGCACTGAAAGACTTTTTCCTGGTATCTAAGTACGAATAAGATTCCAGCATTGTCACTACAGCTACCACCACAGACACCTCTGGGAGACCCCCAAAACCAGCAGCAGAACGAAGGACCAATGTACAACATGCCTGCAGCCCACCTAATTAACTCTAGATACCAGGATCATGATCGCTATGTTATGCATTAGTTTCGCACACAATAGCGAAAAGACTATAGCGGCGAGGGCTTCATGAACAATAGGAGTTTAGGTTTACAAGCGTCTGATAGCTGATTGTTCTATAAATGTGGAGGACGCGATCAGTTACATCATTATACAAGAAGAAAGGATAGTGCTTGTGGTTTATTATAAACACAATTGTAGAAATCGCTCGCACAAAGGACAGACGAGGAAAAACATTGACTGAGATTTTCTAAAAGCGGTGCAATTTTTTTGCCAATGTTGATTGCACATTGCCCGCCATTCTAATTGAGCTAAAATGCTTGCGCTAAGAGTGGGTGCAAAATGCAACGGGTGACGATCAAACTCACGACCTCTCTTGTACCATTCCTCGTCTTAACTGTTAGGCCATTACCGCTACTCTTTATTTGCATCCATTCTTTTATACATAAACTTGACATAAATTCGAGAGTAGAAGATGCAATTGGTAAATCAAATTGTATTTGGTCAGGAGCACTCGGACATCATCGTCACCATGATTGGCAGTCTTGTTCTGCCATTGCTGAGTATTGTCCTTCTCCCTTTCGTGCCATGCTTTCCTGGACACGTCTCTTCGTCTACAAAATATTTGCCATCATAGTTAACTTCACTACAGAATAAAGCCTGACCTATTCTCAGTGCTCATATTTTCCTGGTAGTTGCACTGTAAACATGGTATTATACCATTTTTCTCAGAACATTGCGATTATCTTTGTAGTCGACTTTACGCATTAACATAATTACGCCAGAATAATTAGGCAGAGATGTAGGCACAGGTCACCGATAACACCGGGATGAGCCTTATGCCATTTTTCGTCCGGTCACAACACTGAGAACTTCCTAACAAAATCATGCAGAGCTAGTTCAGTGATGACAACCCCCGCGAGATAGTGCGGGTCTATTAACGACTTTATTCTTCTGTTCTTCTGTATTCAGCAGAATCTTCGAGATTCTGCTGAATAATTCTGTTACCTAGTAAAACTTTCAACCCCAGAATTTGAATGCTCTGATTCTTGGGATGTCCATCAATTATTTATGCACTTTATTATTTGCTATTATCAAAACACTTCATTGCTTAGCAGACGCGACCATTTCATTATTTCGAAGCGTTAATTAATACAATGCGGTTCGAAGGACTGTTACATACAAACTTACCATTGGTTAAAGAAAAGACATAGGAACCGAAAAGAGCAACTTATTGTAAAATAAAGCGGTCCCTTATAAAATATAGGAACCGCTCAAAATCCAACCGACAGTTTCCCGATATCAGCAGTCTCAGTAACTTATCAGAAAGAAGTAAAAGAATATCAGAATAATAAAAGATGTCAGCAGCTCGGTCGGAGTCGGCTAAACTCGTAAAATTCGCCGAACGGTTAACGGATCAGCCTTTACGACTATGTTTATTTAGTTCGTACATACTGTGGCAGGCGACGGGAGAGGGATTTTCGGTAGTTGAGTTCCTTGGGAAACAAATCTTCAGGGAAAGCATTGCAACCATTTTTTATTACAAAGAACGAGTGTCCTATTTTAGTGCGAAACTCGGGGTTTTTAAATGATTTCTTATATGACAAGAAAAGTGTAAACTATGACATACATAGCGCCTGTTACTCAGAGGGGTACCTACATAGAACACCCGTTGACCCCACATCGTTTCGCCAGTTATGTTTAAGTCCCATGTAATAGGGGACGAGCCAATTGCCATCAACCGGGCACAAATATAGACTACTAGGTACTGCTGAGCTATTCCGGATGGAAAAACCTTTGTCCGACCTGGAAATCGAATCCGGTACCTCATGCAGCAGCGCTTGCGACCACAAGACCAACGAGTCAGAGTATGAAAGTGGAGTTATAAGTAAAGAGAGGCAGATCAAACGAAGAGATGGTTGGATTGTATAACATTATGATTATAATGGCCGGCAGAGAGAGAGCTGTATTGAAGAAAAAAAATACGTACCGCGCCCAACACTAATACATTCACGTTTTGACGACTGATGTGAAGCGACGATGTCGTATGCCTAGAAGCAACCTGTTCACTCAAGTCTTGAACCTATCTACTAGGTTATAGTAGGTTATCGTGAAACACAGACGCCTGCGAACAATATTTCCCCATTTCTGTGCCAAGCATTGCTGTGTTCCGATTTGAAGGAGTCCCGGTGAAATCACAGGCAGATGATACTTGAACCCTCTAATTTTCAGTTTAATGTTAGTGGTATTATAAACAATTAGACTACTTATACATTCAGTAATGTTATGTAACGAGAGCACACGAGCATCTGGTCCAACCGGCCGAACGGGCGAATCAATACAATCAATCTAATTGTGCTCGCCGCCGAAATGTACCACACTGCGGGGAGGTCAGAATTACCGCTTTACAATATTGCCTCTTTCGTCTAGTGGTCGCAAGCGCTACTGTTGATCATGAGGTCCTGGGTTTGATTCTCGGCTCGAGCAAAGTGTTATTGGGTTTTTCCATCTGGAATTTCTCAGTAGCAGCCTGGCGTCTGGATGTGTGCCCTGGTGATAGAAATAGTTACAATGGGACTTACAATAACTGGCGAAATGTGGGTGTACTATAGGTGTACCCCTGCCTCACCATCCGGGGAATACAGGCGTGATGTGACGTATCTACACAATTGACTGTAATGGAACAAACAAACTATGACTCTTATACGTAGAATCTGTGACTTCAGCTGCTATAATATGACACGAGAACCTCTATTAGACTGACATGGGTTGTCATAGGTCATGGGACTTCAACATAACTGGCGATATGTCCAGTACAATAGGTACAGCGCTGCCTCACCCTGCCTACAGGCATATGTAACGTTTATGTGAAATGGTTTTTCACATTACATTTTCATTTACATCACCATTAAATTAAGCGTTAAAAAAACTTTGTGAAACTATAAGTAGTAGTAGTAGGTCCTACTCAGTGTCAGTTCGCAGCTGATACTTTTAAAATCGATCTTGTTGGGTTCATCTGAAGTGCCCTCATATAAAAGACACCCCTCCCTTGTTCCCACGCCGCCCTGACTAATCTATTTACATAATTAAGTTGGCAACCGCTTTTACAAATCGGACTTTAATCGTTCAAACCAAAGAAAATTCCACCCATTAATAATTTCAGTCGTTCATGTTCTACTTTCTAAGTTTTTCCCTTAATCCTCATCCGTCATCAATAAATTGTCAACATTATATTTAGATTGTAACATCAATATCCTAAAAGCGATTAATTTAAAGGTTGTCAGCAGTGATCGCCTTGTGCGATAAGAGCGCCCATTGAACTTGGACACTAGTTTAAAACATTAACGTTTTTATTTATATAGGGTCCGTAGTAAAACAAAGTACTGTGTTGTAGTTTAGTTAAGTCCGTCTTTCCGCGGTTTAACTCAAGAGACATTTGATACTAAAAAGCTAATTCAGCCTGGTTTAAGTATCCATGTAAATCACGCCTAAAAAAAACATTGTTTTATATGGTGTATAGTTATGTAGTGCATGCAAGACTTCTGAATTTCTCCAGTTGTGTCTAAAACTCTAAACACAGACTACTGTCAACATACAGTCTGCACGCGAGTGTGTGCACACATACACACACACATACATCAATTGATTACAGACTGTGCGAGTGACTATTATGAGGCTATGATAATAGTCAACAGCAGCTGATTTAGTGTACGTTTACATACATAAACTCACGCCTTCTTCACATGCGGGTAGGCAGAAGCTACCGAACGCGTCCTACTGCGATCCTTACATACATTTTGCTTTGTTTACGTTCATATATCTCTAGGTTTAGGTCATACATGCACGCCAGTTGCGAGTACCACGCGCCCGACCTTTTTGAATAACATATATCACCATGATTGGAGTATAGCTAGTTATAAAACTGTGGAGAGGTCAGAGGAAAGGAGACCACGAGACCAGGGTTTTGGACAACGACTAAACTAAACACGTTAGAAAAGGCAGAGTTGTAAGAATTTTAGAGCTTGGTATAAAACCATTCAGATGATGGTAAACAGCAGGTTGATTTTACATAATCTAATCAGTGTTGTCTACCTAAACATTTATATATATGACAGATCTAATGTTACTCGTTCGTAATATCCTGTCAGAGGCATCATAGTAGACTGCAGTAGTAGCCTCTTATCTTGGCAATTTGATAATCCATAAGGCCCTCCCAATGGTAAGTAGCCAATCTGAATTTATAAAGTACTCACAAAGATGGACATTTGAACGTGATCGCAGCATGTCCCTCAGTAGTTCCTGTCATAGACAACTGAACATGATGATGTTAAAATGTTCTTCTCTGTAACAACAAATGGCAATCACCGATCCGTGAGCCAAGCTGAGAAAAATTGTTATTAGGAGAGTTCCTAAGTCCAGCATTAGACAGGATGATTTTAATTTAATAGAAACAAAACGATGATGAATGGTACCAGGCTCACAGACATTGATGCAGGTATATAATATATAATAACAATTCCTGTAAACCGGGATCCGGTGCCAATTCATTGTCAAACAGAACATCTGCTGAGCGCGCTATAAGCGGTTTTTCATAGAACACCTTGTAGTACATTGTAATTAATGGTTTCGCTAAAATTAAGCTGTATATACTTTGGCAGAATGATGTTTTCTGATTCGGTCCGTGACTGACAGATGGCTACAATGGTGAAGGGAATGACGGTGAAATCTCTTTTCATTAATGTTGGCTTCAAATAAAATCAAAATCAAAAATATTTATAAGGTGTTATAGTAGGTTTGTGTCAGCATATCCTGCCAAAACATGGCGTGCAAATTTACTTAGCGTAGCTCTAGCAGTAGAGAAAATTACTTTTGTCAGACATGGTGGCATAAAAGCAAAGTAATATTTAAGAACACAAACTTGACATTGCTATGCTATCCTTAAACCATCTATCTATGCTATTTAGTAAACCGTTCAGGGAAGTAGGTATTCTAGTTCCACGTACCATAGGTACCTGTTTTTGCCGCCAAATAGCATCGCTGTGAACTATCGTATATTCATACACTCACTGGATGTCAATCACTGTCTAGAGAGGGGAAGGCGGTAATAGGAGATCAAAGTTTGTATGGAAGTTCGTCATTTTTGCCGATGGGAGAGCGCAGAGAGCGCTTGGCTTGTATGCACATACCTTTTCAATCTTGTGACTTAGGCCAACATTGGTATTTCATCCCTTGGATGTTACAGATGCAGTAGCCGGCAGTAGCAGTGCTTGATAACTTTGTGAAAACACAGATCAGAAAACTCATTGCTAAACAGAACCAAGGTCAGTCAATGTAAGGTCAGATTAGGGAAATCACTTAAACTGTTTAACGTAAACCAAACAATGGATTCCTCACGAATGCGTCAAAACGCATGCATTAGCATCCTCCTCACGCACAGGTAACTGTTTCCGCGAAGGTTGCCAAAATACTGTGTTTCACAATACACAGCTTTGTATTGACACAAAAGGGACAACTTAATGAATTTTGTGACAAAAAATGTTTATCAACGTACACGGTGAACTGAGTTTTCATTTTTACGAAAAACGTTGCTCATCTGAGAATCGATTCATCTTTATAGTCAAACTAGCTTCTGCCCGCGACTTCGGCCGCGTGGAGCTCAGAAATGTTTCAGGGCAACGTACTACTGGAATTAAAAGTACCATACTCTTATGCGTATAATGTTTATATTCGAATAAGCGAATGTGAGCAAGCGTTCCATGCGAATATGAACATTAAAGATAAGTAAGCATTTAAAGTTCAGATTCGTGTGAGACGCTTACTTTACATAGTGAAGTAAAATCAAAGTGTGTGAATCTTGCCCTAAGTCATACAAAGAGCAGCGGTAGCCAACAGTAGTACGAAGGCTTGATTTGTGCCCAGTCTTACGGCAAAAGGCTTACCCCCTTCTAGACTGGACTTAAAAATATAACTGGTGGATTACTATACAATACCAAAAATATCAAACACTATTTAATCACATAGGCTGAGGAATCAGCATAACATAAGACAGTCCCTCAAAACGGCCACTCTTCACCACTTCCTAGTGTTTTAGCTGGGAAGAAGAAGTGGTGCAACAAACTGTCCAGCAACACAGCTTTCTGTTATGTTAGAAGAACCTACACCTGTCGCTTCTCTTTTGGAAACACAGGCGTAATGTTATGGGCACGCCACAATTGCGCCGATAAGTTCCCTCTTTGAGGAGTGGCTGGAGAGGCGCCACGGCGTCTTCACCTTCCGCCTGGCGCAGGTCCTCACCGGACATGGCAGCTTCGGGAGGTGTCACCACTGTGCGGATCGTCCGGAGGACACGGTGGAGCATACGGTGGAGGTGTACCCTGCTTGGGCGGAGCACCGCCGTGTCCTCGTGGAGGCGATTGGCGGCGCTGACCTCTCGCGTCCGGCCCTGGTCCAGGCCATGGTACGGAGCGAGAGGGCATGGGAGGCGGTCACCTCCTTCTGCGAAGCAGTGATGCTCGCAAAGGAGGAGGCGGAACGCGTGAGGGAGAGGCAAAGCTTGCGCCCTCACGCCCCTAACCGCCGCCGCTGGAGACACCCTGGGCGCCGGGAATCCCAGGCGGATTCCCGGCCACTATAGGCGCGGGCTTGCGGACGGCGAGCAATGGGTAGCTCGCCGTCCGATAAGAACCAGGCCCTGGTCAATCGCGCGTCGTGTTCCACGCGCGCCTCAAAGAGATGTCAGCACACCTGACCTGACGGGTTGCGGAATAGTCCGAAAGAGATACCGGGACCCTGGCAACAGGCAACTGAAGGAACAGGGGTGGGTTTTAGTCAGTAAGAGTCTGACACGCCCTTCCGCTCCGCCCAAAGCGGGAGAAGTCATTTGATGATTTCCCACCCAAAAAAAAAGGCGTAATGTTATAACTGATTACTAACAGATTAAGGTGCTAAAGAAATCAATGAACTACCTCACGTGCAGATGCTAATTCGCTATCAAATCAAACATACTAAGTACAGCTAACTGAATCATCCCGACAGGTGGCCCGATCTACAGGCAGGTGGGAATTATGACTCGTTCATGACACATGATGGTAAAATCGAGGATTTAATTAAATGTTCAGGAGTTTCATAAAAAAATATTGTACGAATAAGAGCTAGGCGGATGGTTCGATGCTAGGTTAGCTGCGCTGCGCTCCCCTGCGGTTAGGTTTTGCTGCCACACTCAAAACAGGAATCGCCGCCCGCCTAGGATTTGAGAGGTAACTTCCCACCTCTCAAATCTTAGGCGGACGGCGATTCCTGTTTGGAGTCATATCGTGGTGTGTTCGGTAACTGAGTTTAACATCCAATAAACGTCGCTCGCCATTGCATCGCTCTTTGGAAAACCTTGAGGTTGGACGGGTGAAACGTGGTCAGGGACCAATTTTGTCATACGAATAAATATTCTCTGTTCCTGTGTGTTTGTTCAGAGTGCCTCAGAGCTCGGAAACCACAAAGTGTGACAATTTGGTCCAGGACTCCATGACCAGCAGTTCACGCTAGTGCCCGCTAGACAAAACAGGGGACATTGGCCTACTTAACTTGAAACATACTCTCTATAGTTAAATATTGTAGCCAAAAGCAGTCAGTATCGATCCTGTTCATATTTAGAAAAGATAAAAACTAATCTTTTTTCGTCAGAGCTTCGCGTTATCCAATCTTATATGCAACGACCCAGAGTTGAATGTGTGCTGTTTTTGGAAACAAATCGAACTAGTTCGCTAGTGGAGTCGCATCGTGTGAACTAAAGATACTATGATATTCAGTACCTTTGGACTGAAAGTATTAAAGTCATCCAGACTACCTATATAATTTAGTACTTACTTATTTTTTTTTTTTGGTTTCTGGGTATTTCAATCAGAGTTTAGCTATTCAAGTGTGCTATTGGTTCGATATCTTGTCTTGACACATTGCGTTTCTAAATATACAATTTAGAGAGAATTTCGCCTAAATCTACTATACTATAAAAAACTTTTTACAAAAAAAAAAAACAACTGACTTCCTAAAAAACACAAAAAACGTGAAAAATAACTTAAATTTCGGAAGTCGGTGGCAAAAAACGGAAATTGAAAAGCAAAGACACCGACTTCCGAAATTAAAGTTATTTTTCACGTTTTTAGTGTTTTTTTTTGGAAGTCGGTTGTTTTTTTTTGTAAAAAGTTTTTATTTTTCACTTTTTAGTTGTGGTACCTACCCCACAAATCCGAATACCACTACCTGCTATGTAAATAACAGTGAAGGAGTCAAACAGAATATCATCTAGATAAACTAAGTGGGAAAAATATGTAATATTGAAGCTAACTCAAAAATTACGCAAGCAAAGTTAATAAAATTTATATGGGACCACCTCGGAAGCATGACCTACCAAACAAAAAAAGAATCATCAAAATCGATTCATAATTGACGGAGTAATCGAGTAACAAACAAACAAAAAAAAAAAAAAAAAAAAAACATATAGACGAATTGAGAACCTCCTCCTTTTTGAAGAAGTCGGTTAAAAATGAGCAATATTTGTTTAAAAATACCTAAATAGCTGATGCGCGACTTCGCCCGTGTGGATGTCGGTTATTATATACTTAAACCTTACTGGAACCTCACTCTATCCATAGGTGAAAACAGCATGAAAATCGGTGCAGTAGTTTTTGAATTTATCGCGTATAGGACGTCAGACAGACGCGGCGGAGGACTGTGTTTTATAATAATATGTAAGGATATCTGTATAATATATTTGTAATCACAAAAACGGCACTAACGATTTAGATCAAAGTTGCAATATAGACGTTTACGCGTATGAAAAATCGATATAGCTAGGTCTCATATCTGGGAAAATTCGTTTTGTCTATTTTAACAGCCTCGGGAATATGATTCAACGTTGGTATATCTAGATGATATGTTGATCTATTTTCACTCGAGCAGAGCTTGGTCGACCAGGTACTACAAATAAACAATTGTCGAATAAATACAATATTTTGAATTTCACTTTAAAAGATAGTGAAATTGACATTAAAAATATTTTATTTCACATAAACTACTAGTATTAATAAACGTCAGTAGCTAAGTGCACGGTTCCAATTAGTCGTTGATGGCGAAGAGCCGGCAAGAAACACATCGGTTAAATAAAAAATAAAAAATGGCTTTGTTTTCAAATTACTGTGTTAATAGGTATGGGAGGACAGTGTAGGCCTACAAAATCAAAAGTCATATAGACACTCAACGTGACTGTCCTCCTCACTGTCAAGAAGTATCTATGAGTCTACAAGAACAACAACGTTTTCAAATAAGTAGCAAAGCATCTACCTATGTAAAATAAAAAAAATCATGATCTAACTCTATCTATCCATCCCATTGCCGTTTTAAGCGTGATATAAAAGCAAAAAACTCGATACTATTTCGCATTTAGTACCAGGCGTACAGAACCGCAAGCAGGTTGAATGTAATCTCATTATTACAAGAGCAGTGCGGTGACGGTTTAGAAAGTATTATCGATTTCACAAATTCGTTTTGATGAAAAGTAAAAAACGTTGATCAAGCACGAATCGAATCACTTTGCTTTTGTTGTACTTTAGACTGATTTTTAACAATCATGAATATACTGCAGGTATGTAAGAGACAGACTTTAGTGTAAAGAGGAAGTCTGAAAGCGGAACCGGCGACTGAAAAGTTGTGTGTGGAAATTGGTTGTCATGATGTGGGCATGTGATGCGGAGGAATGAGGAAACTGTCATGAGGAATTTACATAAGAGTGTGGATGGCTATAAGTAATAAATATTAAAAAAATAAATATTTTAAATTTTCAACGCCAAATGTCAGGCAGCTATCTACCAATGTTAAAGTTAATGGAATAGAGTTGGACCCCGTTGAGTCGACAGTTTTTCTTGGAATAACCATTGACGGTAAATTACAATGGGGCCCACACATAGAAAAATTGTCAGGAAGGCTTAGTTCGGCCGCCTACGCCGTTAAAAAAATTAGACAGATAACTGACGTAGATACAGCCAGAATTGTTTATTTTAGTTATTTTCATAGTCTTCTGTCTTATGGGATTCTTCTCTGGGGAGCCTGTGCGGACATTAATGCTATCTTTGTTTTACAGAAAAGGGCTATTCGAGCCATTTACAACCTAGGTCCAAGGGATTCCCTTCGAGAAAAATTCAGAGAAATAGATATTCTGACTGTAGCCTCACAATATATATTTGAAAATCTATTGTATGTACACAAAAATATATCTAATTTTAAGAAAATGTCCGATATTCATAGTTTAAATACCAGGAATAAACACAATCTTGCTGTACATCGCACTCGTCTCCACAGAGTAGGCAACTCGTTCATGGGTCAATGTATACGCTTTTATAACAAACTTCCCATTGACATTCGAAACTTACCCATTAAACGATTTAAAAGCTGCATTAAAACCAAACTTTGTAGAAAAGGGTACTATAAAATTTCAGATTATTTAGAAGACAAAAAAGCATGGGATTGAGCTGCTCGCTCTGCTAAGCATTGTAACATTTTGAATAATATGGAAAATCATCAAAGTATATCAACCAGTTTTATTTACAAATTGACATTATTGAATATTCTATACAAAATGACATGATTACTTTGTAAAGTATTTTATTATTGTGAATGTGAGGACTATGTGAATTTTTTTAAATTTTTTTTTTTCGTTCTCAGTTAATTTTATCATTGGTCTGGCAATTTGAGAATTTTATGCGGCCTAGCCAAATGTCCTTTCTTTGGTATTGTTCGTCAAGTCGCTGAGCTCCTTAAGTTCTGAGTTGAGCTCCGCCATTACTGACAAATGCTTGCACTGACTGGACAGGTCCACTCAAATCTGTGTGGTTCTTTCCTCAAAAGACCATTTCAGACTCGAATTTACATGGTCCTCATATGGCTTGACCAAGATTATGTCTGGACTTTAAAAGAGACTGTGACCTCTGAGTTTGTTTCGGCCTTTCTTCTCAGAGTAGTCAGATAGGAAACGCCGACCTCATCTAGCTTATTTTTAATATTTTTTAATATGACGTGTAAAAGTGATTCCAATATCCTATTTACAGAATAAACAATTTCATTTCATTTCATTTCATTAAGAGTAGGGGAAGAAACGATGGATGGACTGTGTGACAGACGATGTGGCTAGAAAGGGGGTGACTATCGAGTCGACCACTGATAGAGAAATATGGAGGAAGAAGACATGCTGTACCGACCGCAAATAAATTGGGGTAAGGGTAAGAGATAATGGTGAATTTACTGCAGGTTCTGCAAAAAGAGATCGCCAGAGAGGTCACTGTACTGTAGTACATAATATGATGACTTCATAGGTTAAAAGGGTCAAGCTAAAAGATAGGTACTCGTTTCCAATGAAGCAAATTTTCTAACTCCGGGCACAATCCCGCAATGCTACTTTAGAGGCATGAGGAACAGGGTGTAAAGTTCACTCATCCTATAGAAAAGGGAGGATCCTCCGACCAGACGGGTATCGTGTCTGGCGGGCAACTGCCCAATGATTGATGTCGGAATCTTGTATATATGTCGACCGCGCGGTAAACAGTGATTGCGCGATGCAGGATTTTGTGTGACGTCAGGTCTTTGATGCTCAGATGCGCATGTGGCGATGTAGATGCCGCCACACTACTTAGAATTTCAGTTCAAAAATGGCAAAAATCAATTTACATATCCAGGAAATCAAACTTTGAATCCCACATTTTTCAGTCGCATTTGCAAACAAGACCAATATTCCTATTTGTAGGCACAGTTGCACTTCTGCACTCACACCACCGACACCAGCCGCTCCTAACAATACCTACACTTTTTCTATAACAGAGCAATAGTCTCTCTATTATCGATAGAAAGTCCAGTCTATCGAACCTACTGCTCTATTTTAATTATCGCTCTGTAAAGATTCTATTAAATTCTGAATTCAACTCGTAATTGAGAATACATTTGATTGTACAATAACGAACAAAGATGGCGACGACTTCATTGAAAGTTGTCCATAGTCAGCAATCTGTTATGTGGAGCAACAAAGGACGGAGATCTAGATTTATTTGATAACAATATCGGAATCTAGTAGAGCGATACCTAGACATTGAGTTATTAAAACTACAGCTCTGAATCAGGTATCCATAGCCATAACTTAAGACGCACAACACAAATCTTTAAAATAATACAAAGTGACAGGTCTCTCAATACCATCGCTTTCTCCTTTTAACTAAGGGAGTCTAAAAAGACAGGGATGCCATCAAAATCAAGTGTCCCTTATCGCTTTAAACCATGTCGTTTATCTAAAACCAACTTCCTCAACTAATAAGCTTCCCTAGTACTTAGTTACACGTGTAGCTTGAACTCGAACACAAAACTCAATTAAAAACTTAAGCGAGTCGCAATTAGCTGCTATTACTACAATTGATTGCTAAGCGATTGCAATCGATTCTTGGAAATTAGTCGATAACTAGTTTGCATATTATACAAGCAGTGGCATAATGAGAAGTGATTCAGCTTCTTTTAATTTATAAGCATTATACTTATAATATGGCCGATTCTACGGTTCAAGGTAATATACTGCCGAAAAAAATTTTATGTGTGTAAAAAACCATGCTTGAAATGTGTTTTCAAGTGTATGTTTTTATATAATGTTTTCCTAATATTATATGTCTGCAGCGTCTTTGTCCCCTTTTTATGAAACAATCTCATAACATGACATTTATTTCGTCCTATTTATTAAGGCATCTCATTGCAAAACGTGTTATAGCTTTGCTCCAAGCTTAAATCTTCGAGCAAGTTTTCGTGTTTTCGCACCTTGTGCTAAGTATATACTTAGATTTTATTTTTTAGTTCAAAATTGTCAACTTAGACTCGGGGTTAAAAGTTTTTGTATTTAAAATTACTTTAATTTTGTCAGAATAAAGTTCCAAGTTCAAAAATGGCTCGATAAACCTGGGTCTAAAGAAAACCCTTGTTTTATGTTTTATAATAAGGCCAAGTTCGTCATCATTCCTAATGTTCCTTGCATAAGTTTTATGAATCTTAGATTACGAAAAATCATTATCTGCCTTTTCGTAGATGAATACTGATTTAATTTTATGTACTACTCTTCTCTACCCCATTTCACTACCTAAGATTGCCGTAGTTAATTTCTTTCCAATCAGCCCTCATTCTACTTCTAGTTATAATTATCTTTCAGTCGCCTTTAATAAATAACAATTCCATCAAAATATGGCCTTGACTGGGAACGTAGGAACTTCACGCCTGCGTCAGCACATTCCATACAAATATTATATTAACTCGACTGATCTGAAGTTAGTTAGCTAGCAAAATAAATTCTTCATTATTTGTTCTGCCCTCATCCGAATCTGTTTTGGTCAGCGCAACATATCTTCTTCCATACATCATTAGCCGTCACTCCGTCACCCGCCATCCCTGGCCCGGTCCATCCATCGCTTCTTCGGTTTTCAGTTTCCATGATAAAATTCACCTGCCCTTTTACCAATATATTAAGGGTCCTAGCAACATGTCTTTTTCATCCATAGTTTGATTTAAGTTCTCTCGTTTTCATAAACTTATATCTTCAACTAGCTGTGCCCCGCAGTTTCACCCGCGTATGTCGATCCCGTGGGAATATAGGGATAAAACGTATCCTATGTCCTATTCCAGGTCATAGTCTACCCGTGTGCCCATCCTCTCCTCTCTAGGAGTAGGGAACGTCGGCGGCGTCGAACGGTTCGCGTATTGCATTTTTATACTCACCATAACTTCGAAATTAAATGTCCGATTCGCATGAATTAAAAATTATTTTACTGCTACATAAATACCCTTAATGTTAAAACTATTTATTTGAATAAGAATTAATATTATGTTGATAAAACTCCTTCGCAAATAATGCATTAATTTCGAACAAATTTGATTACCATAAAAAAAGGTTATAGTGAGTCAATCTTTAAAAGATAGACATATGCTGTCGCGGACTTTTTTTTAGAACTTTTAAAGAGGAACAATTCCACCATACATGATATTTGCGTAACTTAAACCGTTTACGCAGCGCACGCAACGGAAGCTCTCAAAAAGGAATATTTGTTCCCGTTTTTGAAACATTTTTCATTTATGCTCCGCTCCTATTAGTCTTAGCGTGCTGTTATATAGCCTATAACCTTCCTCGATAAATGGACTATCCAACACAAAAAGATTTTTTCAATTCCAACCAGTAGTTCCTGAGATTAGCGCGTTCAAACAAACAAACAATCAAACTCTACTCTTCAGCTTTATAATATTAGTATAGACTAGCTGTGCCCCGCGGTTTCACCCGCGTAGATGTCGATCCCGTGGGAATATAGGGATAAAACGTATCCTATGTCCTATTCCAGGTCATGTCTACCCGTGTGCTCATCCTCTCCTCTCTAAAGTCGTCGTCACGTCGCGGAGGCGCGGCGCCGGCGTCGACCGGTTCGCGTATTGCATTTTTATATCGTGATATCTTCGAAATTAAATGTCCGATTCGAATGAATTAAAAAGTATTTTACTGCTACATAAATACCCTTGATGTTAAAACTATTTATTTGAATAAGAATTAATATTATGTCGATATAACTCCTTCGCAAATAATGCATTAACTTCGAAAAAAAAATATTACCGTAAAAAAGGCAGCATATGTCTATCTTAAAAGATAGACATATGCTGTCGCGGACTTTTTTTTAGAACTTTTAAAGAGGAACAATTTCATCATACATGATATTTGCGTAACTTAAACCGTTAACGCAGCGCACGCAACGGAAGCTCGCGGAAGCTAGTTCCTGAGATTAGCACGTTCAAACAAACAAACAAACTCTTCAGCTTTATAATATTAGTATAGATTAATAAATATTATAATTTACATAGCCTTGAGTAGCTCAGTGGTTAGTATGTAATTTGATACTGCGATGTCCCGAGGTCGAATCCCGACGCGTACAAATGTGTATTTATAAGTTAATAATAACTTATGTTCGTCATTTATCAATATCTATTTTGACTATGTAATTTATAATATTTTTTTGCGAATACTATTTATCAATTTGAAAGAGGCGGCACCAGGGCGTTAGATTGGTTGGAGTAGAAGTTCAAATATTTTTTATAAACTATTGACCTATTTCTAACTACATGTTTCCAGTTATAGGGAAAATAATTAATACCCAGAAGAAACACCCAAGTCGATCAAACTTTATAATCATTAATGTATTTAGTAAATCGACCTTAAGAATATGAATATTCATAAAGCCAAGTTTTACGGTTCTCAGAGTTTGCTAAAAATATTACAAGAAGTGTCAACAAGAGAATGTTGTGGAATGCCGAGACGTTATCATTATGATTCACTTCAATAACATCATCATCTCCTGCCCTTATGGCAATTTATTTATAGACGGTATATCACCATGTCTTCCATTTCCATACATCTCTATTTAGATGTCATCTACTGAATACTGATTCACCCTCTTTCTAGCCATATCATCATTCACACATATTGTCGTGTGATGCTCCGGTCTGCAATACAAATTGGTTAAAAAACAATGGTACTAAGTAAATCAAAATGCACAGTACAGCTAATAAAAATTTGCTTGACAAAATTAAAAATATGCATGCGAAAAGCGCGCACGCGTACCAAAATTATTTATGTCTAATTAAATGACCAACCCCCTTCCATTCAAGTAACGTTGTAATGAAACGTCAGCCGGGGCGCGCGCCCCTCACCTGCGCGACGTTGCCACTGCGTGCACGCTGCCCGGAGCGGCAACCGCGCAGGTTTCGAGTTCCCTGTTCACTAGGCACTTGGGTAGATCCTGCGCTGTCTGCGAGCCTGGTACAATGAGATGTTATTTATGTTCATTTATAGTCAACATGGTCAATTTGGAACGTATCATCAGAAAAAGGTTTTGATTTCACTAGAAGATAATAATTATAGCTACAAACTGAACTAATAAACTGATTGTTTTCATAGAGCAAGACAATTTCAGAAATAAAATTTACTTTTGAAATTAGAGCTTATTAGCATAGATCAACTATGGTGAACGATCTAATACTTACTAGCACTAAATACGAGTGACTAAGCTATAACAATAATAATTTAAACAGTTTCAGATAAAAAAAAAACAAAAAGAGTTTTTTTCATTCCAATTCCAATTGACACAATTAAGAAGTCTAAATAAAGTTCCTTTGATTTCGGAGTCATCATCCACAGCCCGACGTCACCCACTGCTGAGCAGGTCTCTCTCTTCATGTGCCAATCCCCACGCTCCTGTGCCAGCCTCGACCGGATTCTACCCGGGATGGTAACAATGTCGTCCGCCCCGTACCTACATTTCGCAGTGAGACTCTTCAAAGCGGAGCAATGCTGTTTCAGCAGAAATTGTGTAATAGAAGAGAAAAACTCTTTTGCTACTACTTGCATTTTGTTATTAAACACTGGAATCTCCTGCGTGTCATACGTTATTTATTTATTTAGGTACCATCTTGGAGTCGTATGTCGAGTCACGCGAATGTCGTCAGTCATCAATCGTAAACATGCATTGAAAGGCTAAGGAATGTTCTTTCCTACTCAATCAGTTTATACTTTGAATGATAACATGTCCATGATAATTTAAGATCATTCATAAAGATGGGTGCTTGGTTCTAAATCTTTTTGACAGGAAGTCTCAAAAACATTTTATCTGCTTGCATCGAACCCAACACAAAAACAAAACAATTTTGTTTGTTGGGAAAAATACAGAAATAATTTTTATGATAAAGTGAGAAATTTTATTTTTTATAAACTCAGTAATGCAAGCAACTCCAACCCATGTTCATTACCACTCACTAAAATGACCCAAATTTTCATCTCAAAACACAGAATAATTAAGTGGCATCTCAAAAAGCATGACCTACAAACAACCTCTCACAATTACTCAAAAAACTCCTTTGTTACCGAAAATTAATTAGCCCAGAACGAGGACTCCAATCTCAAAGACAATAAGAAAAAGTAACAACTCGACGAAACAAATGCTTAACCAAAACAACCCTTTCAAACTTTTACAATGTATAAAATGAGAATAAAGTGTCCCAAGAATCGTTCCCTGGGGGACGCCCAACAGGTATCTCCGTCCCTTTCATTCTTGACTTGAAATTCCTGTTCCTTTCATTTGTGTGAGTGAGACGGGAGACAATGGGATAGTTCCGGTTAGGTGTGTATCGGAGAACAGATGTGTTTGACGTCAGATCGGTGGCGCTACAGTGTCGAAGGCATGCGTCGGAACTGCTCGTAACGTAACGCGAGATGTACAATGATTATTGCTGTGATATGCTTGTGGCGGCAGGTCGGATGCGATAGAACTTTATGTTTAATATCAATGTACCTATTTGTAAAGAAAAGGAAATATTTTGATATTGAAAATGTTAAATGGGTAAACATTGAACTGACTTTTTAAATAACTTTGATTTATAACGATGTCTTTCGCACAGTAAAAAGATAGGTCTCTTATAAATTGGGGATCGAATACAAAATGTATGAAATGTAAATAAAAACAGGTGACTTGAAAGCGAGTAGCCGAGACGAGACGATTAGGGAGCCAAGTATTGGGGTTGAAGAGAATTAAAGGCATGAATTAAAGGCATTGGGCGGCCAGTATTACGTGTGTTATCTATCACAAAAAAAACAAAAATTAATAAATAATAAATTGTATAAAATGGCTGTTTTTGCATGACATGGGCTATAAGATTATGTTCATTGGTGAAATAAATAACCAGCTTATTATCAACTTTATTTAAATTATTTTACTAACCTTCCACACTTATGACGTTTCACTGGGTTACCCTTTGAACCATCCCGCGAAGTATAAATCCAATCAAACTTGTACTAGAGCGTCAGAGGTTGTGAAGACGTAACCGAGTCCGCAATTCTCGGTAACTTTAATGAGAATTATGATAACTAGGAACTGTTTATACCCCTTGGTGAGAGGGTGGCTGGGTACAGCTCTAGGAAATGCTTTGATGTTGGAATAAGTCTGAAATGAAACTAATAAGATTAATAGTTGAGTTTCCTCTGAGGATCTACTTCGAGGAAGTACTCAAACTTTACTTTGCTTCCAGTAAATGTGTGTGTGTCTTTTACTTGCAAGAAAGCTGCATCTAGTAATTTCGTAAGTGATACCACACACTCCGTAGGGTACTTTCTTTTACTAAATTACTAGAAAGAGTGTAATGGAAATTCACCAAAGTTTTCACGGTGAGATTTTTCCAGAATACGTCGGCTGATTCAGCATTCATGTAAAATCACATTTCAGTCATCTTCTTCCAGACAAACATTGTTAAAAGAGTAGACAGACACATAGTTCCTAATTTAAACGTACAAAGTGGCCTATCCATCATCCATCGCTTAAAATTGATTGATAAGCGAAACCACCATCAATCAGCGCTAATAAGCGATATAACAAGCACTCACAGTACTAACAACCTACAATGTACCACAAAATAGACAAGTACAGAAGGCCATCTCCATAAAATGAGCGAAAACCCACGCACACAAACGCGTACGTGCGGCGATCTCAAACAAAATGCCAGTAGCGAGTAGTCGCGACTGCGCCTGCACTCGCCGTACGTGGAGCGTGTCTATGTGTGCGTGCGTTTTCGCAAATTGTCAGCCAGCCTGCTGTACCTATCTATTTCGTAAATGTACACAACGCATTCGCTTTAAAATCTCCAAGAAAAATCGTCGATCAATAGTAGTTTGTTTACATTGATCGCTCGCTGTGTAAACACGCCGAGCGATTGTTTGTGTAGCACGTAATGTAAACTGTGCCAGCGTTTTTATTAATATGAACTCCTTAATGAACTACGCTAGATGGAATTTTACGCTGAAAACATTATTTACTTGTGAACGTTACGTTACATAAGAAGTCGGACGCCTGGCAAGAGGTTTTAACCGATTTATTCATTGAAAAATCATAAACAGCAACATAATTGCGTAATACACTGACAATAACAATGTTCCGTTTTGATAGTTGGGCCACATCATTGCGTAGAGTTCGTCAGCGTGAATCCGGCGCAATAGATTGAATTGATCTGTCATAATTGAGGGATGATTTAGTTTCTTCCTTATTTTAATTGTCCCATTTGATTTAACGGTGTAACACGCTTGCAATGGTAATGCCTTTCATTTTGACGGTGGAACAACATTCATTAGGTAACACGTTGTTGAGCAGACGAATTTTTCATACATAATGAAGCAATGGATTAGCAATTTCCTTCAAAATCTTTCGAATTGTGATTGGAAGTGTGCTACACTGGCTTGTATAGTCTGAAATCGTCGAACTACAGTGAGCAAGCGTGGTGTGGTGACCACTGCTCGTTCCTTCTGCACGAGGTGCCTTAGCTCTACGGAAATACACTAACGGTGGATGATATAACATTATGACTGTTTATTAATAATTTAATTCTTAGTTAACGACGCGTAGTTTCTGAAGTGTCCGATCCGATGACCATCGCGGTTTGTCTCGCGTTGAGACAAACCGCGATGGTCATCGGATCATCTTTTAGTGGGCAACGACTAAGAGCAGGCGGCTGTTACACCGAAGTATTTATTTATTTATTATTAATGAATATTTATTAAGTTCTGTTTTTTGATGACACATCATTAATTTTCTTGGTTGCTATCATCTTTGACCTATGTAACTGCTTCGATGGCTTTCATAACAAAACGACAGTTGCTGAGTGAATTTGCTGCCAATTCTCTTATCAACTACTGCTAGGTACTTACTAGTTGTTGTTCCTTTTGTCAGGCAAACATGAAATTGGGAAATAGTTTAAGGTAGTTTCAAGATATTGTAATTTTAATATACCCGCAAAACACGTCATGCTCCAGAGTTGGGATCCTTGCCTCCAGCTGCTCAATGAGAGCCTCTTAAGATTTTGACCGATATTCTTGGCTCTATTAGGCCACTGGCCATAGTAACCATCGAAGCAAAGACTATCGAATCCACCTCGCGCATGTCGACAACCTAGTGTGCAAAATCAAGATAATTTGCTTATCTGTCTCAGCTTTCACTAGATTCTTGCCATGACGACCAGTGATAAATAATCACTAGCAAGCCGCCCCGGCTTCGCACGGGTTGGCGAGTGTAAAATATGCCTCCTTTTTTTTTCTGTCGTATCCTATTGCGTCAAGCTTATTGGGTTAGTTTAAAATGAAACTAATGTTCATCCTCCTTGGAGTATTTTACGTCGTCATATTTCAGCCAATTTACACAAAACCTTAATGAATTAAACACCTAAACCTTCCTGTTTGCGATCAGACAGACAGACGCGGCGGGGGGACTTTGTTTGTATATGTAGTGAATTTCCCTCTCACTTTGCTAGGAAATGAAACATACAAAGTTGTTAGAAACTGGTATGTATCAACTTGTAAATTGTCCCCCCTATAGGGCAAATATACCTTTTCCCATACAAAGGTGGAACGAACATTGCATGATCACCATGCGTGCTCCTTGCATGATGGTAAATTTAAACCATTATAAATCCAGCTTTCCTTACGTTTTTGATGTGAAACAACTAATGCGGCGGGCGAGACCTGCTGTTGGCGTGGATACGTACCTACACAGGATCGAAAATCGCGTTTCTAAGACTAGAGCAAGTTTCAAAGTGTCGTTATTTGGGCTTGACATGGCTTTTTATTTAACTTTGGAATAAGTTTTTAATTTTATAAATCTGAGTATTTTGTTATTGATTACGCCATATTTATTTCCTTTATTATTATCCTTTCATGCATATTTTCTATAAGTACAAAATAGTTTCGATGATTCACATCTGTCAGGCATCTCGGCCCAATTTTTTCAATCACTGAATACTTCTTGCTATTTTGGCGATAAGCATTAAATCCTAGTAATTTATAACCAAGTTTATTTAAGTACTGCTGTGACAGAATCATTTCATAAATTATTCATGAGGAAAATTAATTCTTAGAATGTTCGTTGGTACGCGTCGGTGTGACAGGCAGCCTGCCTCAGTTATAAATAGGTCACGGCTGCTCTTACATCGCGATACCGGGACAGACTTCGGACGACTTCGACTGTTACTGTCGACTTCAATTAAAGCTTTCAGAAGTTCGGCAATGCTTTACTGCATCAGTGAAAATGCATTTTACTGAGCATTATAAGTTGCCGTCATATGATTTTCCTTTTGACATTGAGTCCCTACTACTTACCTACATCCTATGCTATCCTACCCCTACTAATATTATAAACGCGAAAGTTTGTGAGGATGGATGGATGGATGTTTGTAACTCTTTC
Organism: Lithophane ornitopus; assembly: GCA_948473465.1. Lineage (NCBI taxonomy): Eukaryota > Metazoa > Arthropoda > Insecta > Lepidoptera > Noctuidae > Lithophane > Lithophane ornitopus. The sequence continues at coordinate 10,165,780 of OX419643.1, read as the reverse complement.
ACGCAAAAACTACTGAACGGATTTGGACAAAATCTAGATAGGATACTTTTTATCCCGATATTCTAATGAATTCTGCTCGGATACTAACTTACCAACCGTAATATTGGTAGTTTTTACGACTCGTCACTTTCATTGGTTTCTATACGGTACCAAGCGTCATTGGTTAGTTACGCCTCGTTTTTTTTAAGGATACAAAACATACTGAAGCTTTCTCAAATACCTTATTTTCTACTAAAATGCAGTTACATCTGATAAGAATAGAGATAGAGATAGTCTGTCAGACTTCCTAAAATTGAATGATGAGAATTTCTTTGGTAGGAAAACTTCAAACCCATACATATAGTATATATAGTTTCTTTGGAGCAGTTTTTGGTAAGGAAACATAAGGCCAACAAGATTATTCTACTTAGAAAATACAAATAAATGGTACAGCCGACCGCACATTAACTGGTAATAATTTGGTATTAATAGCGCAGCAGTAAAGGTGCTTTTCGTAGTGACGTGCAGTGGACTGTACCAAGAAAATCTAGCCCTATAAAGACTTATTTATGACCAAATATTATACACATCCAGTACATAACATTTACTTAACGGGTCACGATGAGTCCACGTTACTCTGCGATATCCGGCGCTATCTGTCGGATCAGTTGGACGCCCAGCAATGGATGCGTCCGTGTCAATGTTTATGAATGGCCTGTTGAAGATGTCACTAATACTAATCTATTTTATTTCCTACTTTTTCGGGGCTTTTCTTTCTGTGTGTCATTCCAAGCTTTTGCTCTGCAGTAGGAACAATATACAATGTAGACTGCCTCGGAGGTGTAGTGGGCGCTCCTGCTGAGCATGAGGTCGTCGCGTCGGTTCGATTCCCAGGTCGAACAAAGTTTTATTAGGATCTAGCTGCCCCCCGCGGTTTCACCCGCGTAAGTCTCGATCCCGTGAGAATATCGGGATAAAAAGTATCCTATGTCCTATTCCGGGTCATGGTCTACTCATGTGCCAATTTCATCTAAATCTGTTCAGCCGTTTTAGCGTGAAAGCGTTACAAACAAAAAAACTCATTTTCGCATTTATAGGTAATATTAAAAATATATTGTATAGTCGGACTCCGAGAAATCCTAATCCAAACTATATATAGGTATATATATAGTTTGGATTAGGATTTCTCGGAGTCCGACTTTGTGCCCCGTTGATGGCAATAGGCTCGCCTCCCATTACGTAACTGGCGACATGTGGGTGTCCTGTAAACCCCTGCCGAACCCTTCGGGCGTGACAGCCGTAATGTTGTTTTGTGTTAGGAAAGTATACGCTAGTTGTATGCTCGATAGCAAAACCGAGCTCGAGATTCCTTTGGTCACTAGCTATTCTCTATTAGTCATTAAAGGTAATTTTATTTAATAAGATTTTCGAATTTCATTGTGAAATCCTGAAGTTGAAGCATATATTATGCCCTGTAAGCAGCTGTTACAGGGTAACAGGTAAACACTATTATGTCCTGGCTGGCTGGCACTCTCATATAAGCTTCCTCTTAACTTTACCTACATACTAAATTCCTTTTTATCTTTTACAGGTAAATAATATTGACTTCAGACTTATATCGTAAAAGGCCAACTTACAGTTTGGTAAGCAAACAAAAAAATTTTTTTAGAAAATAAGTTTTTCGGTATCCATCGCAGGCGTTAATCTGACCGACAAAGACGAGCTTTTTTTCTAAAAGTAGTAATTAAAGTACTTCTCATCACGCCTGTAATTCACCGAAGGGTAAGGCAGAGGCTTTATGCTCAAGTCCCATGGATTAGCGAGCCTATTGCCAGCCGCCGAGCACATATCTAGAATCCGGGCTGCTACTGAGAAATTCCCCGATGGAAAATGCATTTTACTGAGCATTATAAGTTGCCGTCATATGATTTTCCTTTTGACAATGAGTCCCTACTACTTACCTACATCCTATGCTATCCTACCCCTACTAATATTATAAACGCGAAAGTTTGTGAGGATGGATGGATGGATGGATGTTTGTAACTCTTTCACGCAAAAACTACTGAACGGATTTGGACAAAATCTGGATAGGATACCGGATAGAATCCGGGCTGCTACTGAGAAATTCCCCGATGGAAAATGAAAAAACCATAAATTAATAATGGTGTTTGTAGGAACTTTACTTAGGTTACCTGTCATCATGAATGATCCAAGTACCAGGATCTCATAAAGAAAGCTGGTTGCGTCACTGCGAGTGCTAGAGAGAGTGCGGGTCGATCGCGTATGAATTATTTAGAAGCAGTACTTACTATCGCAAGCCGAAGGTCGAGGCCGACTGAGTCTGATTGAAAACTGAAGGACAACGCATTGGTAGTCGGGTTTAAAAGAATAGCAACTATTCTATCATTTATTCATCGGTGGAAATTGGATACTAGTCCATTTTGAAAGATCTGCTAAGAATTATGAATGCCGCCGCCGTCTACTCGTTGTGATACGATTTCTGGGCGAAAACAGACATTAGGAGAAATGCAGAAAACAAATTAGTTTTCAAAGAAAATAAAAACACATTTCTATTAGCCAGTAATGCCAGTATACATCACTTTCCTCCTGCCCTCGTCAGTACCAATCTTATCCTCCTAACATAAATTAAAGTCATGTCTGTCTGTGTGACTGCATTGTTATTCTAAAATAGGTACGCAACGGATTTTGATGCGATTTTTACCATTATTTAGAGAATTTAATCCGACAGGTATTATAAGGTAAGTATATTATGTTTATGTAGTATTATCTCTTATTTATTCTGTGGTATTATTATCAAACAAAATATCTTGATGGTTCCTCAATTCGTAAAAACCGTGCGAAGCAGGAGCGCGTCGTTAGTAGCATTATAATGTAAGTTGTAACACAAAAGCGCTCGATATAACTTAGTATCGACGTTCGGCAAAGTGTCAGACAAGTGCCGTTAGGGGAATGGCGGCTCACCGCACGTAATCTTCAAGTGCAAAGACTTTGCTGCGTTGTTCTAACACTACTTGTTTTGTTCAAAGAGCATAGGATCAGAGCAGGGAGAAGCACACACCTCATTCTATCTGGTCTGACGACCAATTCTTGTACATAAAGCGGCGAACACGAAGGGTTCCGTGTCACCGTACAATATTTAATTTCATTTGTATTCAAAAGACGAAAGGATTGACGGGCGGACAAGACCCTGGAGCCTTAGTAAAAGGTCCCGTTGGCAGCCTTTGGGTACGGAACCCTAAAAACGTGTCGCAATCTGATCTCAGCGACTGTCAATGTTTTAGGGGTATGAGGAACAGGGTGTAAAGTTCACTCATCCACCATAGAAAAGGGAGGATCCTCCGGCCAGACGGGTGTTGTGTCTGGCGAGCAACTGCCCAACGATTGATGTTGGGTTCTTGTATACATATATGTCCATCGCGCGGTAAACTCTAATTGCACGATGCAGGATTTATGTGACGTCAGGAATTTTTTGTGACGTCAGGTCATTGATGCGTAGTTCGAATGTGATTGAGATTAGAATGCGACCGTTCTTAAAGATACCTGCCCTGTGGTCCACTGGCCATAGGCTGGAAGGCCTATCCAAAGTCCCGTCTGTCAATGCTGTGTTTGCCGACTTGTGCTCACAGGGGCATCAGTCTTTGGTCAGTAATACTAGCTTAGTAACCCATCTCGTTGACTCCACAACTACAATTAGTCAGCGACATGCTATCTGATCCTTCTAAAAAACTGCTAAGTATCATAGCTAGCTAAGCGGCTATTATTTACAGCCGGATATAGGCTTCTTAAATGCTGTCCCAGTGTTATTGTTATAACCTATCCCATTTTCCATCCTATGTATAAAATACTAGAATTTGCCCGCATGTCGGAAAATATCCCACGGGAACTTACTACCGGGATTAAAAGTATCCGATGTGTTAGTCCACGCTATTAACTGTATGTGTGCCAAACATTCCTAATCCGTTCAGCCGTATACGGATTGAGTAAAATAACATCGAAATCTACAAACTTTCATTAGGTATACCTATTGTAGGATAACTGTTTGAAAGAGGGAAAAGAAATTAGTTACAGAAAATGGTAGCCCGTGTCGCCATCCAAGCATAGAGAGACCTCCTGCCAGGAAATGGTCGTACGACATTATTTTCGGACAAATTCTTTCGATTTTTTTTAATATTAGTGTCACTTGTTTCCCCAATGCAACCCCCTGTAGTTAATGTCCCTAAATATCAATCCGAAATACAATAATTATTTAATATTGTACTATCAAAATAACTTGGCTGTGCCCCAGCTCCGCTCGTGAGTCGAATTTTTCTTGGATAAAAAATACTCTTTGAGCTTCTGCTGCTTGATTGCCCAGTCCTCGGCTAAAGTACCCAACATGAAATTCGCTATTCTTCCAAGCAAATGCTAGATTTACGAACCAGCAACCTTCACATTGCGCCAACCAAACGAGTTTAGGATCTTAGGACCAGGGCAGGTTAAAACTATCTTAATTAAAAAGTATCCTCCTATTATATACAGTAACCAGGTTACTACCACCTTTTAAAAGATTTTTCTTGTAAAGTTTTTCTTTATTTTGTTAACGCGCGAGTACAGCCTAGTTCTAATAAACAGTTATTACTCTGATAGCGAAAAGCCAAAAATTTATAGCTATAGGTTATTTTGCTCTTACTTTTGTGATGTGGGTCAAATAGCGGTACTTGGCCTGGCGATAGCATGATGTATTGAGAATATGATATTACATTTAACAATTGTTCAGGCCTACTTATGGGACCCTGGTACTTTGTTTGGTAGAAATCTGCGTTTTTTGGGCCTGGCTGGAAATAGGCTTGCTTGGCTTATTTCAGGAGGCTGTTTGAATTGAATTTATAGTTTTAAAAAACCACCATCATAGTTGGAACCGTGACATAACACAACACGCCTAGGCCGAGGTGTTCAGTAGATGTGATACCAGCCTATGAGTGTCGCACTGCAAGGCAACCGGCCTCTCTCCCACAGAGAAGGCACAAACAACCATTCATCACCACGGGTTGGCGATTTCAGACTTATAATTATTAACTGCACGACTTTTTTCGTTTGTCGATGTCAGTAACTCCACGACAAACACACAATACATATAGATTGCATGCATGATGTTTCTTATATATTTAGTTATAGAAATTCAGACAATATGTAAAAACTTTTTACAAATAAAAAAACAACCAACTTCCAAAAAAAACACTAAAAACTTTTCAATTTTCGTTTTTTGCCACCGACTTCCGAAATTAAAGTTATTTTTCACGTTTTTAGTGTTTTTTTGGAAGACGGTTGTTTTTTTTTTGTAAAAAGTTTTTATTTTTCACTTTTTAGTTGTGGTACCTACCCTACACAAATTCGAATACCACTACCACCTCTGAAGCATGACCTACCAAACAAAAAAAGAATCATCAAAATCGATTCATAATTGGCGGAGTAATCGCGTAACATAAACAAAAAAAAAAAAAAAAAAACATACAGGCGAGAACCTCCTCCTTTTTGAAGAAGTCGGTTAAAAATTGTTATTGAATAAATGAATTGAATTGAACTCAGAAAGTACTAAGCTTATCTCAAGATGCTATTTGAATTTACATTTTCTATAGCATTTACAATCCATGACATATGACTAGGGTGAGTTACTAGTGTATACACCCACATTTCGCCAGATACTTTAACAATAATTCCACTATATAAAAATCTATGATCGTCATTCATCAAAGAAACCTCCACACTCTGCCAATTTCAGTGTAACGATACACAATAATAATTAGCTAGTTAACATACAAACATCAATTACTAATGTTCAGCCGATGTTCACAGCCGCTGAACACCGCTGAACACGTCGCCGTCGTGGACTAGAAACAGAAAGTAAAAACATACGATTTACATAATTTCATCAGTTTATTGCGCACACGCTTATCGTTCTGTAGCGTTTATTGTTAACTATTTGTTGTTTTGTTTGATTTCTAGATTGTTTTTTACGTTAACTCGTTTAAGATCTAGTTATGTTATTAATAACATTCAAACGTATTGATATACATACAATAAATTAAGTCGCGTTTCTTGTCTGTTTGTGTGACCGCGTTTTTCTTCCAAAGTACGCAACGATTTTGATGCGGTTTTCACCATCATTTAGAGAATTTATTCCGGAAGGTACGGTAGTACTCGTATGGTCCCGTGGGATAATTTCTGAGCTCCACGATGCTCCACGGGCGATGCCAAGACCCAACATTTATGATGATATTTCACGTTAATTTGGCAAAATATTTCATTTTTGCTGATATATAATAAATAATAAAACTAAATAGGTTTTCGACGGATCATATCTCCTCCTCTTTTGGTCCTAATGCTAACCTCAGTCGCTCCATGTAAAATTCAGCTGCATCCGGTAAGACTGGAATCCGACCTCAACGTAATTGGGAAAAGGCTGGGCAGATTCGTTTCTTCTTTCGTTTTTCTTATTGGTCCTTATGATCGCTGTTTTGAATGATAACAAACATTAGATTTCCTCACGTCTCCCCTTAATATCCTTATATTTAAATTATGAAGGCTCTATCAATATCTCACGTAACTTGGCATTTCTCACCTCTGTGTACAAAATATAATTATGTAATCGAAGTACCAGGCTCACATAATTCCATAACAACCTCACACTTGACTTTACAATTTATTACGACTTGTTTCCTCTAGTTACACTTAGCTAGCTCAGATTGCCTCTCAGACAAAATGGTAATGTAATCCAACAGCTACTAGGTTAAAATAATAATAATAGCGCTTTTACTCTTTATTATTCTTCAACATTTTTACCTCTTACTGTTTACTATCTACTGTGTACTCTCCTGCGGTTTTTGTTACATAGCATTGGAAAGCCCTGCTTACCCCAAAAACAGCCTGAAGATTACAAAACGTCTATGTAATCCGAACATAACTCGATAGCAACTACCAGACACACATACTAATATAACAGCCATAAACTTGCCCTTACTATTTTGACCTAGCATTCAACGCTATGCTTATCCCCATAGCATAGCTTGAAGATTACAAAACGTCCTATATAATCCTAACATAACTCGAGATCAACTATCAGGCTCCCATAAAACGTAACAACCTCACTCTTGACCTTACAAACTTTTTGCTACATTTTTTCTGCGTCTATTGTTATGCGTCAGTCGCGTGTGAATCCTGCGTAGTCGACACTTCGATGTAAATCGATCTGTTTTCTGTGATAAACAAATAAATAAGTAGGTATATAAGACAATCAAGGGCCTTAATTATTATAGCTCTAATTACCCACTAGGTATATATGGTACCTGGTTGTTTTCAAACGTGTTGGTGCTTCCTACTTAAATTATGACAATCTCTCAAGTGCTCATTAAATTCGACTGATACGTTTCAGGCTTTCTGGTACCGCCAGTTCTTCGAGTCAAGTAGCCTTTTGGAGTGAACTGCTGGAATTAGGCCTCTTATGGTCTTTAGTCACCAGAAGGATGCCAACCTTCTTGCGAAGGTGCGCCTATAATTACCTAACCTAATTCCAGCCACAGACTTTTGTGAGGAAACAACAGTTCGGTTTGAAATGCCCACAGAACCATGAGAGAAAAATTAATTTAAATAAACCACAGCAAATAATTTAATAAATTCGTTCCGAATAAGTTACGCTTGTAAAAATAATTTAGTTAAAAACTATGACGAATTTCTCTCGATTGGTTAATTATGATTTACGCATATTAAAAATTAAAAACTATGCGTATTATTTAGCTTGAATGTATAAAAATAACTACAGTACACGGCCGCAAATATGGCCATGGTCCAGTCGAGACTCAGGTTGGCCGAAACAAATCGTAGATGACACCCGCCCTGGAGTGTCAATGTAGTGCTGTTCCACACATATAATATCATGTCCTGCGTGTCCTGTCATCTGCACGTAAGAGGAACTGATGGACGCTACCAACGGCGCCAAACTCGTAGCCGAATTGTGGGCCGACTTCATTTAGATTACTAAGAACATCGTATTTTAGAAAAATTTCGTCTTTGTAGCGCGTCATCTTAGTCTCTCGTGTTACCTGTGACAGTCTTCTTCTACAGCTCGATGTGTCACTCTTACGCCCGAACACGGTATTCCTAAAGTTGACTGTGGAAAAGGCTGCTTACAGGTTATTGTGTCTGGATTGGCAGCAGCTTCTTCGTATCTGTAAATAAGAACATACTGCGGGTTATACCAACTGCCAAATTAATTCAGCTGCATCCGGTTAGATTGTAAGCCAACCTAAACACAGTTGGGAATAGGCTAGGTGGACGATGGGAAGACAATTATTATCTCTACCTTGTAAATATATTTGTCATTGGTGCCGATTCCCTTGTACACAAACTAAACTAAATTTAAGTTCAGTGCATCTTTTTCTTTCTATTTCATTATGAAAAGGACAGAAGATCAATTTTTGTTTAGTCCTGTCAAATTAATCAGCGCCTGACATAAATTGACGTAATTTTAGTAGGCAAGTTTTTAATCGCGTCTAAACTTGTTTGGAGTTGTGACAGTTTGACAGGACTAAACTAAAATTGATCTTCTGTCCTTTTCTTAATGAAATAGAAAGAAAAAAAAGATGCACTGAACTTAAACTTAGTTTAGTTTGTGAACAAGGAAATCGACACCATTGTCTATCTTAGTCAGCCAAATACTGGTTTTAAAAATAGTGACGTAAAATAAATAAACATAATTGATATAATTCGACTAACCCGTGTGAGTGACAGACGAAACACGTAGTCTTGGCGCGAATTATTATATTATGTCATCTTTTATTTATTAGGTCGAGCGATAAATATGTCTGTTCATGTGATGGACAGTAACATATTTTTTGTATTTTGGATAAGCTGTTGGTCCTGGCAATAATTCGAAGATCATTGACAACGTGTCGTAACGAGTAGTCAGAAGTCCAACAATTTGACAGCCAGTCTTATCATGTTACCCAGTAACTGGGTTGTGAAGGTCAGACAGGCAGGCGCTCCATGCAAAGTACTACTATTCAGCTGCATCCGATTAGACTGGAGGGCTAGGCAGATGATGATGATGTTAAAGTCCCAAAGATGTAATTATGTACCTAATCGGAGGTGAGCCTGTTGCCGCTAACCGGATTCATTCAAAAACCTAACTCTGGGCAGCAACTGAGGATTTTGTCACGGTAAAACTAGCTCACAACTTTATCTGCGTGAAAGGGTTTACAAAAATAAAACAAAGCAGACGTCTTTATTAAAAATGATTCACGTAAGTAATTAAGATTTCAATTTATGTGTGTATAGTGCTAATTCTTTTAACGCGTCGAAACCCGTCATACAAGTTCCCATTTCAATCAATTATGTAATATCAATCAGTGAAAGTAATGCGCAGCAGACTAAAGATAAATAAACCTGTTACTTGTATGGGCAATTCAGTCAACTATTTTGATGGTCTATAACCGTTTAGTGGGCAAATTTGTATCAAACGAAACATAGAGCTGTCGGTCTATTCTGTAAAAATCTCATCGTGAAAACGTAGGTGAAGTGAGATTGATGTGAGTTGCCATTCCATGCTAGGTATTGACAGCTCTCTTCACTTAAGTTTTCTCGGTGAATTTTTTACAGAATTGGTCGGCTCCTGTTTGGTTTGACTGTACGTTTGCCCGCGCCGCGGCGCCGATAGCGGTTTTTGTTTTTTATTATTTGGGGAAAATGCCTTGTCTTTCCTTAAGTACCCATGTTACCTGTCGCCTGCCAAGATGTGGAACCGTGAAAACGTAATAAATAAAAGAGATACTGACTCGAATTTGTGTACCTACATAATGCTAATATTATGTACGTAAAAATCGGAGGAAAATGTCGTCAAGAAAGTTTTGAGTATAAATGTGGAAAACCAAAGAGACGATAGATTGACTGTGTGAAAGATGATATTGTTATGGCTAAAAAGGGAGTGGCTACCGAGATGACGACTAGAATGATGATTATGTACGTATAGAGGAGTCATTCAATATCTTTTAGATGTTTGGTCCAACATTTTGAGAGTTTTGGATTCTATGTTTCTTGTACGGAAATTTATTTATTTATTAAACCACCAACTTATATTTACAGTTGCACCAAACATATAACAAAAAAAAAAAAAAACTCAGAATAAAGCAATTTACAAGCTTGAAATAGTAGGCGTCCAGTGCACAAAGGCCTAAAGAAATAAATATCTGTGATTATACTACCATAGAAAGTATTACATGCCCATTAAAATGTTTCATCTTTCTAAAGAAGGTCTCATACAAGCATCAAGTTCAAAATAAGAACATTCCATTCTCATTCAAATTTCGTCAGTTTGAACTTAACGCGCACAGATTATACACTGGCACAGATTATAAAACTTAATAGCTGTCATTAGCAGCTGTGGCGGTAGTGAGCTGTCACATAATAGACAATGTAGTAGACTCATCTATACTAATATTATAAAGCTGAAGAGTTTGTTTGTTTGAACGCGGTAATCTCAGGAACTACTGGTTGGAATTGAAAAATTCTTTTTGAGTTGGATAGTCCATTTATCGAGGAAGGATATAGGCTATATAACATCACGCTACAACCAATAGGAGATGAGCATAAATGAAAAATGTTGCAAAAACGGGAAAAAATATTCCTTTTTGAGAGCTTCCGTTGCGTGCGCTGCGTAAACGGTTTAAGTTATGCAAATATCATGTATGATGGAATTGTTCCTCATAAAAAGATCTAAAAAAAGTCCCCGACAGCATATGTCTATCTTTTAAGATTGACTCACTATAACCTTTTTTATGGTATTCAAATTTTTTCTAAGTTAATGCATTATTTGCGAAGGAGTTTTATCAACATCATATTAATTCTTTTTCAAATAAATAGTTTTAACATCAAGGGTATTTATGTAGCAGTAAAATACTTTTTAATTCATTCGAATCGGACATATAATTTCGAAGATATCACGAATATAAAAATGCAATACGCAAACCGTTCGACGCCGGCGCCGCGCCTCCACGACGTTCCCTACTTTAGACAGGAGAGGCGGGTAGACCATTAGACATGACCTGGAATAGGACATAGGATACGTTTTATCCCTATATTCCCACGGGATCGACATCTACGCGGGTGAAACCGCGGGGCACAGCTAGTTCATAATATATGGTCATAAGGTCTATAGATAGTCTATGGAAAGCCCGTCATGGTTGAAATATAGAGTAATTCTGTTCGATAACATTCGCCGTGTTACAATCGAATATCATATGCGATGAAACATTCCGGATACAGGTAAAAGCATTTCACTCGTACCTATCACTACTAATAAACTTTGAACGTCCGACTTTTTTATTCAATAAGCTGAAAAGAAACTCACATACAATCATACATACATGAACCCTGAAAACATTACACTGCTTTTTTGGACAGCCATGAAACAAGCCCATGTTGACAGCGGCCTATTTCTACACATACGGGTTTTGCCGTTGCGTAGACAAAAATAGGAAAGTTCCTATAGTACCCTCTTGCCCAGTTTACATGAGAGTACTTAGTGCAGTTACTACTTAAATCAATGATCTGGACAAACCCATAATGTCAGATCCAAACGCCCTCATCATCAATCTTCCGGCCTGATCCCAATGTATTTATGATCATCGTAGTGCAGCGCATGGCTTCTACTTCCACCAGTCATCATCTCAGTAGTTACTCCCTTTCTAGCTATATCATCATGCACTCTAGCCATGCATCGTTTTCTGGTATTCTCATAACATAATATCACGCATAGTACACCCACAGTAATTCAGTCTATAATGTTCCCACTGCTGCACTGGTGTGACACAGGCGTCCTTTCTGTGAGAGTGCCCACGCGACATAATACAGGTTGGTGTTCTAACAGTCTCTGTGAACATCGAGCACATTTGACCTTCTGCACCATATTTCACAGTGATATTTTTCAAAATGGGACGTAGTTAACGAGTGTTTCGTCTAAATTGCTCTCCAAGGTCACTGCCGCTGGTCCGTGATGTGATACACACGTAATAGTAATCATATCATACGTCATGGACAATGTTTGGTGTAGGAAGTGTGCTGCGATACGTAGAGCGAACTAGATTATGTGTTAACAACTGCATTCTCTGAGGGGGCAGGCGGAGCTGTATAGCTATATCAAGTTCCAGGTAACAGGGGGTAAGCCTGTTGCAACTAACAGGAAAATATCCAGACTCCAGGCTGCTATTGACAACTTCCAGATTCGGAAACCCTTAACTCTTTGCTGGACTTGTGGATCGAACCACAGATCTACGCTCAGTAGCCAAGCTTACGATCACAAGACCAACGAGGTATTCACGAAAAGTTTACACGTGCTCACAAAGACCGCAACCGTAATACAATAAAAATATAATGCTGATTTAATTTGTTATCAGAAATACTAGTTATCATACATTTTCAATTAACTCTGCGGCCCGAAGGACCAGCTAGCCTATTGTAGTATTTGTAGGCGAGAGGTCGGTGACATCTCATTACCTGTGCTTGCCTTGTGACCTTAATGTTTAAAACTAGGAGTTCTAGTACTTTTCCACCTAAACCTGATGCCCAAATAAGTTTATTGGATATGTATGAAGAACAATATTATGTTTTTCTGGTTGATTAAAAGAGGCATGCGACATACATACAACAACGGCAGGAGGAGGGACGGAGGCACAGGCATGGGTACGATTTCAAGAATAGCATATTTGTACTTTTGATAAAAGAAACAGCTTTTAGCTCGCCCTGGGCATAAAACAACGTTTTTTGGAAAAAAGAGTGCCGAAAAAGATCAAATCCCTCCAAGGAATGCGTCGGCGCTCTATCGGAGGAGCGCATCTGTCTGTACCTTTCCTTGTGGTAACTTCTAATAGTTTCCCAAATAGCAACTTAATCTTGAATATGACTAAAACCTTGGATTGGTTGCCTGGCAAATGAATAATCATATTAGTATATGTAGTATACACAAGCGAGTTTGTTGATTCGCCCTTCTTTCACGTAGCAACGAACGGCCGGCGTGGTTTTTTGCCCATGCAAAAAACCACGTCGGTCTGTTGCTCCGACCTATAAACTATAATATCTCTATAGATATTATAGTGTGTTGAATAGAATTAATTAATTATTAATTGAATAGATATTATAGTATCAGAGAAAAGGGCTACTATCTTGGAAAAAAAATGCACGGTTCTTGAAGGATAGAGAGCACGGGATGAAAACGCGGGTAAATGGTAATCTCCTACAAGTGGCATTAGGGCTAGGCGCACATAGTCCTAATACCGTCCGTCCTGAAGTTAGGATATACAGGGTTAACCACTTTTTAAAGTTAGTGCTAAGTATTTTTACAGTAGGGACAGTTTTTTTGCAATATTAAATAGCCAGGCAATAAGAACACAGTGCACATCTCCTAAGAATAAATCTGCCTACTCCTACTAGGAGTTCACGAACAGCTAAGACAATACGCGTTCGCAATCAGCGCGATCTCTGCCGACCTTACCGTCGCCAGTTCGCTCGACAGTCGACAATGAACTCGTGGGTCATCGACCTCGCTCACGGCCGACCGGTCCTCTCGCGGCGCTGCGCCCCTAGTAGGACATTGCACGTTATGTTGCATATTTTTATCACATATCATGCAAAACCTTTGCAGGCGGGGATGATTTGAAAGGATCCTCCTTGGTGAACTCTTTTTCGGTCCATCTAACTTTAGATCACTGATGTGCCGAGAGGGTAAGAAAGGACATCGGTGAATTACAATCAAAGCCTTACACAGGGGTGATAATTCCTTTGTCTACCTTGATATTATATGACTCAGACGTTGTCAAGGTTACAAGGCAGTCGTGCAAACCATGTAGTTAGTTTAATCAGCGACTACCATCTGACCCTACGGCACTTAGCCCAATCGTAGCCCCATTTAATTGGACAACAACTATGGTTGCACATCAATGATGCAACAATGATCAACAACTTCCTCGTCGGTCCAGTGGTCTCAAGCGCTACTGCTGATTTTGAGGTAGGGTTCGTTTCCCATCTCGGGCGAAGTGTTGTTGGGTTTTTCTGCAGCCCGGAGTCTGGATTTATGCCCGGTTGATGGCTCGCCCCCTATTGAACAATAAACAATACTGGAGAAATGTGGATGTTCCTATAGGAACGCCTCTGCTAACTCTTCGGGGATTACAGGCGTGTTATGTTATAATCAACTTTTGTTTAGCATTATTTCTGTCCAAAAATCTCGGGAATCCTATCAACATAAGTAAGCACAAGTTAAATGTTGTTAGCCCAGGGTAAATTAAAAACAGTCACATGACTCACATGCGTGCCGTCTAGGAACGTGGCCCGCTGTTTGTACAACTTTGTCCAACATCTCGCACGCTGCGTTGTGACGAATATAGCTTTAGAAACTAGATTGGCAGCCTGATCAAGAAAAATTGAGGTAATATTTAAAAAAAAACTTAACTTTGACTCTTGACCCGATCAAAAATGATCAAAATGGATCAAAAATGATCGGGTCACAAATATTCCCAAAATATGACAAAAACCCGGAAATTCTATGCAAGGGTCATGTCAGACTACCCGGAAGGCCTGTCATGTGGTGTGACAATAGTCAGGGGTCGGTGACCTGTGACACTGACAGTCACGGCTGTGGAGCTACATGCTATCATTGTTAGCCTCTCGTTTTAAATCAATGGGAATTGTTTTCTATTATTAAAAAAAAAACATGGCAATGGCTGTTTTTGGAATGGTCTATAGCTGCACTAAAACTATTGCTGTCTTTTACTTGCAAATGAAATAAGAATGAGACGGCAGAATGTTCGAGCTGTCATATTTTTAGCACCAACGTTATTTATTTATTACTTTAAGCATTTGAATGTACTCTACTCTGTTTTGGTAAAATTTTATAAGCATTTTCTGAGGTGTCATCTCTTAACCTTTGTTGGAAAGGTTGCTGCTAAGATTTATTTGAACTAAAACAGCTCCAGGTTGTGCCTGTCAATCTGTAAGGTTTATTTCCCCCAAGTTTTAGTTTCATTTAGCCCAGTTTTAGTTTATTATAGTTAAAGCATATTCTTGATACATTCTCAAAAGACAGATTGGTTATTTTAACATTTTAAGAAATATGACCTCTTCTCAACACAAATTTATTGTCTTATTTACCTAATAATCACACATCGTTGGTGACTTCGTGACTCACTGACAACTACAGACATTATGTACACAATCAACTTCTCCATATTTGGATGCGCCACTCGTGTTTGACGATTTATTGTTATTTTTAACCAACTATGGCAAATGAAGGGTTATGAGTTTAACTGGATAAACATACGAATAACTTTTGAATTACGCTGTTTGTACTTGAATCAAATCGAATTTTTACCGCCGTAATTTACCCTCAGAGGATTAAACGCTAGCCAGCGCAGATTGGGGTGGGCCGCGTCGCAGACACACGCCGATACGGTTGAAAGACGATGATGACTGTGAGTTGGTGACCAATGTGGCCACGACTGATGTAAGCGTAGACAGTCTATTTATTAGACATTATTCTGAGGTTTTACCATGACGATAATTCGTAATCGATTCGATTAGGTATCAAAAAGTGACTGTCAGCTGACCCGAACATACCTTGCTAATGTTACTTCAAGTAAACAATCGCTAGAGTGCAGTGGCGTGTAAAAGAAAGTGGTCACGCTCCAATCGGGCGTGACCAGCTGTTCCTAGTTCCGGCGGAAAACTATCGACGTTTACCTAATTACTAAGAACTTACCTGAATTATTATAATCTTTATGGGTTTACCCTAAAAATGGATAGGCTGTGATTCTGTTACAAAATCAATAATTTTCCAAAAATACGGAATCTTCACCTATATTGACAAAAAAGTAACATAGTTGTAGTCACTCTAGAGTGAGACTGTCTGTCACAGTCGGTTTTCTCTAAAATAATTTGACGTTCAGATTTAGAATTTAGAATTATAACAAAGCTATCGTGCTATCAGTTTCAAGTTAACTTCACATAAAAAGAAAAGGGAGAGAGAGAAATGGAAGGGAGAGAACAAAGATAAGACGAACAGCTCGTGTGACAGATATACCTAAATGAAAAGGAATCGAATGTGGTGACTAACTGGAGCGACTAGAAGCCAATGGCGCCGGCCAACCCGAGCTACCAAGCAAAATCAAAATCAATCAAAATCAAAATATTTTATTTCACATAAACCTGTACATTATGAAACGTCAGAAGCTAGGTGCACGGTTCCAATTGGTCGTTTCCAATGGAGAAGAGCCGGCAAGAAACTCCACGGTTATTCTTTTAAAAATAATTGGCTTTTAAAGCTAACATGGGACATAGGCAGTAAGAAAACTCACATTGCGCTTTTACGATTCATATACAAAATCTATCAATCAACCTGCCAACTGTGTTGGTGTTGGCTTCCAGTCTCACTGGATGCAGCTGAATACCAGTATGGAGCGACTGCCTATCTGACCTCCAGAACCCAGTAACTGGGTATTTGGGTAAAGCAATAAGTACTGCCCTTACTGGTTGCCAGTCTTAGGCTTCTGACGACCCGTATCGACTGTCAAAGATCCACGAATGACAGCCGAGACCAACGGCTTAACGTGATTTCCGAGGCACGAAGGAGTCTCGGTATGGTATGGATGCACATTAACGATCCGACCGCGGTGAGCGTAGGTTTACCTTCGACCGGCGCGTGCGGCTGTTATTGTTTAGCCACGAGCCTTTATACAAAATCTATCATAAGTTCACAATTAGTTCAACTAGACAAAGAAACTAGCTTTCGGCAGTTTCGGCGAAGGAGTGTGAGGCAGACAGGCACACTCTCTCTTTCCTCATTCTCATCGTCTGATGGGACGGCAATGCGACTCTACCGGAGAGAGATCAGGCCTCAATTACATGAGATTTAATCATAACTGGCGAAGTGTGAGGGTTCTGTGCACCTTTGCCTACTTCTAGAGGCGTGATGTTATAATAATGGTTTATATATGCCAAAGACCAGTAACTGTCCGGACACATAACGGATGGTTACGTTACGTCTGTCGGTCTTGTAACCAGATCAATGGAGCGCGCATTGTCAGTCACGCGCAGCGCGGGCGCACCTACCACGTTATGTCACTGGCTTAGTACAAGTACTTACTATCTTCAATTGTTTTTCGTATGTATGCGCTGAGAACGGCCACTGTGTGGAGCCGGAGAGAAGTTCAGGGGCGATTTGGCAAAGGGAACAATTACTACATAAACGATTTTTTTTACTTTTTAACCGGCGTCCCTTACTTATGCGGCGTTAACCTAGCAGGTTGTCGACTGTTTAACCGGTCTATCCTGTGGACGCCTACTAAGATTCCAAGGGAAATAATAGCCGCAAGGGTCGATCGAAGGTAAAGCTTGCCGCGATCGGTTCGTGGATGGGTAACCATCCATTTCTTAACAAGACCCCTCCATGCCTCGAAAAACGTTAAGCCGCTGGTCCCTGCTGTCATTCGGCGATATTTGACAGTCGTGACGGGTCGTCAAAAGCCCAAATGTCTGACAACGAGTGATATCAAGGGCACAGATATTATAGTACTACGTCAAGGGTATCGTGCCACCCAGTAACTGCGTTGTGGTATCGGGTATACGGGAAGCCGACCCAAAAAAAAATTCGGAAAAGGAGTAGGTAATCATCCTACATGGTCTTTCACTTCCACTTTCGAAATGTAGGAGTTAAGTTTAAACATAGTGTACCTGCTAGCTTGTTTCCGAACTTATAAGAGCGAAGTTAACTGGCTCTCCATTAAAATTAACAGTGTTACGGTTAGCCGGAGACGGATAGTTACCGCCGGGTAGAACCGGGTAGTATCTGCCCGGTTAATTGTCAAAAGGTTATTTAATAGACGAGATACATCGCGAAGTTTGATAGCGGGTATCGTGGTGATAGTTTAGTAATAGATTTAGCTCTAACGGCTTGTTTACATGTTCCCGAATTCGCACTCAACTAAATTGAGTGCGAATTCATCGTAATGAAATAACATCAAATCTGGATTTATGGTTAGGGTCTGACATCGCCTTGTTACTTTTCTGTAAATAAAAAATAGTATTTGCTAGTGGGAAACATGGTAATTATTATAGTACAGTGCTCCAACGATTTTTTGGCACTTGACTGACATTGACAGGAGGGCGCTGTTGGTAAACATTGAAGTACTTGTTTTTTTAAACTGCATTGAAAAATAAGGTAGCGGCGTTAGTTCCGATTTTGGTCACGCGCCAAAAGGTTCATGTACAAGTTTACATGTAATTAATTTGGCAAAGTGTTGAAGGTACTTACTATTTATCGGATACAAATCCGAAATTCGACCTGCGAGTCCTGCGAAGTACAATTTTAACTAATATTTCCATCTGAGGAATTTCAAACCTCAAGATCGATCAATAAGTTTACGGATTCACAATACAGAATGCATTTTATTGACGTATTCCACGCGCAATCGTAGAAAATATCTAATTTGACTAGTGGCGCCATCTGCGGCCGTGTTTGGAATTAAAATGTGCTAGTCTGTATTGACAAGCTGGTATAAATTTTCACTTACCTATCTAGTTTAACATAATGTGCTATGTATGTGAAGTGCTATACGTGTGTCTATGTGAAGTGCTATGTGTGTTTGTATGTGAAGGAATTACATACCTATCGACACTTACCCCGGGATTACAACCATTACCTTTATGTAGTGGTACTATTTTCGACGATTGTCTTGTAAAGGAGTTGTCAAAACACGTCTCTCATTTAAAAAAATATATCAAGTTTTCTACATGTTTTGTATAGAACTTGTTTTTAGATGTAAACGATAAATGAAAACAGTAGACACAACACACATACATGCTTTATACTTTGGTGTAAACGCAGGGTTAGATTTGGGCAAAAATCTCCTCGTATTAAGTATTACATTTCTGTCTAATCTTCATAAAACGTAATGGAAAAAGACCTAACCAATCGCAGAAAATCTTGTAAGTGTTGAACAGGCAATCCAACATGGCGACTGATTAAAAGACCTCTAAGGTCAGTAGCGAGCGCGCTGCCGAGTCAGCAGGGCGTTAGTGACACGGTCGCTAATCAGGACATTAATAACGTACAGCGACCAATTAACAGAGAATGGCAGTGGTAGGAAATAGTTTATTAAAAGCTGGTAAGTGCGAGTCTTGTTGGGCGCTGAGGATCCCGTGTTGGGGTCGTTCTTGCTGAACTTTTATTTGTGAAAAAGCTAAATTGTTGGGCAATTTTGGTAGATATTTTGATAGATATGCTTTTTTTTTAAATAAGGTAGACTGTT
Organism: Lithophane ornitopus; assembly: GCA_948473465.1. Taxonomy (NCBI): domain Eukaryota; kingdom Metazoa; phylum Arthropoda; class Insecta; order Lepidoptera; family Noctuidae; genus Lithophane; species Lithophane ornitopus. The sequence goes on along the minus strand of OX419643.1, from coordinate 10,146,455 downwards.
ACGAAAATAAAGAAAGAAAGAAGAAGAGAATTAAATTTATTTGACCCAGCTTAAATAAAATCTTATCCTAAATCGTTGATTTAGGCCTGCCATGTATGGCGAAACTCATTGTTTTTTTATATTATCCAAAAACGGCCCACGTTAACGGTGTTTCTAAAAAATTGTCAAGTGATATACAGGTGACAGACATTTGTTTGGTACGGAACAATGTGAGGCTTCACCCATCTCTATATTATCTTTCTACTGCACCGAATTGTTTTGAATTCCTCAATAATCCGCAAAAAATATTATGATTGTCACAAGAACTATTATAGTTCGGATAGGAAAACATTCATTTTGTTTTTATTTTATTGTGTATCCGAACCAGACATATCTTAGTGTTGCCTGTTGTTTAGATTTATAGCTCTTTTGTTTGAGAAATCTGAATAAGAAACTGTTATAAAACATTAACTGGATCATATTTGTGATGCGATGTATATACTCATTTTTAGAATAAAATACTTTAAGAAACAAATTGGATATTTCGGATAAATATCCGATTTTTTCCCGACCCTAGCCCACACATCTGCGCCTTGTTTCTTGGGTTCTTCCCAAATTAATTGACCTGTAACCCTGACGCGTCGGGTATAAATTACAGGGTGCTGGGTGAGTTGACCTCGAGGTCTTTTAATCAGACACGGGGGTTAAATGAGGTTAGGGATGAATACTAAGCATTGTCACGCTTGTACTGCTTAGAATAACCTAAATACTGTGAGTGTGGCAAGCCACAGTCAGGGCAACATAACACGTAAGTACAGACCCTCGCGACCCACTTCCACTTCTAGTACTCGTGGGTGAAAGCACCGCCAGTCTAGACTGGTGTGTATACGCCACAATCATATGCCGTACGCCCGTGACCACTTACTGTACCAGGCCAGCAGAGCAAGGTCGGAGATAGAAATTGTGGAGATTAGGATACATAAGAAATAATCCGTAATAATGGCTGCTAACAGACTCTTTGGGACTCAAACATAATTGGTGAAATGTGGGTAGTTCTATAGGTAGACCTTTGCCTAACCCTTCGAGCTTTAAAGGCGTGATGTTATGTTATGTGTGGCAGCTGGGAGCCCCTTTGGCTTAGAGGTCTCAAGCGCGACTGCTTCGTGGGAGGTCCTGGATTCGACCCCCTGGTTGGCAAAAGTACTACTGGGTTTTTCCGTACATAATCTCTCATTAGCGGCTTTAAGTCTGGATTTATGCACAGTTGATGGCAATAGGCTCGTCTCCTATTACATGGAACTTACACATAACTACAGAAATGTGGGTGTACTATATGTACCAAAGGGGTGTAAAGTTTAAGACAATGACGCCTAGTATTAGCTTACTAATACTAGGCGTCATTGTCTTAAACTTTAAAGGCGCTGCTCCACAGCAGCCCACGACTAAGCTACGCACGTGTAAGTACTTAGCTTCGCTTTGTATGAAAATGTAGGTGATATCATTCAGTTGTAGCGTGCCTGCCAAAGAAATGAACCGCACAGCTAACGTAGCAAACCCCTCCGTCACATCATCATGTTACGTGGCCGAGGTCGAATTAACTTTTAATTGTCAAATTAATTGCTTAGCAATTTGAAAGCTATCATCAATTTGCCGACTGACAGCCGTACAGTGCTGTCAGAGGGTGACAGAGAATTTAAGTTAGTCTTTGCTTAACAATTACTTTCCGTGCCTTTCCATAATTACTGTCGCTTCGTATGGAGCTCCTACCACACACCACCTCGCAGTATCCCTCCCACTCCAATTGAGTCACATAACTCACATATCACACGAAAAACGTGTAAAAATAGAAAATATTATTTCATTACCTCGACCGAATAACCGATTCAAATCATAGAGCATATTTCAAAGTTCACTCCGACGTAAATGCCTTCCGTTTCCGGCTGTATTCAAGGTTAACGATCTATTTCGCATTATTATATTTTAGTCAATCCTAATAACTAGTATTACGCCATGATTCTGTAATGTCAGACGTGATGTCCCACTGTGGGTTACCTCTTCTCACACAGAGAAGGATCGAGCTTAGTTCACCAGTTCCCCACGCATGCTCAGCGCGAATGCCTACCACGATAGAAGGTGTGAGTGTATGTAGGTACAATTCCAAACTACGATAAGATAAGGATATAGACGATAGGATAGGACGATAGGATAAGTTTAGCAGCTAGGTAACTTTGAAACCTTTTCTACGAATCAAGTTTCCTCTGTAGCAATAAGATACTTTTCTTTGAAAACTAAGAACATTTTAGTATGTTGTGTAGGTATGCAGCTAGTCATTTTTCTTTTCACTAAACTTATTTATTTTAGTTACTGACTCTGAACCAACAACCCACATCACAAATAATCTATTTTTAAACAACGAGCTAATCTATTATATTATAAACAAAATATATCTCGCGATCACAAACCGACACGAGACTGAAAGGACAAGGTCAGAATCGATTTCACATCAAAATTATATTTTAAACAAAAAACAATCGATATTACTCCATTACTACAGCAAGCTGGCAACGTTCCAGATTCAACCAAGCCTACAAGTCTCTACAGTGATAAATAAAACTAGTATTTTAAACAATTTGACACGAGATAGTGATGCGGAAAGGGGCGCGGCTCCGGGAACTTCCGGGAACATGACAGTCCCGGGAATCGCAGGAATTGCTAGATATTATTTCCGGTATCTCTATTTCTTATTTTTTCCTGCAGAAGTGGCTGCAACGATATTTATTCACTTTTCAATTTATGCAACACGAGGGACAGGTTAGGTACCTACTTGAAGGGAATAAATAGTACTTACATTCAGTCGCGAAAAAATGTTTGTTTAATCGACAAAATGTACAGCAATATTTTTTTTGTTAATATTTTAGAGTTCATGAGTACTACGAGTGCACTCCCTTAAAGTTTCCCAACACGCTGTAGATTTGGGCTGCATTCTCACCCAGTGCATTCAGCATTTATTTAATGTTGCTTTAAAGGTTTTCGTGTAAACTCCGATAAATTATACTTTTCTATTTTTTTCCTATACACACATAAAACAGAGGATGGGCAGCAATGGCCTCTTGTAACTTGTTTGATAATAACAATATACTGCGATCTGCCAAGGGTGGTAATTATGGCAACTGCTTTCTTCTATTTACAGCTAGATAGATAGCAGTTACAGACCTGTCCATGTTACTTCGACGCGTAAATGTCCTTTTTTTGTATGTGCAGTTAGTTAGATATTTAATTTAGTGGGTACATAGTTAAATAGTTGTATATAACCACCACCCGTTCATAAAAATATATCAGTTACATTCATGTTAAATATTGAATAATAATATTGATTTGAATCGAGACCCCCTTTCGAGTCAGCATTAAGATTCCACTAACCCTCATTAGTAATATTTTTCTAAAAACGTTCCATCCCTACAGCCCGTAATCCCGTTTCCCGGGACTTTGCCCGAGTCCGGACGGAAGCGACAGTCCCGCGGAGTTCCGGGGCGAGGCCAACCGTAATGAGGTATAAGCGGTCGATACGGCGTCATAGTGGGTTGAGTTTAATATTTTTCTAGCTACGTTAGTTGACTGTGACCTTAATTTGAAAGGGTCTTGCTGTGAAAGGGATGCACTCGGATATTTTGATTCAATTTTGTAAAGTTTCTTGTAAATAAGTTAGCTGTGTTCTGACTTCTGAGGTCGCACGATTTTTGAATCGAAAATACACCCTAGAGCAGTTTGTTGAAATTTTTCAATTTTTTTTGTGTTTTTTTTTTTTTTTGTTTTTTGAAACACAAGAAGTATCAGTAAAACTAAAAGGGCGGGACACTAGTACGGTAATAAAACTATTTCTAGCTCTAATAATAATTATAATTTACCTTTCGAAAAGTAGGTACCTCCCTCTTCATACCACCTGCATATTACTGTAACATTTCCGTACAAAACACGGCGGTATGGGCAGGACATGCAAATATTCGACTTTGTAGTGCAGGCTGTTGAGATCTCGCCATCCGTGATGAAGTAGGGATGTGACGCGACCGGCGGATATCCGCGCTTTCAAATATCCGCACTTGATTACAATGGTAGTAGAGATGTTAGGACTGTTGAAAGTTGTATTGATTTTTAACGTCGTTGATATTGAAGTATAGAGGGGTTTTGTTATTAAATGACACTTATGTCCAAAAATGGATTTGTATAGGTCGATAAGTCATTCATCTTTGTCATGCTTTAATATAAAATCTATATCCTGCTAATAATAGGTCTTTACCTATGAAATTGCCGTTTTGTATGAAAAAATTTAAACGAATTTTTTTCATGAATTTTTTATTTGTATTAATCGAAGTAATCACCCATGCAATCAATGCATCTTTGCCATCGCAGTGGCAGTTTATTGATGCCCTTCTTAAAGAAATCAGCTGGACGGGAGGCAACAAATTCTTCAAAGGCATTTTGTACTGCCTCTCGGGTATTGAATTTTTTTCCCGCCAAGAAGTTATCCAAATTCTGGAAAAAGTAGTAGTCTGTAGGCGCAAGGTCTGGTGAGTAGGGCGGATGACGGAGAGCTTCCAACCCCAGTTCTTGCAACTTGGAGACCGTCTGCTGTGCAGTATGAGGTCGCGCGTTGTCGTGCAGGAGCAGCGGAGACGAGCGATTGACCAATGCTGGTTGGAGATGCGCCAGCTTCTCCATCATTGTGTTCAGTTCTTCACAGTACACATCTGCAGTAATGCTCACCCCGTTTGGTAAGAAGCTGTGATGAATCACACCGGCGCTAGACCACCAAACAGTGACCATCACTTTTCTAGGGGTAAGTTTTCGTTTAGGGCATTGTTTAGGTGCTGAACCAGGATCCAACCAACTTGCTGAGCGCTTGCGGTTATCAAACAGAATCCATTTTATCGCAGGTAACAATGCGGTTCAAAATTCCTTCATTTGTGTGTCTGTTGAGCAGTGCAAGGCACGTCTCGACGCGTACTTCGCGCTGGCGATCATTGAGTTCGTGGGGCACCCATTTGTCAAGCTTTTTTACCTTGCCAATTTGACGCAAATGGACCAATATTGTTTTGACGCTAACGTCGAAAGCTGCTGCTAATTCAGCCGTAGATTGTGTATCATCAGCTTCCACAATCGCCTTTAATTCGTCATTGTCGACCAAAGTCTTCGGACGACCGCGAGGTTCATTTTTCAGGTCGAAATTTCCAGAACGGAAGCGAGCAAACCAATAACAGGTGGTGCGTTGGTTTGTAGTGTTAGCTCCGTAAACGTCGTTGATGTTGCGTGCCGCTTGTGCCGCGTTGCTGCCACGACGGTACTCATATTCCATAATTACTCGAATTTTTAACGTATCCATGATGACGAAAAAGATTGAAATGCGATGAAAATGTAACACTAATCAATAAAGAAATGACTACTTTTGGAAAAAAAAATCCGTTTTTAAAATAAAATTAATTTGAAATTAGAATTCTTAGCCAAACAAAAATTATTTTGATTTGAAATGGCCAGTACTGCAGAACGGCAATTTCATAGGTAAAGACCTAATATATGTTATTTATTAGCAAGAATTTGTTTGCAAGACAAGTGCAAGACTTTGAAATCGCAAAAAAAATCATCAGCTGTTCCATCCATTTTGTCGATTTAAGTGAACACAAATATAATATGGAACAGCTGATTTTTTTTTTCGCGATTTTAAGTTTGGTCCCATAGAAAAAGTATATTATAAATGACACCAAACCACTAGTTTCAAGGATAACGGTGTCTACCCTAACACCCAGTATTTACGACTCTAGGAGCCGAGTGAGGCGCGTGAAACCGCGGAGCACAGCTAGTACTAAATATCTTTTAAAAAGTGCCCTGAAGTCATCATGTGGACTTTAAAAAGACCTCAACCCGTCAACGTGACTCGGTGTTTCTTGTTAACAATAGTTCTGCACTCGATCAAGAAGTATAAAACATCAATACAATAACATAAACATAACATCACGTCTGTATTGCCCCGAAGGGTTACCCACATTGCGCCAGTTATGTAAAAGTCCCGTGTAATAGAGGGCGATACTATTGCCATCAACCAGGAAACCAGAAATCTAGACTCCTAGCTGCTACTAAGAAATTACATGTGGAAAAATCGAATAATACTTTGGCCTGGAATCGAAGCCAGGTTAGGACCTCACATTCAGCAGAAGCGCTTGCGACCACTTGACCGACGAGGCAGTAGTGACTTGGGAAACCGGGCGAGAAAGACTAATTTATAGAAACAAACAAACATTCGTTATTAAGGTGGATCCGCAGTGGCAAACCGCCTTAAAAAAAATGAATTTCGCGGAGTAGCTCTGAGGATGCACCTTAACAGCGTCGATGTGAGAAAAGACACGCATGAACAACAATAAATCCACAATATTGTTGGGTTACTATCTAGAAAGTAGTGAACAATCGTAAAAATCATCGTAAAACTGTTCTACCTCTACCCTACTCTCACTACACAACTCTATTCACAAGATAAGAAAATTTATAGCTCACAGCGAGCGAAAAGTGTAAATATAATTGAAAAATGGTTATGTTGACAGGATGAATGAAAGGCGACTAACGAAATGTATTGTATCAAGGTCGATGTGAGTGGAAACACCGGGAAGGAACGACCTAGGAGGACATTATTATAGTGATATTATTGGTGATTTTCTTAAGAAGGATCGGGTGCGTAATACTAGATGTATTGTATGTGAATGAAGCAAAAGCAGTATGTAAGGATCGTAGCAAGTGCCGTTCCGTAGTGTCTGCCTACCGCCATGGGAAGAAAGCGTGAGTTTATGTATATAGCTGTGATGTGACCGTCAGACTGCCAAGTCATAAGTCTAGAGTTCGAACCCAAGACACGCACCTTTGCCTTTTCGGATTCATGTGCATATTCAAATTCAAATCTTTAATTCAGACCAAGAGATCCATATAGTGTTAGTATGAACTTAGCCTACGTTAGTACAACATAATAACTTAAAGATAAACTTATAAACTAGTTGGCTACATGAACATGAGCACGCACATGTCTGCCAGCCCAATGCCCAGAGCCTGATAAATGCTCCATCGACCTTGTCCGCCAGTGTAGCTAAAATGTTGTTAGGGCTACCCCTGAATCGCCGCAACATCGATGCACACCGTTTGCGCATGATGGCATGAAAGTCATCAACTCGCGCTTCCGCAAACATGCCCGATGCACTGCAAAACCGAGGCAGCCCCAACAAAATCCTCAGCGCATTATTATACTGAACGCGCAGAGCGTTGTAAGCCTTCTGCGTATACCTAACCCACAAGCTGCACGAGTAAAACGACTGGCAGTAGGCTCTGAAGAGTGTCAGTTATACCTCACCAGTGCACCGCGCAAACCTGCGGGCAAGCATATTGCATCGGGTTGCCAATGCCCTGCGCTCCTGCGCTACAGTTGGAACTCAAAATATCCGCGGATATCCGAACGAAACATATCCGCGGTGTATCCCTAGCAGTCCTATTTTACAGTTGCTGAATTCGCAATTTATTTACTAGTAGCCTTCAGCGTGGATTTTATTTTCATTTTGCGAAAATAGCCGCCTCAGTGGCCATTTGACCTGGATAGGCTATAAAAGCGGTGTTACGGCTTACCTTTATATGCGAGCCGCTTGTTCCGGAAGGAGGTGGGCAGAGGGACTGATTGTGTGCATGACGGGTATTAGGTCTCCGGGTGATTAGGTATGAAATTATTGCTATATGGATGACTTGATTTTAATTAAACAGTGGCTCTCTGGGTTGATAATATTGCAATTCTTGAACTAAACAAAATCTGTGATTATGGCAACTTCTTAATAACCACGAAAAAGAATGGTCAAGGGTACATTGAAATCATGGCAGACACATGGTGATCACAGTATGTTGCCATTAGCAGCCAGGAGCAGGCTGCTGGCGTGGCCGCTTTTCAAATTCAAACAATTATTAAATAACCCTGGCCCTTTAGCTATCCTTAATCACCGTGTTTCTGCCCTTATACCAATTTATTTGTGGTCAATGCAACATGTCTTTTTAACCGACTTCTTCAAAAAGGAGGAGGTTCTCAATTCGTCTGTATGTTTTTTTTTGTATTTTTTTTTTGTATGTTTGTTACTCGATTTCTCCGCCAATTATGAATCGATTTTGATGATTATTTTTTGTATGGTAGGGCATGCTTCCGAGGTGGTCCCATATAAATTTTATTAACTTTGCTTGTGTAGTTTTTGAGTTAGATTCAATATTGCGTATTTTTCCCACTTAGTTTATCTAGGCGATATTTTCATTTACTCCTTCACTGTTATTTACATCAGCTAGTGGTATTAGAATTTGTGTGGGTTAGATACCAGAACTAAAAAGTGAAAAATATTATATATAATTCTCTATCAGTCGTAATCTCGGTAGTCGCCCCCTTTCTAGATCATACAAATATTTGTTCCGTGCGGGGATCGAACCCGCGACACGTTGCGCAGCCGTCCATCATTGAGCCACTGCGCCAACCGTGTCGTCTTCGACATTCATATCTATAGCTGTCTATAATGTAATATAATCTTAGAGGTTTCCTTAACTTTGCTGGGAAAGCAGATATAATGGTACATTGTGAAGCTAAACCCAATCACATCCAATTTACATTTTCCAAACATTCTCGCTGAGAATTGACTTTCACTGAGAGAACAATTCTTTGTTGGTTGTTGACAACCGCAACTTACATTAATTTTAATAATAATAATCAATTGCTGTCGAATTCCAGCTTCTAACTGTTTACCGATAGAGCATAATATTTGAATTGTCAAGGAGTCAGAAATATGAAGCCAGTTGCCCATTTCAAAGCGTAGGTAGTAGGTAAATGCCCATGGAGAAGTAAGGGCAAGCCTACTGGGTGTATAAAGTCCTGGGTTCGATCATTCTGGCACAATTTTTGAGTTGTCTATGACGAATTTGTTAGTAGCAGCAGGTTATTTAAAGGCAATAGGGTCGGCGCAGCCTTTCATGGGACGTACATAACTGGCGAATTATGGATGTACGAACACCTTTTCGTTTTTGGCAACACACTGGCATTTGGACAGCTGTTTAACAGTTGATATTCCATCTTTCTATTAATTCGGCCGTTACAAAGAGATGTGAAAATTTTAATTATAATAGTGTGACATGATATTAATAATTGTTTTTTGTTACAGGTAAGCAATCAAACTATTCTTGCACTACGATTGGTCGACAAACAAAAGGAATATTGAAGTCGCACGATGAAGTTTTATTAAAAACTTATCGGTATGTAATATTTCTATTTTATATACAATTTCTCGATTCATTAAAATTTAATTATTATAGTTACATGAAGGGATTTAAAAGTGCATTACATAATGAACGTTGTGAAGTGTGAAATTGTTAATTAATGGTTACTGGCACGTTATTAATATTTGTTTTAATGCGGTATGGTGGTATGGTTTTAATGAGTGTTGGTTGTTACCCTGTACCGATATAAGTACTGCAATCCCTCCGTGATCATTTCCAGTCATGAATAACGTGGTCATGAATGAGAGATGTCCAAGGTTGTAATTTCAACGCCAACAAAAATTAAAATATTTTATTTCACATAAACCTACATGGCCACATAAGACGTCGAAGACGAAGAAGCTAGGTGCACGGCTCCAATTGTTTTCGTTTCCTATGGAGAAGAGCAGGAAAAAAGCAAAACGGTTACTCTTTAAAAAAATGTTTTCGAAATTACAGAAATACTGCTTGATATTAGAATCTATTCGATAATACATCCCAGAACCAATTTATTCGGGGCACATGTAGGATAGTAACTGGTACTTATAACACTAGTGAATTTTTTGTATCAAAATTAAAATCAATAAAAAAAAGACCGCCCGCCCTTCACCACTTCCTAGTGCTTTAGTTGGGAAGAAGTGGTGCAACAAATTCCCCAGCAGCACAGCTGTCTGTTCAGTAAGAAGAACTTGGTTCTATACAATAGTATGCTAAGTATTAGCCATGATATGTCAGCTAGCACACGCCAATTTGCCAACAAACAAAATATTCTATGTAGCACATGACATGGTTTATCTGTGTGCCAAACTCCATCCAAATCTCTTCAGCCGTTAATGAGTGATGAAGTAGGTTACAAACATCTACACCTCTTCACATCACATTCTGATGTCACAGTAGGATTAAAATGATAACCCAATGAGTTTTCAACTGCCAGCTGCAGCAGCAATGTGATCTATATTTAAACACAATTTGAAACAAGGTCTCTAGTGCAGCAATACTGATCAATATATAGTCTGTTCCGATAGTATCCGACGAAAACGAAAACAAATGGATCAGAAAACTCAGTAGTAGTAACCCACAATAAATATGTTTTTCATTTAAAAGTTGAGGTTAATTGTATAGCCTCAATATTTGTCAATGTTTTTTCAATTAAAAAATAATACATTTATTCAAACAATAATTATCAATAGAAAAAGTGGTAACATATAAAGTTGAAGCCTTCTAATTACAGATGAATGTGTTACTAATTCGAAGAATTGAACCTGAACAGGGTTCGTTTACACTTACATCAGATAGTTTAGGAACAAACCATACCTCGGTCTCGCTTCAGTCAGACAACATCAAAGTGTAACAGACAACAATACGACATAAATTATATCGTATCCGTTACATGTGGCACTGAAACTGGCGCCAATACTGTTACGATGGCATACTATCGCTCCTCTGGTGTACAGTCGGCCACATTTCGCCAGTTATGTTTAAGTTCACTTTAATAATGGGTGAGCCTTAAAAATCCTCGTGGAAAAGACCAATAATAGGTACCTACCTTGCCCGAACTGGGCACATCGAAACAAGGACGCTTAGCAGTTGCATATGCTATCATCGACGCGTTACAACCAGGGCTCGGAATCGGTACCAAAAGTACATGTTCATTACCGGTACTTAGCGGTTCTTGCCATTTCGGTACCTGAGGTACCTACCGGTTCCAGACGGGTAAGTACCGGCACTCCACCTAACAAGTACCGGTACCAAATATTATATATACCCGCCGCGTACAACAAATCTCGTATTTGTACAATTGTACCATGAAGTAATTTTGACTCAGCCTAATGCTTGTAACTATCCTCTTTACTTATTATATCTGTTTTGTCACTCAACTTACGGAAATATTTCTGCTTACCCCATGGGAAGAAGGCGTGAGTTTAAGTATGTGGACGTAAAAGTTAGTGATTGATTAATTTACGTCCCTGAGTTACTCGTTACAGTTTGAAAGCAGTGTTGCATGCTTTAATTGTGCCCGATACGAGAGCAGAAGACAAAGTGGCAATAACAGGACACTTTCCAGTCTTGATCAAACAAGACGGCTTAACAATGGACATTTACGAGACTTACTAAATAATGATAACATTTCCACAAACACAAAATCCATATGTTTTGCATTAAACTGTTATCCACCGTTTAATTCGACCACCTGCTGTAATATCTCAGTCACAAACTCCCGCTGCACGACGGATGGACAGTTAAATGTCATTTGAACAAATCCGGCACCCTCTCTGGGAATGACAATCTCTTTAATGGTGACAAAACAACAAATTCCATTGCTCCTTATGTTTGAAAATTTCGTGAACTCGACACCAGGAAAACCGCAATGGACTTTGTAGAAATGTCAAAACGGATTCCGTCGCCAAAGCGTAGTGATGTAAACTCGTACATCATGCCGTGGCCGTGAAATTCAGAAAAAAAAATCTTTTACAAAGATCTTCTGATACATCCATCATTTTGTCTATGTGTGTGGCGGTTTCAGTGTGTGTGTCCATAGAGTAAGGTATTGTGTAGATGGGACAGTGTTTCGTTGTAACGCAAGAACAAAAAAATTATGTTTAGCTATGATTATTCTGGCCAATTGGCCATCACCTCTCTTAATGTGGCGGGTGTCAAAGTCTAAGCATTAAATTAGATTAGTAGGTGTATTCTATCAATTTTGTTTATAGGAATGCCTCATGGACTATCATAAGGAAATTATAATTATTCTCGTATCTTCAGGCCGTATCTAAGTCTAAGCATATTTTATAGCTAGCAGTAAATCATTTGATGCTTGAATACTCCACACAATTTCTTAATAGTATCATTCTAAAGGACCAGCTTATACTAATGGAAACATGTACAAAGCGAGGCAGGATAGAGTCGAGTGGAGACCGCGTGTCGGTTAGCGTAGTGTGGGACGACCCCAGCTAGATGGACCGACGACCTTAAAAAACGTGGCTGGGACAGACTGGCTGCGTAAGGCTGAGGACAAGGTGTTGTGCTTGTGGTGCATCCTGGGAGAGGCCTATGTCCAGCAGTGGACTGCGATAGGCTGAGTTGATTGTGGGACTATCAAATAAAATTGGTACAAAACGGTCACGTTCATTTAAAAAAAAAGGATACTTAATTGTGAATATGATAATAAAAAATAAGCCATGATGAGTGTCCGTAAATTACTAAGACCTAAGTTTATAATTAAAACAGAAACATTCCATAAATGTAGGAACTACTCGCAGATTAAGTACGTAATTTAAATACGCGATAGTTCAAAGAGGAACACTCCTCTGGCACTCCTCCAATAAATTGCTATGAAGAAAATACACATTAATTACCGAGAATACACTTTAAATTAATAATATCTCGGAAATTCTCACATCCCTTTTCATACAGCGTTACCAGGAATGCATAGCCTTAATGCAGTTTGCTTACTACTCATTAGAAGGCAGATGTTCTGTCGAAATCGCATTAGCTTCTATTTAAATCGTGCCGCGTTCAATCCATCTTGATCCGATTATAAGCACACGCCAAAACACAAATCACTTCTATATTATTTCATAATCTTAGCCAGCACTACGTAACTACACTCAATTTGGAATTCACTACTACTAATCGATTTTATTTCCATCTCCGTCTAACATATACTGCATTCTTAAGTGCGATAAAGATGGCAAGTTTCAAAAAAGGATTAACAGATCTATGTCTGTCTCTTTCTAGCTTGTAAGTTAGTCTAGTGTGCGAGTGGGACAGAGAACACGTGCGCCAGAGTTTAATAATAGCCGGTAAAGATCAATGATCTATAAAATTGATGTTGTTTTATAATAGTGTTGTGACTGCGATGGCTGTCGGATAGATATACGAGTGTAATTACTTCCGCATGTATTCGTATCACGTGATAGCGTGTGATTTTGAACTTAAAGATGGACAGTGTCTCGTGTCACTCGAGTGGCGTGTGAAGAGCTGAATACTTATTAATTGTAAGCTACAGCGCGGTAATTAAGTAACACACTTAGGTACAATTGCAATGCCTATCATTTTGACAAATCCACAACATTCATTGCGTTGTCGAGGAGGCGAAGCAATGGTTTAGGAATTTCTTTCAAAATCCTTCGGATTGTAAAAGAAAGTGTGTTACGCAACTGGGGTGTGGGTTATTCATTGTATTTAAAAATATTTCAATGGTTCCTATCGAAAGTATCCAAAAAATGGTTCACACGCTTGTTTCAGACAATTAATGTTATAAAATCTTTAACAGATTTTGTAATTTGCAAACTATAAATTATGTGCAGCGGTTTTGAGTTATTAATTAGCAAGTCCCACATTTCAATCATGCAGGCGGATACAATTACGCAAGGTCGTAGTTTTTATTGGATGATAAAAAACTTCTTGCTGAGTTTGAATTTATAATCTGAAATATGACACGGTATGATCCCATTCTGTATTAAATGATCCTTTTCTTATGCCACGAATATTATTGAGACTGCTTCGGTCGCAAGCGCTACTGCTGAGCATGAGCTTCTGGGTTCGATTCCAAGGCTATTATTTGGCTTTCCTTCAGGAATTTCTCAGTATCAGCCTGGAGTCTGGTTATACGCTCGCTTCCTATTAAATGGGACTTAACCATAGCTGGCAAAATGTGGGTTTACTATGTACACCTCTACCTAACCTTCGGAGATAAGAGGCATGATGTTATGTTACACGAAGTAGTTCCTCTAGGATGCAAGTGAAACCGCTGGTAACAATTAGTTTCTTACATTGCGATAGTGTCCAAATAGTTGCACTCCCTGTTATCTCTTCTATCTGGCACTCAGAAATCTCGGAGCGATATGATTATGATCTGACATGGAAGACTTATTTTTAGATCTGACGATACATTAGCGAAAAGGTAGCAAGTACTTACATTTATATCGTAATTCGTCATCGAACGTCAATCATTTTTCTGTGTGGATGACGTTTTTAGGTTATCTGCATAGATATTGAAGTAATTCGATAACTCTTTCAAACAATTGCCTAATTTTAAATCAACTCCGTACAACATTGCTTGTCTATGGCGAAACAATTAGGTATATTGTCCTTATATTTTTACGCGACTGCGGCGAAGCATTAAATTAAATTAAATTATAAAAGGAGGGTAATGTATTTTTAGCTCGTACTTAGTGCTATTAAAGGCTTGCACCATGTCACCCCATACGTCAGAAAAAATCCAAAAAATATGTATAACAAGAATATAAAAATGTTTTTGGCCTATATCCGAAAAAAATATCCGCGCTTCACACACAACATCCCTAGTTTTCCATCAAGCGCGAAGACGGACGGATGTAGTCGGATATAAAACTCGTCTAGCACTAGAACTGAAATAGCCGAGATTTAGAGGCAGACGTGCGCCATCAGCCGTCACGTATCCGCGGACACATTATCTTATAGTGCTCGGATATTTATATGGAAACTATTGCAAACACTTTACTAATGTCTGAAGATGGAATTGAATTTAAGCCTCACGTTTCACGTGCTTGTAAAATAAAGAAAATTGTGTAAAAAATATTTTTTTTCTTTTATAGTTTTCTTGTTCCTATTAGTTGTTACTAGTAATTATTACAATTCGTAAAATGTAAAGAAAAAACATGAATTTTGTATCGAATTATTATTATATCTGTATCCCATCATTTGTAATTTTAGAAAGTATGTATAAAAAGAAACCTGGACATTTATAGTTATTATAAGTCTGAAATCACCGACCCGTCTGGAGCTGGCGTGGTGATCAATGCATCAATGACAAATGATCATGGGTGCTGTATGCTGTATGAGAAGAGGCCTTTGTGCTGCAGGGGGACGATAACAGGCTGGTCTTATTATATGTATAGGAAGGAGCATTATTAGGGTAAGTGCCAACATCACATTTCAAGAAAAAATAAAAACGGAGGTAAAATCTTTGGTTTCCACTAGTAAAAAACGAGAAAATGCTAGAAAATACCCACTTCCAGTACTATTGTATTTTAAATAAAGGCCTACATAGAGGCACAGCGGAAGAAAAGCCGCGATCAATGGCTTCTACATCTGTATTGATACTCAGCGGCGTCGGCTCTACATCTGTATTGATACTCCAGACTACATAGAGTGGTAGAGCGATCTCAAGCCGCTTTGTTAGAAATCTAGGTCCGATAGAGCCAATATTTTAGAATAGAAAATAACAGAAATGCCTACGAGGAAATTTGTAGGAATTTCTCAGTAGCAATCTGTATTTGTGCACGTTGATGAGGCTCGCCCCCTATTACATAGGACATAAACATAACAGGCGAAATGCGAGCGTAGTATGTTATAACAGCTTTGCCTACTCCTTCGAAGAATACAAGTGTAATGCTAAATTGTGTAAGAAAATCAAAGCTTTTTTTTTTCGTGTGACTAACCTAAAACAAGCTCAAAGCCTAAATAAAGTTTTAATCGATTTTCCACAAGCCGTAAACTAGTTTGTTGTTGGTTATTGACATTTTGGGAAAGGGTTGCCATCATAATCGCCGCACTTGGCAGACGGGTTGGCGATCGCAGAATGGTTTTATAAATGCTTAGAGAACGCTACCCATTCTCTTTTACGACACCCAAACATTTTAGCAAAAGCAGGGAGAGGCCTATGACCAGCAGTGGGGGAAGTGGGACTGTGGATGAAGATATAGACACCGGGGAAACAAATTTTCTAAGAAGCGCACTAACAGATGCTAACTAACGTTAATGAACCGTTCACTTGGCATGCAAAACTGAGTTTGACATATTTCTATCACAACTACGATTATTTAACTAAGATAACCTAAATACAAACTCGTACTTCTTATATATTTACTATCTTAAAAGTTATTGTAAAGGCGTTTGTTTGTGAAGATGTTTACATGTTAGCGGGAATGTGAGTTTGAACGAACGAACAGACGCAGGGATCTCCGGAACTCCAGAGGGCAATAGTCAATTGTGACAATCGCTTCGAAAGCGTTTCGTATTTCTACAACGAATTTCACATACTATAATAAACAAGATTGACATAAGTTTTTCGATAGCTTATGTCAGTCCTATACATTTTTACCTTTTCCATAATCGTTATCGCTGATAGAATGTCACTTTGACTAGAGCCTCTGATCCGATTCCTAAAATTCTTTCACTAACAGGATGCTACGATACTGCCGAGTGTCATTGGATATATACTTTATTATTACATATATTTTATGTTTAAACAAGAAACTTCACGCGGACGAAGTCGTTGGCAAAAACTAGTATATTATAGTATGGAAGTATGCGATAGCTATAATAAGAACTATAGTTTCCAATAGCTCCACAACTACTATTGATAGTCAAGACGTCTGTGCTACTCCGGCTGGAGTGGGCCGCATTGTGGCGCTTTGTTCGAGCGCCACTCCGCCTAAGTGGCAACACGCTACACACCGCCTTATACGCCTGACACCCTGGTACGAGCTGATTTTTGAAAGGTTATAAAAATTTGGCATATGACTCGATGAGGCCCTAGTCCACAGGTGGCATTGACCACTACCATCAAGTGCTGCTGATCAGGCAACGTGAGGGTTTTCTATACATATAATAAATCTGTAGACGAGCTGCTTCTGCAATATGAAAAAAAAAAAAAAGTAGATGGATTGTCCAAGAATAACCTACAGATGCCATTTCTACCATTTTTGGAATTTTTGTCTGTTTGGATGTTTCTTGGTTTGATTTTTCCAGTATCACATAAAAAGTACGAAATCAATATGGTTAACTTTTTACTCAAATATTGAGTGTAACTCGACGTTTCATTTAGTTTTTGTATCATCGCAATCGCTTCAAAATTTCAAAAGATATATGAATTTAAAGTATTCAAGAAGGAATTTTTATTACGTAATGTATATACACGTAACGACATCTATTGACGAAATGACACTAGCGTAAAATCAGGTAGGTTTGTGAGATCGTGTGTTGTTTTATGATGGTTATTTTCACATACTTCGCGGAAAAACATAACGCGATGCATTGTGAATAGAATATAACTCCCAATGACCCAATCTAAAGTTAGGATAAATTCAAGTTAGTTATAGCAGAGCGAAAGGTGGCGCTACCTATCTTCTAAATCATGATACAAGTTAATTATTTAATGTTAATTTCTTTAAAAACATATTTATTCTTGAATTTTGTACTTTTCTACATAGCTTAGTTAGCTTACAGAGTGTTCTCGAACGTTTTCCCATTATATTTTGAAAGAATCACTTCGTGCTCGATAGATGGCGTTGTCCATTTAACGTCATTTTCTGAATCGCGGTGTTGGAGTCTCCGTAGAAGAATGACGTTCGCCGAATTCGAATCTAACGAGCATTTAGCTCATTTTGAATTGAACACATTCCAAGTAATCATGTCATTTTGTATACTTAAAATATTCAATAATGTCAATTTGTATATAAAACTGGTAGGTATATTTTGATGGGTTTCCATAATACTTATTCAAAATGTCACAATGCTTAGCAGAGCGAGCAGCTCAATCCCATGATTTTTTTCTTCTAAATAATCTGAAATTTTATAGTACCCTTTTTTACAAAGTTTGGTTTTAATACAGCTTTTAAATCGTTTAATGGGTAAGTTTCGAATATCACTACGATTAAAATATGATTCGCGACCGTAGCAAATAGTAGCTTTACAGAATAATAACCATTAGATACAGGAATACAACTCCTGATACCTCACACATAAAAAATGTAAACTCATTTAATGTATTCAAAACTCAATTAGCTCAATTTGTAATTGCGAACAATAAGTCTCCTCAAACGTGAACACATTAGAATTGTGTATTAACGATGAATTGTAATTATTGTCTGTTGTTCTCATGTAAGCGAATTTGTATTCTTTATTGAGAATAAATTCTTTAAACCTAGGTATACTATTAATCCTCAAATATTATGATTTCATGGAATAGTAATTCTATAGGATTAGGATATGAACTCGGAGAGTTGTATTGATTATTTTTATGATTAGATACGATTCTATAAATAAATATTTGATACAACTGCGACTCATTATTTAGATCAACATAAAACTTGATACTGACCTGTAAAAAGCAAAAAAAACATAAGAAAATTTTGAATTTCCCCCAAAGCTTTCGCCTTAGTTTCCATCGTCCATACAAAATGTTGTTTTGTTTTAGTTTTTTCATTAATCTTTCCGAAAGTTTCATACTGGTGTCCATACTATCCACACTATAAATATGGACTATCACTAATATACAACATTATTTTTTCTTTATGCTAAACCCGAAAAGGGGTCATTGTACTCATCATTTGGAACAACTTTTTATAAGGGACCAACATTGAAATCGCGAAAAAAAAATCAGCTGTTCCATACATTTTGTTGATTTAAGTGAATGCAAATGTAGGGAAAGGGAACAGCTGATTTTTTGAAGGAACACGGGTGGGTTTTAGTCAGTAAGAGTCTGACACGCCCTTCCGCTCCGCCCAGAGCGGGAGAAGTCACATGATGATTTCCCAAAAAAAAAAAAAAAAAACTGTGCAAATCGTGCAACTGAACGAAACATAAACGTGCGTGTGGTGCTGATTATACCTCGAATTCCTGTTCCCCTCCAATGAATTACAACATAGTATACGAAGCTTTCATAGGAAAATAAACTCTCTTATTATACCCGAAATCTACGCAGCCGAAGTCTTATACAGAAGCTAGTCTAGTTCACATTTCATCTAACTATAGGACCAGAAGCCGGGCAGTCAGTCGGCTATTACAGTTGATCTCAGTAATGTGATCGTATGAGCAAGTTATCTGCGCGGTATATCGGTAGACGCTCGTCACACACCGGATTCATGTCAAAATATCATAGCATAGGGCTGGCAGGCAAGAGAAAGAATAATTTTAAAAGATTATTAACACTGCTGGCTATCAATTCTCAATCATTCACCAGGACGTATGTTGCCCATTACGTGAACGCTGATAGCACTGAACTTGAATCTAGTCCTGGACTGGATCTATCTGCTGATGAAAGGACGGTGATGATAGGTACTGGTAAAATTCAAACGCCTGGCGGTTCGCGAGAAGACCAAGTGAAAGGGTTAATAATGATTTAATTTAATTATTATGTTGCTGTTGCTAATATTGTGCTTGTCGCAATTTGTAATGCATTATTTACCTATATCGTTTTATTTGGAATCTCAATTTTCCTCATAAGCTCTTAACATTTGCAATGTATCTTTTATAGAACGAAGCCTAAAGTAATTTAGTGATCAAACGAACTTACCTGTTGTGAAGGAAGTTCGATCACTATTATACGAAGGGCATCGTTCGTACAATGCTGTGATTTACATGCAATGCAAGTAAAAAAAAAAACCCACTAAGTCGTTTAAAAATCGACTGTTATGTATTTATCTGCCCTGTAGTTATGTTATGACGCCAACACCATGTGGGATACAGAGCTAGGAAGAGAGAAAGAGAGTACCTACTTATGTTGTGTAGTTCTGTATCTGATATAAAGTTACAGCTGCCCGAATGTCCATAAACACAGCCTGTATAGTCTGTAGTCTGCGATGCTAGAGTGCTTGAAAAAACAATGCTCTGACGTGTCCTTACGCACTGCTGCGTCTTCTCTTTAGGGAAGGTTGTGAGTTAAAAGTAAACTTCTATACATACATAAGTGCTATGTATACATAGGAACCGATTCTGTTGTTATTGTTGTCTTTTTCGAGGGAATAACATCTATAAATGGGATTGGAGATTTGACAGCCGTCAAAGCAGTTGACAGATGCTAAAATTCAGCATGTTTTTGCGCAATATTCTAAATCGTCTAAAACTAATTTTCTGACTCCTTAACAATTAAAAAGTATCTGAAAATTGTCTAATTGAAATGAATACTTTGACTTTGGATCTTTTAGTTCAACCTGACTGCCCTAATTTTCATCCTCCTTTGTCTTACTACGTATGTCAGAAAAGGATAGTGATATTTAGAACATTATTAGCGGCATAATATTGGCAACCCTAGTTCGAATCTACAAATAAAATATAGTGTAGTTTAGTTAATTGCCAAATTCGAGCGCGCGCAGCCCAGTCGTGTATTAAATCTAATATTTTGTTCTTAATTTAAGCTGCACCGACATTTTGATTGAGAAACCAATCTGGTTAGAGGTGCCTGGTACTTCTAAATTGTAAACAGTTGGAGTTGATGAGTTTTCAGGAGTAAATAATGGAAATTCGTGTTTCGGTTTCAACGATTAGTCACGTTTGGCTTAAAAATTACGGTTTTCGGCCTGTTCTCCACATACATAGGTATTTTACGGTATTTGTATTTTCAATGGGTTTGGTTGTCCTACTGCAGGGCGCAGGCCTCTTCTCATTCAGAGAAGGCGCGAGCATAATAGATCACCACGCTTGCTCACTGTTTGTGATTTACCCAATTAAGATGAGATTTTCTCACGATTTTTTCCTTTACTGAAGTCACTGCTGTAGATCGTGTAGGCCCTACACGCTCTGCGCATCCGAAATGATAGATACTGTAATGTTTCAGGGACCGGACTTAATAAAACCAGTCTTTCATAATTATAGTCAGAATCAGACAAATACCTACTGTACTAACACCTAGTTTATTAATGCCGTTTAATACCCGAGCGGCAATTTGACACATCGACCTTTAGAGAGAGACGACGCTATACAAAGCCTAAACCTCCATGATATTGGCGCGTATTTTAGGGGCGTTTGTCCACCGCAACCGTCTCCGGAAAAGCACCAAGATACGAGATTATTCGAACCGCACGTGGCGTCCCGGTGACGGCAACCGTTTGTCCACCGCGACCGCACTCGGTGGTTCATTATGTTACAAGATCAAACGTGTTTTACATTGGCCCTTCCGGATATCCGTGGGCCCGTCACAATCTCGGGCCGAGTTCTAGCGAACACGCCGTACTGCCGATGACGGGATGACGGTGTCTGGTGACGGACGTACGGTGGACACGTGGTCATAGCAAACGTATGTATCGCTACTTCGGCGCTCGGCGCCGTCATCTCGTTCGGTGACTGATGCGGTGGGCAAACGCACTATGTATGTACCTATACATATGTGTATGAAATTTCCACACGAATTTAGTGATTTCTTGGTGATTGAAACTGAAATATCTACTATTATCTACTGCGTTATTAATCAAACTAGATATTTTGGCGACTAACTGCTAAGACTAACTGCGATTTTGATCACGAAATGAATTATTTTGACATCGCCGCTGTGGCGGGTAACCCAAATGTCCGAGATAAATCTGTGGAATTAATTAAACGCTGAGATCTTATTTCCGCTGCAGATTTGAACTTTATTTTTATTAAAAGATGAAAGGATTTTCTTATTAAATTGTTTTAATAACTCCATTTTTTTTGGTGTCATAGATTTCGCGGTATTATGTATATATTTTCCATCAATGTTGTGTGGATTTGGTCTCTAGCTATCGACAAAATAGTAACTATGATTCAGTGGCTACACGCGCGACTATTGAGCTGTGCCTTGGGGTTCGATTTCGTATGTCGGGAAAATTGATTTTGGGCTTTTTAATCAAAATTCAAATCTGCAGCACGGGGTCAAGATTTGTGCCCGGGGTTATGGTTATATGCTCGCACTTTACATAGGACTACTGGTGAAATGTGGGTGTTGTATACTGCCCTGCCTAACCCTTCGGGAAATACAGGCGTGATTTTATGTCAAGTAGACCGATTAAAGAAACCATTCCGTGCAATGATGTAACCAAACCTTACTAATATTTAAGCATCTTACATCTCCAACGCACCTATGTGCTCCTGGTCCCGGTACTTGTTTGTTCTACATAGTTATATATTCACGACCGCGTCGTTAGGAGCGGACAGCGGCCATTTGTCACGGTCTGGCCACAGGTGCGTTGTACACAACACTATACATACACGGGTATGTACAGGTTAAGATTGTCGATATACAATGTCGGTACTTGTACAATTATTATGTTCCAGATATATGTGTCTGGATGCGAAAATACGAGGCTTTTTTAAAAATTGATACCTACAGTTATCATTTTTGAAAATTCACATTTAAAGAAATATTCACCATTTTGCTTCTAAGGAAGGTTTGCAAGAATTTTAGACAAAAAATCCATGCATGCTCTTTGCATAGTTAAAAATAAATAAGTACCTACCTACTTACTTAACGTTTATTTCGATCGTGAACCCTAAGCGGCTACAGCAATGGTTCAGGTACACTACAATCGAACCTCCGCCCTCAGGATGCCGCTGGAGCTAGCCCTGCGCATCAGAGACATGCACCCTTTTCGCATAGTAGCATTAGAAAGTCTACTTGTGACCCGGCGAACATCCCTGTGCGCTACAGAATCGGGGCCGTCTCATCTGCCTATTGCATCACCTCTACCGAGAATGCTAAAGTTGGTCATGCTTGTCACCATAAAACTTTACGGTAATATGTTTTCTTTGTCTAACGGATTCGAAACACATCAAATTCATTCATATTCCTGACAATGATGCCAGGAAGATGATTATTTCTTTGAACTATGGTTTTCAATAAATTAAATCTACCGTTAATAAAATGGTGCATTGTTTGTCTGAAGAACGTAAAGTAACGTTTTAAATGCTTCGGAAAATGGTAAAAGTTTAAAGCAGTTTTCCTTTTGTCTTATTTTATGTGAGGTCAGTCAATGCTGTTATTTATTTGCATAAAAAGTGGTACAAGATGATAAACTCAATTTTGTGAGCAGTTCCGCCTTAATACAATAATGTAAATGATTTACATTTTGATATTTGAATTTGAAATGAGAGAAGAAGAGGCTTCACAAAGAAAGAATGCTCGCAAACAGACAACAGGATTTTGTAAACAGACAATATAGAATTCTGTAGCCTTTACACACATAATTTTGAAGTGTCGCCCAACAGATGGCGCTAATATATTTTTAAACACAAATTAGTGGACGCGTGTCACACGACCGACGATCCATCGACAAGTTGTTAATCACGCGGCAGATGCAACTAGTCGCGCGCGTGTCGACGGCCTGTGATCGATCGCCATTTTAAATTAATTACAAAAGCGAAGCTTCGACATTTTGTACCGGAATTCTGCACTGTGATGCAATATTGCAAAATAATTGAGTTTGTATATCGTGTAGGATTATATGCTTTAATTTTATGAGAATTTTTCGATAGTACTTTTATTAATGAAATTCTTGTTCAATTATGGATGTTATCCACTTAGTAGCTACAAGACGTATTGTTTTATCTTTTCTATTTACTAAGAGACTGTAGACTGCGTTGCTTTAAAAAAAAAACTAACTTCCTTTCGAACAAATATGTGCCATCGACACAATATAAAGAAAAATATGAAAAAATAAGCCTTTCTATCTAAGAGAAGTTGTTCTTTTTAAAGGAATGATCCGATTCTGATTAATTTGATTATCTTTGACGTTCGAAAAGATTCTCAGCCTAGTTTGAATAAATTACTTTTGATTTTTGATCTTAGTTTTATTTAAACAAGACAAAGAATTACTGTTCGGTTTACGTATCCCGCATATATAATTTATAGCATTTATTTGTTTCTGACAGAAAATCTTTAGCTTTTCATAACATCTCTATTCCCTCGAGGCTGATTTCGAGAGAAATTCAAAATTTATTTGCAAAAAACGTAAGAAATATTGAATTTCGCGGGCTACATTGTAGGAATCACCAAAGCTGCTAAAGTTTGACAAGTCCAAAACTTCAAATTCTCAATTCAGAATCAGGGTGTGTGTCACATGCATACTAACATACACAGTATAGTTCTGAAGCCTACCGTCTACATTGGCTCATTAAATTTAGTAACGAGGTAACGTGCAAACGTGCAGGGAGTGTTTAGTCGCAGCCGCCGCGAGAGCTATTGAATGCGTTCGAGTGAGCTGCAGGGTCTAATAATGAATCCTTAGCAGTTTATTAGTTTATAATTAAAGGTTATGTAGGGGAGAATTATTGGTAGTGGAGCTGGACCAAGTCCTTTACTTACTACTGGGTAGATTGTGGAAGAATTATGACATGAAGTGGTCTAGATATTAAATTAATATATGCTTATGTAGAATTGAATGAAGACTTAGGTAATTAGGTATGTGAGCGTGAGGTATCTAATTATATTACTATTTACTACGTCAAGTACAGTTATTATATTTGAGTTTTTCTCTAAGTTCCGTAAGTCTGGATTCTGAACTTTGGAATTTGACTAACCCCATATCAGGTTTCTCTTCATACGATTTATGGTGAAATATGTGCTCTTGAGAATACAGGAATAAAGATAATAATGGCATACATGTATACCTTTAATTCCGTGCAAGGTCTTCTCTTATTGTTGTAAATAAAATAAATAACGTAAAAGGAAGACCTCGTTTGTCATGTATCACATAAGCACTTCCTTCAAACAGCGGACACTGGCAACCAGCCAAAATACTGTAGGACGAAGAAACAGCTCTGTGATTTGTTGGCACTCTCCTTGAATGTTTTTTCTGATTTCTTGATAGCAGAGGAATATAATCATTTCGTTCTGGGTATGTCCGCACTTTTGTTACTGGGTAACACGATACTCCTTGGTAAGACTGGTTGTCAAGGTTTAGGACTACCCGTAACGAATGTCAAAGATCTACGAATAACAGCCGGGACTAACGGCTTAACGAGCTTTTTTGAGGCACGGAGGGGTCTCGAAGTAATGGATGTTCACCCATCCACGACCCGACCGCGGCAAGTGTAGCTTAACCTTCGATCATCATGTACCGTACGGCTGCAATTATTTAGTCATGAGCCCTACTTCCTTAGTGATAATTTAAGTAAATATGTAATTATTTCGCCATGTTCTTGTCCAACTCTCCATACTTCCACTCGTTCGTCCAAAAGTCTTGGCAACGCTATGAATATCTCTACACGTGTCTGTAGTGTGAAGAAACTAGAATTACCTGTTACTATGCGCACTTAGTATTCACTATTAGTACAAAGGAATCGCCGGGAGGACACTCCTCCCGTCCCTATAGAAAGGATTTACATAAATTGACATTATTGTTGGTTGGATGTCTTTCAATAAGGTCAGAACTTAGAAGGCCAATTATTGTACTTAAAAAAAAAAAAATAGTCGCAATCTCATCGCTTCAATGTCAAAAACTTGTCAGAAATTTAAGTAGGTATATTAGAGAACTTTTTGATAGATTGAGAGCCAGATTAGAATGCGAACATTCTTAAAAATACGGGAATCTACGGTAGTGCGTGGTGGTCACACGCAACCGGCAATATTTTAAAGTAGAACTATCTTTGATCTCATATTCAGTTTAAAAGAAGTATGATTGGGTGGGTATAATCCCATGTAGAATTCTGTAGTGTCTGCCTACCCTCT
Source organism: Lithophane ornitopus (assembly GCA_948473465.1). NCBI lineage: Eukaryota > Metazoa > Arthropoda > Insecta > Lepidoptera > Noctuidae > Lithophane > Lithophane ornitopus. The sequence goes on along the minus strand of OX419643.1, from coordinate 10,120,786 downwards.
TGAAATAACACAAGTTTATAAATAAGTATGTCAACAATTGTATCTACACAAAACGCTTTATGGCGACAGCCTGAACAACTTTCGATAAAATAATAATAAAAATCGTGACTAACTAAATAACACAATTTCCAATACAATTTGTTTTTTCTCGAGCTCTGATCAACAAGGACTTAAATAAAGATTACAGTTCATCTCGAGATAATCAAATCAATGGAACTGTAAGCTCCTTACAAGGGACTTGGACACAGAATCATTTGTATTCTAACTTTTTACTCACAGCTTGTTAGAGAGTCTCGATGTGATTCTGATTTATACAATTTGTTTTAGTTGTTTTGTGTCGGGCACTAGATGGCGTTGTTTTCAATTTGAGTTTCTTTATTGAATTACTAGCTCGCCCGCGTGTATGTCGGCAAAAAGTATTCTATGTACTAATCGAGGTCATAGTCTACCTGTGTGAAAAATTTCATCAGTGTGAGAAATCGGTTCAGCCGCTTTTTAACAAACATACAAACTTTCACATTTCTTTTTAAACTAACCCTTCAAACCACAACACAGCAACGCTACTTGGCGGCTGAAATATGTCTCGTTGTAGTACTTCCCCGGACGAGCTCCACGATCACAAAAAGTTGTTCCACCTTCTGTGTACTCTTCACCAAGATGCATAATCAAAGTCTCATAAGTCTGTAACCCAACTTCTCAATGGACTCTGACGTCACAGAAATAGGCCAGCCTATTCTCACCAACCTGACCCATATCTATAGTGCTGCCTATTGATCTCAACGAAATGTCACAAGTTATTCATAGTCGGGCGTCTACTTGGCTAAGTTTGAGAGCAAACGTGAACTTATCAGCGAATTGAAGTCGTTTGCCGACTGTGTGTGTATTGTATGTTATAATAATATCGTTCCAATAGTAGGAGAGCTGTTTGTGAAGGAGCTCGTCCGGAGAAGTACCACCGTACCTTCATATTTGTGCCGCCAAGCATCGCTCTGGGTGCTGTGGGAGCAATATAGGCATATGCAGGTTTTACACGAACTCCTGCAGTTGTTTTAGGCAAAGGTTTCTTTTTAAAAGACTGGTCGGGCAGTTTCGTTGGTTACACCCGGTTTCTGAATTGAGAATTTGTAGTTGAGAACTTGTCCCCTTCTGACTCCACTTTAGCATTACTTAATTCGAAATTCAACATTTATTTGCACATTAATTTCGCGGACTGTGTTGTAGGATTCACATAAGTTATGCTAAAGTACGTAGAGTTCGACAAGTTCTCAACTTCAAACTCTCAATTCAGCAACCGCATGTTTTAAGAAGATATTTTTTGTTACGATCTCTATAAAATCTCCTTCTTACTTTCCCTAGCCAGCCAGGACTTTAAATCCGTTACAATTTCCCACCGGCATTAAATTACACTTCCTTAACATCACCTGAAGCACGTCCCACCCATCAAAACAACAGTGACGTGTTACAAAGCCTTAATAGCTCCATTTAATTTACTCCCTCTAAGAAATTAATAAAATAACTTGCTACAAGTTTGCTTCGGCCGGGAGCCGAACCGGCGGCCCTCGTAAAGTGTTATTTACGAGGTAGCTGCCTGGCGAGCTGCCAGCTCCTATGTGGAAGCACTAGGTCCCAAATATTGGTGCGGAAGTCTAGGTTCAAGTTTTACTACCGACTAAGTTGTGAGCGACTCGGGGTGTGTGTTTTTATTACATACAAATGGCCGTAAATCACTGAAGATGACAGGGGAGTTTCACCAAAAAAAAATCCTGTAATAAAATATTACCTACAATTTACGGAAGAATTCTCAGTTAGGATTCTTATTTAAATAGAGTCAAGTGGCCTGTGGCATTAGGCTGGCCTTAGTCGCCACTGAAAAGCCACAAGTTCTTGAGTGGAGACCGCAAATCGACGAGGGTAGGACGCAATCAAACTCGGAGCAACGATCTTACCATGATTCCTGAAGCGCTCCAGCAATGTAACTATTGTGCTAAACTTATAGGATAGGCAAAGAGCAGCACAAGACTAAATATCTTTTTCATTTAGAAACTCAAGACATAGTAAGTACTTAATATGTACCTAATCAGACTACAAGTACAAATTCATTACATTTTTACGACGCTACTATCACTAAACCTGTTCATTACGTTTTAATGAGAATATTAATTGAAAAAACACACCTTTTTATAGCTGCGGCTGGCAGTGGGCGCTGAGAATTGTTTGCCCACGTGATGAATTCCTTCATCACTTCAGTCACTGTTTCTACTCTCCGATCGCCGTGATTTTATTTTCTTAGTTCCTGCACTCTAATTGCGTAATACACGATTAATCAGAATCAGAATCGGTTTGAAACAAATTGCTAATCCATTGCTTCAATATTTGGAAAAAAAAGTCTACTCAACCACGTAAATAACGCAATGAATGTTGTTGAACTGTCACAATGAAACAGATTAGTTATAATCGGTTACGAAAATAAGTTACGCAATTAAATAGCTGGCCTGGTTGAGATTATACTTAGTCAGGAAGGTGGTAGCGGGGCTGACTGTCCACGGTGCGCCCTACAAACATTAAGAATGATCACTACTTCAGGAGGCTACGAATAGCTAGAGGCTAGGAGGGTGTACAGGTACGATACCTATCTACTCTTATAACAAGATCACAAGTAGCGATATTATATTTATTTTTTGCTATGGTAAAATTTTTAATGAAAACTGTATTCCCATAAATTATTAACAACTAAGTATTCTATTATTGATTTGCATCGAAACATATTTCACAGTAACCATCGAAATGTCGCTGTGTGTCGTGTGACGACAACAGCAGTTGATTGACAATTGTCGGACAAGTGTCAAACAACTGCTGTCAGTTAAAACGATAATATGTATTATGCAAAAAGTTTTTAGAGGATCATTTAAATATTTCCCAAAAAAATATAGCATAGGTATAGTAATTAATTTCAGTAAAGCAAGCACCTATTTCACCTAAAACCGCCCATAATATTATAATTCCACAAACAATTAGGAAATATTTCAGTTCTATAAATCACTGAGTCCTGAAACCATTAAAATTATTGAGTTTGACTACAATACGGTGTTCAAACGGCCGCTGTCCTATACAGGGTGTGAACACAATGGTGGGCTATTAATTCATTAGTTATAACTGTCTGGAATGACGTATGGAGTGGGGGGCGTTCTCTGGCTTGTTAGACAACGATATGAGGGGCCACAAAGGAGGTGTGATAGGTCAAAAATTTGTAGCCTGAAAATTAGTTTAGTTTAGAAAACTTATAAGGTTAACAATTCTAGCATAGGTATTATAGTAAAAGCTTGTGTTTTATGTTTAAAATAAGATAACAAAAATAAACACGCCAGTAATGTTTAAGTCCTATGTAAAAGGGGCGAGCCTATTGCCATCAACCGGTCACACATCCCGACTCCGGGCTGCTGCTGAGTTATTCCTGATGCAAAACCCAATAACAATTTGCCCGACCTGGTAAAAATAAAATCAAAAATCAATCTATCTATCTAGCCTTTACCCAACTATGTATGCTGGGGTCGGCTTACCAGTCTAACCGGATGCAGCTGAATACCAGTGGGTATTAAAAAAAAGTAGCTTAATAGATACTAGCAAGCCGCGTTGGGTGAAAAAAAATCTTCTCAAATTGTGCAAACCGAGAATGGGAATTGCAAATAAAACACACGTTTTTTTTTTTTTAAATAATTTCAACTTTATCTTATAATATAATTTATCTGTCAACCGGGGCAGAACGTTCAAATACCTTAACAAAAAAATTAAAAAATCTTTATTTCAAGTTCACATCCTAAGGTTTTTGACACCGTTCTCAGAACGACTGTCATTAAAGTCAGACAGACTTTTATTAAAAAATGTAATATTCCTCTCTCGGAATAACCAAGTACCGACGTGACTTACGGTCGAATACTCCAACGTACCTAACTTAATTTTAAGTCACAGTTAAGTTGCAAGCTGTCTCTGTCACTTTAATGTTTATTGTCTAGACAAAAAACCTAAGTATTGGTTGAGTTGGTGTTACTAAGATAACTTTGAAAAAAGTTGCCTTCGCTCCCTGGATTATTGTCATAAACATATTTATTGATACATATTTTAATTTCAAACATATGGCCAGCGTCCTCCTGTAAGTACAAACTGCGTTCATAAATCTGATAACAAAAAGAGAACTACAGCCCAATGGCTATTGCCGCATTATTATCATCATTATTACAATGTTACGGTAATAAAAGACTTCTTAAATACCGTTACTACTTCAGTTGCAAAGTAAAAGCGTGCTATATCACATTTGATGTCATTTACCGGTTATTAACTGCTTATCACCGCTCTCTGTCTTGACCCAGCTCACATAGATTTTACGATTACCTTACAACGGTGGTACAGCATAACATCACAACTGTATTCCCCGAAGGGATAAGCAGAAGTGTACAGTACCCACCGAAGGCTGCACGTCAGTGGTAACTAAACCAATACTATCTGACCTCTTAGTCTATTGAGACTCCGTACTACGCTAGGCCACCTCTAGGTCAAGATTTAACACAGTCGTATGGCCTACTGCACATTCATATTTCGGTAGTCTTGTTTAGTCACATGTAAAAAAAAAAACACCCGTTCTGTTCCGAAGCCTCTAAAAAGGCATTGTACTGCCGATACTGCACCGAGCCGAATACCGTGGATGCCTATTCCCCCATTCATCATCCCAACCGGCCGGGCAGAGACAATAGAGCGGTATATTTACTGAATAGCTCACAAGATGGATGGTCGCAGCGGTGTTTAGTAGTTTTTGAGAAATTGCGCACTAAATTGACTATTTGGCGAAGAAATATGAAGTGAGGTCTTGTTTTTACTAGATTGGCAGACACGCTGCGTTCACCTGATGGTGGAGTGGTTACCGACGCATACATAGAGACACCTGACACACCAGCGGGTTTGCAGATGCGTGGTCAACTTTAGAGATGGAGTTGTCTCAAGCCTGTACTGTATCTGAGACCCAGCAATAGCATCTTCATCATTCTCTTGGCCTGATCCTAATTTATTTTGCAAGTCTTTTTCGTCCATACTTTCGGGAATATTTTGTTAACTACTTAGTACTTAGATAATTATGTTCGCAGCCAAGCAGCATTTGTAATATATAAAGGGGTCGGCTGCCAAGGAAATTATAGGGAAATTAAACGTTTCAATTTCGTCACTTAAGTCATTAATTCATCACATAACACTATAGAAAAGGCAATATAGTATCACCCTAGATGAACAAAAAGACGCATTACTTTTCTAATCAAACACAGCACCCTCTTTCACCTCTCTGAGTCGAGCAAAAAGATTTACATCCAATCTCCTAACTTTACAACCTCAATAAGAGATGGCGCCACTAGCACAATGGGAGAGAATTTATTACTTTTTACTTTACAACAGAATTCTGCCGTTGAAGTGAATTACCTGAATTATGGCATACCCCCCATTGGAGAGGGGTGAAGGTATATGTATTTTGTGTGTCTGTGTGTGTCACTGAGTTATTTGCGTTCCAAAGGGGCTGTGGATCGGTTCTATTGAATTTTGCCAATGTGGCCGCCGCCGGGTGATAATTTAGTAATATATTATTTTGTACAATGCGGTAAGGGAATGTTTTGTGGTTCCCGGGTGGAAATAGGTTACCTTCTGGCTTATTATGGCTGGTAATTTTCTTTAACAGCCTTATTATGGGGAAGGCCAATTTTCTGTTACACTTATATGAAGATGGTTTCAGACATTATGTAAAAGTAAGACGTCTCTAGAACGCCTTTTGTGTCATAAATCACGTAGATAAGCATGACCACCGTTTAATGTGGTTTCCGGAACACTTAATAGTCTGAGATTTACACTGGTCAAAGTCATGGTAACCCATCCAACTCCCAACCTCGACCACCATCATTCTCTTGCCCTTAACCCAATTTATTTGTAGTTATTTGGAGTCGGCGCAACATGTGTTCTTCTACCGTACTCTTCTATTCACATCTACTCACAGTCCATCCATCGTTTCTTTGGTCTTCCCCTACTCTTATACATTCATACTCAAAACTTTCCTCGTGACACTTTCGTCATTCCTTCGCATCACACTTCTGAACTCGACCGCAGTGGTCGAGTTTAGACTTAGCTTTACCGCTCTGATCGATCGGTACACCCATCGTTAGTTTCTCCACAAGAAACTCAAGCCATAACATAAATATTAGCACGTTTTAAGTATCGTCTCCACTGCGGAGTGCGGCGCTGCTCGATCATATTTCTTTCGTAATATTTTATAAACATTAAGATGTTGATTTATTGCAGAGATCGAGTGCCAGAGGAACGAGGCTATGATATCTTATACCCTTGACATCATTTTTTCATGTTTTCGCTATGTTATGATTTGAATTTGATAGGGATTGAAATTCCGCAATTAGGAATCCCACAGGGTTCCAGTTTGGTTTCCCCTGCGGTTATTGCGTAGCACACTTACACTGGCAATATTCGTCAATATTTATTTCGTTATTTACGCTTTCGAGCAGACGATTTTTTCAAACATTTGAAGCTAAATTCCTAATCCATTATTAGGAATTTCCTTCAAAATCCTTCGGATGGCGGTAGAAAGTGTGTTGCGTAAATCAAACTCATTCAAAATAGTTTATTGACTCCAAATTATTGCTTTTTCAAGGTCATGGTAACTAAAGTCATTTAGATTGAAAAGACTCTCACATGATCCTGTTTGCAGATTTGAAAATAGATTTCAAAATTCAGTGTCTTCAATCTAATTCAGAATAGAAACAACATAAAATTAATGAGCCATCACGGCGACTCTCTTTGATCACAATTTAGATAGATAATAAACAAAATTATTCGCTTGTCCAAGACAAATAAACTTAAGCATGATTGACACGTAAACATTATGCCACAGACTAAAAAAATACGTTTTCTTTCATCTTACTTTACCTTCTCTAGTCATCATCTGCGTAGACTTTTCCAAACTACATAGTTGGGGTCGGCTTTCATTCTAACCGAATGCAGCTGAATACCAGTATTTTGCATGGACCGACTGCTTATCTGTTCTCCAGAACCAAGAAACTGGGTAACACGTTGCCCCTTTATAAGACTGGTTATTAGACTTTCGGGCTTCTGACGAGTGACGACCCGTAACGACTGTCAAAGATCCACGAATGACAGCCGGGATTAAAGGCTTAACGTGCTTTCCGAGTCCCGGAGTAGGCCCTGTTGTATTGACACGAACAACTTATACAGCAACAGCCCAGCAAGCAAGGCTGACAGCCCAGACCATTGACATATACTTATATTACTCTATTTAAATCAATGGCCCAAACAGTCAAATCAAATCGAAAGTCATTTATTCAAATTAAGCTGAGACTCAGCACTTTTTGAACGTCAAAATTACATAAGACCATCCCCAAAACGCCACCACCCACCCTTCACCACTCCCTAGTGCTTTAGATGGGAAGAAGAAGTGGCGCAACAAACTGTCCAGCAGCACAGCTGTCTGTTAGAAGACTTCGTTCTATGAAATTGTATACAAAGTAATTATTAACATTACAAAATAATGAAACACAATTTGAAATTAAATTATTACCACAAGCAGCACCCGTTCACGAGCATAACGCAAAGATCAGCCACCCTCGCCATATTTAGCCGGACGCTAGCCAGACGTACAATCAAGTATTGCCACAGTTATAGGGTATGTCACGGCACCGAATGCATCGATACAAAAGCAGGGATCACTATAACACCCTTCTTTTCGCGTCGGGTGTTACAAAAAGTATGTAAACTACCCAAACAGTCATTGTTTGCTGTCGATAGTCGCCCGTGGCCGTGTTCAGCTCAGTCGCGTGGAAGGCTAGATAATGTTCTAGTGTGTGAACGAGGTTTCACTTCAAAAATCATTGGTAGAACTTGTTTATTTTTTTGTGATAGTTTCAGTTTGAAACTTTCATCTGACTGTTGTCAAACAGGTACACGCTTCTATTAATAATCCAAGTAACATATAGCATAGAGCCATAGTCGGTTAAAAAGAAAGGTTATTATTAAACGTTAAAAGAATTAAGTTTAAAAAAAAATCATAGCTCAAGAGATTAAAACGACACTTTACATTGAGTTCTTATTTAAAGCCCGTTAACTAATAAAAGCCAACACGTTACCTGACAAAGTGCTGAAAAACTGTTTTGACATGGCAAGACAATTTTTAAACCCGATCCACAAAAATTTGTGAATAAACACATTTAATCTGTGCTCGTAACTGTGACAACGCGACAATATAACGTTAATTAGTTGATCGGACCGTGGAGGCCGCGTATTATTAGCGGCAATCAAAATATGCGCACAGGCACACTAACACACATACGACGTGAATGTATCATAACCTGAGATATAACATAACCTCACGTGTACCTATAGTACACACACATTTCGCGAGTTAATGTTTAAGTCCCATGTAATGGAGGGAGTCTACTGCCATCACGAATCCAGACTCTAGGCTGCTACAGACCAGGGCTGGGAAAGTCCGAAAGGGATACCGGGGCCCTTGGCAACAGGCAACTGAAGGAACACGGGTGGGTTTTAGTCAGTACAAATCTGACACGCCCTCCCGCTCCGCCCAGAGCGGGAGAAGTCACATGATGATTTCCCAACCTCTAAAAAAAAAATCTGCTACTGAGAAATTCCTAATGGAAAAATACAATAATTTTTCCCGACCAGGGAATCGAACCCAGGACGTCATGCTCAGTAGAGCTTGCGTCCAGTAGACCAACGAGGATTTCGAGACGAGTTAAAAGATGACTGACCTTATTGTTACGAAATGAAGGACATTTATTTAATCGAACTTCATTTTGGGTAGGTAGCGCTTGCGACCACTACATAGACTAATGAAGCAGGAATATGAATGTGTGCGCCGGTAATGGCAATGGACTCGCCCATTTTTTCTAGTTCACTTTTCAGTAAGACACAAGGGAAATCCGCGTCTTAAACTAGTTTCTCTATAATTAGAAGGCACCTAATTAGTCTCATAATGTTGGCGATGTGAAATTAATGTGCGGCGATACATCAACAGTCGCGACCACCTGTCTGCTCATGTCACCCTGGTACATCGAGTGAGGAAATACCTGCGGAATTACAGGATATTAATGGACCGTAAAAGTACAGTGGACGTTTTTATGAAAAACGCCTCAAATATAATCGTCTATTTTATTTACTATTTGCGAACTCGGTTAAATAAAAGAGGTTCAGTTTGAGATATCGCAACATCATTAGTTAGTGCTCTCTATAAGTCAAAAATTAATCGGGCAATCACGAGATAGTCACGTGATTAAAATCGTAAACATTATAAGCGTGCGGTCCTGCATTCGATTCTCGAGTAGAGCAAGTGATTCTCAGTAGTAGCCTAGTCTGGATTTGTGCAAATTTAATGGCAATAGGCTCGCCAACTTAGGACTTGATAAGTGGTGAAATGTGGGTGTAATAAGCATGTCATCTGCTACAATCTGCTTGTCCTTTAGGGGCTGTGTTTCGGGGAGATAACTATAATGTAACTTGAACACGAATAGGTTTCCAGTAAACTACATTCTCGAAAAAAATATAATTTCAAAATAAATCCATGTCCCATCTCTAGCTTATCCGTTAATTAAACTAGTTCGTATCGATCAACTCCCGCGCAGATATTAATAGCAGGCAATGACGTCACGCGCCGTTTATATAACCGTCTGATGAGATAAACAGATGTGATCGAGTACACGGTGGGCCACGATGGCAGAGTAATGAAGATTGCACATTCATTAATTATTCTTGATAATCTAACTATGGAATAGTAACTTCTCGAGTTTTAGAGAAAGTTCGGCTTTGTAGAGCGTCGATTGTCACTTATGGTTCAGTCAATAACTCGGTCGATATACAGCATGTGGGGACCTCCATAGGCGGGGTAGTGACTAATGAAAGTGAAATTCATAGATCGATAAAAAGCGAGGGAAGACTGCTACCTAATGAAAATGACCAATTAAAATGAGTCTTCAAAGCCAACAGCCAAACGTGCGGTGTAGGTTCTGCGTACCTATACCGCAATTGTTCCCTATCGACTAATGAAAACGGTCCCCCGAATACGGGCCCTATGGCATGCTTTACAGAAATCACCCGCATCCCACATACGAGCCCTATCGACCAATGGAAATGAGCCTTTATACTTGGGTTACAGTCTCTTTCTAAGTTTCGATTTATCATATTATTCTGGCTCTTAACCTACTATAAATATGCTTTTTAGGAGTGGGTGTTGCATTCGCGTCCGCGTCAGTAGTGATGGGCAACAAACTCACGACCTCTCGCTTGACAATACATTCCTTAACTGTTAGACCTCAACCACTACTGGATTATGCCATACTTGTCTTGTGTTCCACATTCTAACATACCTTGTCACTACATAAATGCTTATTGATTAAACGTAGTAACTAATTAAATTATGTTTTTGTTTCAGGTACATTATTTCAATTATTCAGAAATGCGCGCAACCAAGCCAGTACTTTCGTTCCTCGGGAAAGCTTCTTGTAAGTTCCTGTACCCTAATTGCGCAACACTTTTTTGCAATCACAAACCGAGGGGTTTTGAAGATATTCCTAATCCATTGCTTCAAAGTTATGAAAAAATTTTCTACTCAACAACGTAAATAACGCAATGAACGTGGAACATGAAAGACATTGCGATCAATTGTCATTGTATGTGTGTTACGCAACTACCCCGCTGTTTTACATTAATATCCTGAGTTCCGTTCCAGACCCACCAATGAAATACAGTAAACGATGAGCTTCGTTTATAGGGATAAGTACTCTATGGCACATAACAAAATTGATAGGTATCATGTAAATCGAACAGATGGTTCTCGCGTAATAAGCTCCCTTATGCACTGTAGATAACTCTGTGCTTATTACTTGGACATAGAGAAAAGACATTGCGTTTAATATTAAAGATTCCAGGAAACCAAGGAAACCAAAAATAAACGGTGGTGCTTCAACATATTTTATTTAAAGGACCCTAGGCCCTCATTTTCTCACCTTCACCCACGGATATCTACGACCGCTTGGAAAAGAAGTGGCGCAGCAAAGTCTCCAGAAATAATTAACTCTTTGCCATTTTTTGCCTTCTTCAACATATGGCGATTTTTAGCATAAACGAAATAATCAGACATCCAGTCAGCGCATCTTATAATAACCAGACAATTTTATAAAATATTTAGACACAAATTACATGTACAAATTATCTAAAAAATATCACTATAATATGTGATAAATTACGGAAATTGACGCACGTTGCGTACGGTGGCCGATGATGGGCGTCGCCCAAAGACAGGGTTATTTATAACCACGTACAGTCAGCATCGAAAGTCGGTTGTCAATTCAGTTTTCTTTTTTTCATAAGTGTCCAGCATGTTTGTTTACTTATGACGGAAAAGATGCAGGTATTTAATATTACAATCCATACCGATAGACCATGAGCTGGGTTAGAACATAGATACTTAGGTACTTTTTGTCCCGGTAGTACGTTCCCGTGGGATAATTTCCGTCCTCCACGCGAGCGAAGGCTCAGGCAAAAGCTAGTAACACGTATTCTTTATCATTTGGGATATAAACCAATAAAATGTAAATAATTTAAAAATTGTTGATATTATGTGAAAGTAACAGAGTAAGTCTAGTTTTGTTGCTGACCGTACCTACCAGGAGTTAAATGATGTTCTATAGTATTAAACAGAAATATAATTTATAAACTTGTGCGAGAGTTTCACTGGCAAATTAAACTGTATTTACACAGGGTCAGTCATTGACTTTTTCATAAACTTTCCATACTGATCCATCGTCAGTATGGATCTGAGTCGTCGATTGTAAAAAACAAGATGTGATTCACATATTTTTAAATGAAAACAAGCATGATTTCAGTTAAAATAGGTAGGTACGAATTAGAAAAGTTATTCAAAAAATAATTAATTTTGAATCTAAAACCGGAAAATATAGCTAGAGAGGATTTCTTAAAGAAAAATTCAGACCGAATTTCTGTTTATTTCGAAGTTAAATTAAAATAGGATTATGCTAATCTCAGCTTAGCATTTTGTCCCATTTGTCCATCTTTTGAATACAACATCTTTTGTACAAACTCTAACAAAGATACGCATTTTTCTTTATCTTTTCTAAATTTAAAGAAACTAAACGACCATTTTATTCCACGTTTCACCCCTAAAGTACTAGGCTCCCATCACTTCTAAGGAGCTATTCTTTCATTACAAAGGCAGTAACATACTTGACACAATTAACGAGCATATAAATCCTTTGGGAGACGAATTAAAGATCTCATTTAGCTAAGACGAGTTACATGTGAGAAACGTATGAATTGAACATGAGAGAGAAAATAGAATTTAAGATAATTGAATTTGGTATGAGGCCTTTTGACTTTATTTGGAGGCCTTTTGCTACGATATCGTTAGGAGGTTGTTTTCTACATATATGAGAAGAGGCTTTTGTTCTAGCTTTATTACTGATTTGTTATTTTTTCGTATTGACTCTAACTATAGTGAGAATAGCTCACATGGCATGGTACACTCAGCGACAAACGTCAATTAATACTTCAGTTTTTTTTTATCTTAATTATTGAGCTAAATGTTTGATCGCGTCGCGCCAGTCTGTACGGGGCTTTAAGATGTTCAATATTTTCATTTCTTCACGGTATATTCGTGTTTTCAGCAAGACGTTTTTCTTAAAATATTTCAAATATAATGTCTGTAATCCTCGAAGAGTTATGCAGAAGTGTCGGTAACCTAGATAGTACCTACAGCTACAAAATATATCATCGCATAAAATTAAAACTACTTACATCATATACTGCACAAGTGCACACCACTTTATGGGAAAACGTGCTTAAAAATATCTTACAATATAATAATAAGCACCACAGCATCCTTTTTTATCTCGAGTTAAAACATGTCAAACGAAGATAGGCCATGCTCCACCGTAGCCGATGGCACTTCGGCACTACACCGACATCTTATGGCACTTCATGGTACTCTTGGTGCCATTCAAGTGGCTCTTAGTGACGCTTCAGATCGACGGCTGGGGATTAGATAGGTAAGGGTTGTCGCACACTTACACAGTGAGTGATCAAACGCGCCAAGTCGCGCGGGTAAAATCCATAAAATGTACGTCAACACAATAAATCATATCTAGTAATCTAATGTAGTAATGCTATAATTAAGTAATTAAAATCATTTCATCATTTAGAAAGTTCAATCACAAACATCAATAATAAAATTAACAACAGCTATAAAATAATAATTGTATGCTGTCCACATTATTGCTTAGTTAAATAGCCCATTACAATGATAAATAATTATAACGTATGACTAACCATTATCATGCTTCCATTGATTACCGTTAACAAGCTATTACGTTTGTAGTAATTTAAACCAAATAATAAATGTTTACGTATAATAATATCTATACTCACGAGACTACACTGAGTACACAAAACTAATTGTATGATGCTATTGGGTAAGCAACACACAATACTAAGAATATGATTGCTATTCTTCACTAACACGGTAAGCCTGAATGAGTTTTACGCAATAATTATAGAGCTGTCAAACTTGGCAAGTTATAACTTTCAGTGAGTTTAACATATTTTATTTTCTGAACATTTTATTTAAAGGTTTTGACAGGTCCAATTTGATTTAATAGCTACCTAACCTGTCGTGAAAATGTGTCAATTTTCTTTGACAAATATTTTCTTTTTAAGTTATATTTAACAGTGCCGTTGTTTACCTATCTTCTTTTAAAACGTGTTTGAGTTCAATTGATGCCTTAATAAATAGGTAGGTAGTGTCATTATTATAGACACAAATCGCCACTCAATCATTTACACGCGTTTTCAAACCGCGTGTAAATGATCGACGAGTGCGCGACGTCCCTTAGTTATAAAATCGTCTGGATTATATTCTGCAGTATCTGCAGAGAGGGTGGTCTTGGGTCTTCTGCTGTTTGACACTTGAGTATTGCTTCGTACGGAGATATTTATCGTATAACAAAGGAAAATGACGGAATATAATATTTTTAGAAATACTTCAACGAATATTTTTTTACGTTAGGCCGCACTTGTCTGCGGTTGATCACACACGTTTTCAAAGATTTGTTTTGATTTCTTCAGTGATATTCTTAAGTTTGGAAATGTGCCCAGTGTGTGACATTGGTGGTTCGCTGAATGGGATAGTTAAAAAACTACAAAATATTTCAGCCTGGATTCGAACCCGTAAGAATAGTGCGCAGACAATGCGAGTATGAACCAGGCCGCTAGCCCTTGGAAGAGGTGTCATGTTACTATTGTAGACCGCGGGAGTCGGGTGACTCTTTGTGTCGTGTGTAGCTGTGTACTGTGTACTTTGGATTTAATCTTAATAGGTCCTACTGACTGAGGGAACAACATATTATTACAATTTCATTTTCAAAGTTACTTCAGAGTTGTTACTTAAAAGTTACATAACTAGCGACATCTGGGTAAACTACACAGTTCTGCCTACCCTTTCGTGAAAGGTGCCCTCTGAATTCAAATGACTTGTAATTCCTACGTTATGAATATGATATCAATTTCGTTTCAACGTCATTGTTTAAATAGATGTTAACCGCCTTATTCATAAACGCTGCTTAAAGTTAAGTTATGAATTAGCAACTGTTTAACCATACATTTTCGACGTTTATACGTCTCTTTAACTTTAATAAACGTTTATGAATAAGAGGGTAAGAATTTATTATAATAAATGACAAGAAGACCATTTCAAGAAAATATGACGATTTCCATCAAATATAATTTCGATTGATGATAATTCGATTGATGTTTTAAATTATTATAATTACTAATTATTTTATCATATCATAAGTGCCGTCCCGGACAAATTAAATCGGCGCTTCAATTTGCAATAAACGTACGAAACTTTAAATTCCGCGTCTATCTTGAAGGAATTATTTAAGTAATGTTAAAGTTAAGTTTGACAAGTTCTCAAGTTCAAATTCCCAATTCAGAAACCGGTGGGGTGGTTGCGTATCGTAACTTATTAACAGTAGCAATGGCTTTCATTTCAAATTTTAGTGAAGTCCGCATAAGAAATCTTAATAAATTGTAATCGCCGGCAGTTAATTATTTATTAAAACTTTATGCACAAGTAAAAAAAATACTGTACAAAGGCGGACTTAATGCCTGAGGCATTTTCCAGTCAACCTTAGGGTGATGCAGAGACAAACATGGCAGGTGCAACATAAGGGATAGATAACTCGAAAAAGAATAAATAGTAATACATTATATACTTAAATACATACATATAAACAGAATAAACTTTGTCAGGAAAAATAACGATAGGTGAAGGAGAAAACAAGCCCAGCAAATCAGCGTCGCATTGATTCTGCCAACTTCTCACGAATATGTTCACGAGCCGCTAGTTATCAAGCGTGGTAGTCAAGTCCTTCCTCCGGTATGAGGACAGTCTCCCCTGCAGTGGGGCAGTCCCAGGCCGGTATACAAACAGGGTAACTAAGTAACTAGGCCGCCACGTAACTTGACACTACAACGTTGTAGGGCTTCGGTCAGTGCTATGGCTTCTGACAACTGTTCGTATCGATCTAAAGCCGATATGGGCTTATAGGCTATATCGAGGAATTAATTACGTTTACGGAAGAATTTTAACCCTACTACGGGGGCAAAAGGAAGGGTTATGAATTTACCAGTCGGTGTATGTATGTAAACATGCCTTTTGTCATTTTTACATGTCCCGGCTGTCATTTGTAGATCTTTGACAGTCGTTACGGGCAGTCAGAAGCCTAAAAGTGGGACAACCAGTCTTACCCAGTAACTGGGATGTGGGGGTCTGCTGCATCCGGTTAGACTGGAAGCCGACCCCAACATAGTTGGGAAAAGGCTAGGTAGATGATGATGTATGTAAATTCAAGAATTATATTTCCCATAAACCTACATGGACACTTATGAAACGTCAGAAGTTAAGTTACGTGCACGGTCCTAATAAAATTGGTAATGTTCTATGGAGAGGGCGACAACTTGACGGTTACTCTTTTAAAAATGAATGGATATTCGATTCCTATTGTTTCTTCTTTAATGTAAAGTGTCATCCTATTTCATTAAGAGCTTAAAAAATCCAGAACTTTAAGCTACGCTAACGAGCTTATTTTTATAAGACCAATCGATTTTTTTAATAATTATTTCCTGATCCTAATTATTATAGACAAGCTATAATATTACTTCATACAAAAACATTCAAGCTATACAGCATAACATAACCACAACACAAGCCTGCTCATAGATATTTATGCTCACAGCGCCGCTACGCCGTAGCGCCGTAGCCCGTAGCTGCTACGGCCGTGTCTACGCATCTGCTACGCCGTCTACAAGGCAATGGCTTGCAATAATTATGACTTAGTTCTAAATTGATGGGTTCCTGTGAGTTCCTGTGCTCCTGGTACTTTGCGGTACGATAATACTGATTTTATGAAAGGGGAATGAATAGGCACAGAAAGAAGTGACGATACATACGTTAGTTAGGGCAAAATAGACTTAGGGATGATTTTTCAATGAGCAGAAGTTTTATTTGAGGAATATTATGACAGTTTGGCAGCTTTTGTATAGAAAATATGCCAAACTACCATATTTATACCATGCCCCCTCTAAAAAGCTGTTTTTATTCACTGAAAACAGTGAATAAAAAGCACTTTTGGTCACTGTTTTGGTGTTTGAATTTAGAACACATCAATATATTCGAACTCCATCTCAATGCTGTACAACCTCCTTGCGAAAAAATACTCGATACAAACTCCGATGTGATTGGTTGACATTTTCAACAAGGAATTTAGCATTAGAATAAACACTGTTTTGTGTTCTTTGCTGTCATTAGTAAATTGGCGCTATATTAAATACTGTAAGTTGTATGAACACAAAGTTTAGTGTTACTTCATAATAAATCGATTGAAAATGCATTGATGTGATGAAGATGTTAACACCTGAGGTTATGAAAGAGAGGGCGGCCGATATAGTAGAAAACTTGCTATCCAACAAATCACGGCTGGTTTACATCAAAGCCTACGATGAATTTTGCAAATGGAAAAATGACAATCAAGCTTCTGGCACATTTTCAGAGTCTGTTTTCCTAACTTATTTTAATGAGTTGTCGAAGAAAAAGAAGTCATCGACATTTTGGAGTACGTATTCTATGCTACGGTGTACTATAAAAACAAGGCATAACATTGGCAAAATAACATACTCGAAGTTTCAAGTTCTTTTTCTCGTACTCATGGTATAAAGTATAGTAAGCAACTCTTGAATAAAACGGATTTATATCGAGGGCCATGAATCACTCGCGTCGCTCAGGATTCTAACACTTGAATCACTCGCATGAATCACTCCCTGCGGTCGTGATTCAATCGTTAGAATTCTTCGCTTGCTCGTGATGCATCTATGGCCCTCGCTTTAAATCCGTCCTTTATTCACTAATTACATAATATACTATTATTCTTCAGTAACCTGAAGACAGAAGAATCAGCCCTCAAGGATCAATCAGTGCTCGGTTCTTATCTCAAATCTATATAAGAACACACAGCGAATATTAATGTGGTTATATTATGTTAAATAGTAATAGTTCATTTATTTGTCAGAATATTGTTACAGAGGTGTTACTTAGATAAAAAAAACATTACCCTCCTTCTGGTGCAGTCGGGTAAAAAGTCGGGAGGTGTCGTGAGAAACTCAGTTGCAACGACGTTCCTTTCGCTGTACAATATGTAACACAGAGTCATCTAGAATGGTCTCAAGTTTCAAGTGCTAAATTTTTTTAGCTTCCTAACAATGTATACGAGATAGCACTGTATTAAAAAACAAAAACTCTTGACACTTGAAACTGACTTTTCAGGCATAACGCTTTTTCGTTACGTGACGATTTCTACCAGTTTACTCGTACCGCAAGCCGCGTTAAAGAAGTTTTTGTTCCAAAAAGTTCAAAATATTCTACCATTTTCGGCGTAAAATAGCTAAAAACTTCTCCGTTGAAAATAAAGTTCACTTTCTTACAAACCGTTTCCAATATTCAATAGGACAACCACCTTCAAATTAATTAACTTATATTCACTGTGAATTTGTGTGATAGCCTTTTCCTATGTTGTGGTCAGTCTAACCAGATGCATTTGAATTACTATTTAGCGGTTCTATTCATCTAAATTGCGTGTGTTGACGCGTGTCGGCGACGGCAGCAATATCATATGTCTGATGTCGCCTGCAGCCGTCGGTGACTGATGCCTGCAATGTTGCCTAGGTATACACTGAAATGTAGACAATATGCATTGTTATAATAGGAGCCTGGAAACTATCTCACTGCAGGGCAAATGTCTCTTCTGATACAGAGAAGGGACGAGCATGATATTGCTACTGCATTACTATACTTGTAATTTGAGACTGTCGAGGTTTTATCATAACAATAAAAACATAACGAACTTTGAATAACATACCGCCTGTACTCCTTCAAGGTGTAGACAGATGCAGACGTGAATATTCCGCCCACGCCAGTTATTTTAAGTCTCATTTAATAGCAGGGCAGCTTTTAGTTATTGTCATGGCACACATGAATCGATCAGGGAGCTTAAAACAGCCACTTTGGCAGAATCATAATAGGATAATTATTATGAATCATCGTAAAATGTTTCAAACTGACAAATTCATTATAGGTATGATCCGCGTCCAAATTCTTATTACGAAATAATTGACAGTTTTCTATGGAGATTCGTAAAATGGTCCACAAATTATGAATTGCTTTTGTGTCAAATTAGAGGAATTGCTAATGACAGCTGGGAATTCTGGAAATTAATTGCTTTTAGTAGAGGAATTGCTGATGTGGCCGGTTTAGGCCCTCAGGCCCGCTGTGAATATGACTATTTAATAACTTAAATTGGTTTTTGGAAGTCGCAAAAAACGTTGATAAACCATAGGTCGTAGGTTCGAACCCTGACAGGCGCTTTACATTCTGTAAATTATTTCATCACCCTAAACGGTGAAGGAAAAACATCGTGAGGAAACCGGCATGTCCTAGGAAAATCGAAGATACGTGACATCTACCAACCCGAACTGGGCCCACGTGGTGGATTACAGCCCACTTCCTCTCGAAGGGAGGAGGTCTGTGTCCCAGCAGTGGGAACATTTTAAAGGCTGATTATGCAAAGCATAAATGTGTCATTAAAAGGTAGTTGACCATTCGCAAGGCATCTAAAAATCCGCCATCGAATTTCCAATCCTTTGAACAAAATAATAGTAGTCGATATGGTAACAGGCTTGCCCCACTGACACGAAACTGAAATAAACAGTACACCTCTACGTGTAATAAGCACGAAATCATAATTATACAATTTAATACCTTATTCTTAATTCATTTAAGTCACTAATTGCTGAACATTAATTATGTACTCACATCATGTAATTAAATTAAGTAAACATTCAATAATACACCTTACCACCTTTGACATAGAGTTATAAATCATTTTGCATATTCATGAACTCATATCAGCTACTGCCATTTTCGCATCAATTAATTTAACATCCTATATCGTTTGTAATAAAGTTGCGAATCGCTTAACATGTAAAATAGATGTTTCCAATACTAAACGACTATTTAAACCTTACCTCTAATAAAATAAGGTTGTAAATTATGTAGTGAAGTACAGACAATTTAATATTCCGTGGTTTTATTTAAGATGACGGTAATTAAGTTAAATTATAATTAATAGACAAGCATTTTGTCTTATGAAACTTGGCAGAGTCATATTTTAGCCAATAAACGTCGTATGCTGAACTTTGGCATTTCAAATCATTGTTGTTTGTTTTTTCAATTTGGAGTTTGACATTTGCACCTGTCAAATTCGTCTACGGGTTTAAAAAATGAACTTTAGTCAATTTTGTGACAGCCACAGACGAGCAAAAACTCATGTAGTTCTAACTGATTTTCTTTTCATCTATTTCTTTCTTTTCGTAACTGTTAGTAAAGGACAGCAATATTTTTAGTTGATTATAGTCTACGCCATGGCAAAAGCATTCAATGTTAGTATTAGTACAGTCAATTTGCCGTAAGCCATTTCATAAAATTGTCAAACAATAGTCGATATGATGAACAATTCTTACCCCACAAAATCTACATTAATTTCAACTGTATCGCAGACATCTCTCTTTAGACATCATCATCAGTCATGTGAAATGTTCTAAAGTGAATTGGAAAAGCAAATATACATGAGACAAACAAAAACCTGTAGATATTTATTAAAAAATCTTCGAGTGATAGAGTTGTCGAAATAAAGAAATAGCTTTACTTGCCATATTATGAAATACTTAACAGAATTATAAACGATTACTTTCACTAACATTTCTTAGTAGTAAGTTATATTATTAATCTTCTATATGAGAATAAAAGGACTCACTGTTATTTTGTTTCATCCTGGTTCTCCGTCACGCCTTCTAATGTTCCTATAGTTAATGACCCATAACTTTTTGCTTCGGGGGTGTTTTATATAGCCACTAAGAAAATATTAGGTACTACAGCTCTTTTTGTGAAGGAGCTCGTCCGGGGACGTACTATCATCGTACATATTTCTGCCGGCAAACAGAGTGTTTCGGTTTGACATGAGGCATTTCAGCTTTGTCAAATATCTTTGTCTTTGTTTTTTCTGGGATGGCGACCCATCGGCGATGGCTTGAATTGATTGAGGTGGTGGTAAGTCCACCAGATTGTTCACTTGCTTATTTACATCCAAAAACATATTTTTTTCTCTGAACCAAACAAATTGAGCCGGATAAGTGTATAGTTCCCAAATCCCTCGGAAAGCCACAAATCGAATATTAAATTACCAATGTCCATTCACCCCTCAGAAGTCAGGACAGTCCTGTCCATCCCAGCGACTGTACTGTGCCCATGATATTGATGTTCCTCGGACACGCCTCCCTGCGGGTGACGGGTTCGCTTCCCGTTTGCGTAACTAACTTCAGATTAATTGTAGTTTTCGTCTGGTTTCGATAGCTGCGAGTTATGTGGTATATAGAAATTATTGTAAGGGGACCTTTTTGTCTTTGTTGCGAGCGTTTTGAAGTTAATTTGAATGGTTGGCGATGTTTAATTGGCTAGAAAGAAATTAAAACTGAATTATTTAAGATTCTGAAAGAAGAAAAAGAATTAGCTGGTCTGGTACTGAATTATTTTTTGCCAAACAAGTAGGCTGCCCAGTTGATGGTCAGTAGCTTCAGCGACCGCGACCTATGGATACTAGAGGCCTCGCAGATGCGTTGCCATTCCAGGGACAAAGCTGTTAATGTCTCATGTGCCTGTAGCTACTCTGGCACCCGTCAAACTGGAACACAGACACGTTGTTTGCGACAGGAATAAGTGATGAAGTAATAGGAAAATGTTCTTGTAGGCATTTTTATTATTTTCTAAGTATTTTAAAATATCGGACCCACATTAAGAACAAAGCGCTCTACCACTCTATGTATAGTTTTGAGTTAGAATCGAAGCTAAATCAAAATATTTTATTTCACATAAGCCTACATGGGCACTTATGAAACGTCAGAAGCTAGGTGCACGGTTCCAATTGGTCGTTTCCTATGGAGAAGAGCCGGCAAGAAACTCCACGGTTACTCTTTTATAAATAATTGGCTGTTACAATATTTTCAAATTACAGTGTTAGTAAGCCTCTGAGTACCATGTATAGCGGAACAAGCAACGCTGCTTGGCGGCAGAAATAGGTATGGGTGGTAGTACTTCTCCGGACGAGCTCCTTCACAAACCGCTCTACTTCGAAAGCTTGTATTTTAGCAGGAAAGGTAGGTCGTTACGAAAGGGTGTCTTAATAAAAACGTTGTCATGGCAACAGTTTCGTTGTTTCGATATTTAGAACACGCTTCTCAGTATTGATTTTCACCTGTGCTTGGTTCAGGCGATTATTTTTAACTTATTTACCTGATGAAAGGTAACTTGACGCAAACATAATGTTTCCTTCTCTTTGTCGTCGGTGTCCGAGCCTTGTCCCAATACTGTCGTAGCCGACTTCCAATCAAAATCAAAATAGAATTTTATCTCACACTAGCTAATGCCCGGCGTGCGTTGCAATGCCTTATTTTTTGTGAGAAGTCACCTGTCAACTATTTATATTTTGTTTTGTTATTTCTAATCTGTACGTTTCTTGAGCGAGAAATTCGTTGATATCTAGTCACTTCCTCGTTGGCGGTGGGACAGGTGCCTTAAGCGAGTGAAGCACCTTTATGTGTCCAAAAAAAACAAGTTCATGGGGCTTAAAACCTAAAACCACTGAACGAGACACATGCAATAGAAGTTATATTGTTATGACGTGTATGGGCGTTTGTGACCCCGACAGTGTTAAAGCGCTTTTCTCCTCATACTTCACTGTGCCCGATAGCGTCCACAATGGCCGTGTGTTTGTAAAACCCACCACCTAACTTTACATTGTAGAATGCAATCAATATATAATTAACAAGTTCTTTTAAACTTTCAGACTACCACATTATTTTCAGACAACTACTTTCGTCACCGATACAGTTATGATATCGGCTCGTATCGGTTTGTAACTGCTTATAGCGGTATTGTTACGTTATGCGTTATAACGGTTATATCATGGTTATGTTGAGGACAGTTGTATCGGCGTTAATATGCGTGCTCATGTCAACCAATTTATATGATGGGGTGTTGGATTTGATTCCCTTGCAAGGCATATCATGAAGCTGGGTTCCTCGTTGGTCCAGTGGTCACAAGCGTGACTCCTGACTCCCTGAAACTGATATTTGGATTTTCTATGAGGAAACAGTCCGGAGTCTAGATTAAATGAGATTGTGGGACTTCAACATAGCTAGCAAACCGTCAGTGAATAACACACCTTTGTCTACTCCATCGGGCTACAGGCGTGATGTTCTTTCATGTTACTTATCTTTCATGAAAAGGAATTTTTACGAGACGACTGTTTTATCGTAGGTATAGTTACTTCAAAATTAAATATTGACAAATAGTTCCTACATGATACTTGGGGCTTCGGGGAGGCCTATGTCTAGCAGTGGACGTCTTTCGGGTAAAACAATGATGCCGATGACATGGTAGCAGTAAAAAGGAATGCTTTTATGTATCATGTAAATTATAACCAACAAAAAAGCATCTTCTAATCCCTGTAGTATGCTAATGTTAGATAAAAACCCGCTAAGACGACGCTAATCGCTCTGCAATGCTAAATTAATGACAACGCCATCTGTTGGTGAAAAGTCAGAATTAATTTGAAAATTATATTCTACGGTAACTTTTTTTGCTTGATTGTATACAATTCGTGTAATCAGAGCTCACAAAGGTTTATTTTTTTAAGTAAACGTTAAAGAAAATAAATACATTTCGCAAAATATTTGTAGGTAAACATAATTTAAGTAGGCTTAGTTCTGATTTCGGAACTTATCCTACCAATAATAAGTTAACAGTTTAATAGAAGTCGTGTTTCACAAATATCAAAAAATAGATAGGTGGTAGAAAAAATTGCGATGCAATCATAGCAAAGCAAAAAAGTAAGCAAGTTTTTTGGTTTTTCTTGTCAGTAGGTACTAGCAAAAAATATTTACCTAAACTTACTTAATAGTTTTAAAGGAAAAACTAACTTTCACATTCACTGAGCCATAACCAGAAATTATCTCAAAAACTGTTTTTACGTGACTTTAACTTATAGGGAAAACAAATGTCAACCAAAATATAGGTACTTAAACATACATGAAAGGATCGGTTTAACTTCAAAGACATTGAAAGTCGTCTTGACAACTTTTTAAATTATGCTATAGTCGCATGGTTGTCATCGATAGGGTTTCACGAGATTAGCCAGACAGACAAGTTGTCAGCGCGGGGATGAATGCCATAGATGCTTTAAGCTCTGGTCAAACTGGGACGAATCCTGCGCGGGATGAGGGAAGAAATTCGTTCGCGTTTGTATGGAGGTGTTCAAACTGACGCGAATAGTCGCGTGACTTCCTAATCATTTTAACAGAGGACGCGCGCAGTCTCCCAGAGTTTTATTTATTTACTATTAAGTACGTATCACTTACATTTGTTTTTAGAGAGAAGAACCCACTGTACCAAAGTCACCAATTTCCACTCTCAGTGACGTAACGCAAAAACCAAAAAAACACTACTATCAACAAAATTGAAATGTTTAAATCTGCCAAATTTTTGACTGAATGGGACTATTTTTAATTAGTTCCTACCAAAGTATGATATAATTAAGAAAAACAAACCAGTTAAGTGGTAGTAATGAAAGCACCACACTAAACATGGTTTAAATACACGTCAATAAAGTTTACACCTTCGCAGTTTACATCTTTTTAGACGTAAACATAAACAAACAGCCCTTATTCTCACGAGCACCCATAAACACACCTGTTTCATTATACATATTGGTATTTGGGAAGAAAATCCTGCTTTATGGTGATAGAACCTCAGTTGTATGCGCTCCTGGTACCTCTGTAGCTTACTGACTTTATGTTATCCCTTATGTGGATGGAAGGGGGTTGATAGTTGTGGATGAGATGTGGGATATAGATAGGTAGTTCGATTCCAGGGTGTGGTATTTAATTTACAATAACTATTCCAACTAAATTAAAACTCCAACTAAATTGAAACTTCACTAAGGTTGATAGACAGGTTTTGGTGACATGCAAGTGACATTTAGCCTTAGGGTGGTAACGAAATTACTAGTTTTTATTTTTAGTACGACTATACCACCCGTTAATACCTGCTAATAGCAATTAGTCTTCAATTGTCTTGTTTTCATTCAGATTTCAGATTCAAAGACACAACTCATACAACGAAGGATTGATCACCACGAGCTAGCTAATAATCTATGCTTCACTAAACACTAAACAGCATTCAAACAGTACGATTAACGACTGCACAGTCGCGCATAGTCGCACATAATGAGATAGTCGCGATTTATGCGCTCGCCCTTATCTGTACTGAGGGGCGAAGGGTATGGTGACAGCGATAAGCGGTAAGCGGGTCATAAAACGCTGTGACACTTATTGTTGACTTGATTTTGTCGGTGAACTAAAATTCCTCCACAAGTAGCTATACTTATTAGTCATCGAAACGCTAAGAAGTATGATAAAATGTATACGTTCGTTGTACCCTGGTCTATCGACACTTCCGTATGGTTGACATTATTACCATTTATATAACTCTAAAAGCCAGACCGCTATTTAACCCAAATTGCATACTCGGATCCCCTTTATTTTGACACAGCAACAATATCCATTCCATTATTTTTGTTCGAACAGTCGAATTATTATAACAAATTAAGCAATGGACTTCGTGGTTTTGTCAAAATTACAGCAATTGTCTTTCCGAGTATTCCGAGTGTGGTACGAAAAATTACTATCTGTAGCCAAAACAATTATTATTTTTGTTCCGTTTTTAAATTGACCCCACAAACCGCAGTAATGAAAAGATTCACTCAACCACTGCGCCAAGAGCCGTCGCATTAAAGAATCAGTTTCATCTTCATCGCTACGCGCGCCTGTTATCGCTGCGTCTCCCGTGGGACTGCCGCCTTATCACTCGCTACATTTAGTATTAATCGGAGCACGGAGGCTCATCTCATATTTATTGGGAGGAATGGTAGATTCCGCTGAACAATTGTTTCCACTGTAGCTTGTAAGAAATTAAAGGGTGTATTTTTGATGCGGGCTGTCTAAATTTTCTAGATGCACTTCTAGACATGTTCATTGTAGTCGGCAATATTTGTATTAAGTTTTCCATTAGGAATTAATTCCTTAACAGCCGACATCTGGACTTGTGCTCGGTTGATGGCAAAAGGCTCGCCCTATTACATGGGACGCTGGCGAAATGTGGTAGTAGGTACTATGCGCCTCTACCTAACCTATAAAGGCTGGATGTTGATGTATTAAAAATAAATAAAGAGTGTAATAGGTACACCTCTGCCTAACGCATCGGGGAATACAAGCGTGATGTTATGGATAAGGGATAAGTGTGTCTCGAGTTTAGAATAACATCACGCCGTATTCCAGGCTAATCAGAGGTGCAGTTATGTTAAGTCCCATCTAACAATATTTTCGAAACACGAATTTATAAGTGCACAAACGTTCTGCCAGACGAACATCGCGTTTTAAATATAAATAAGGATGAATACATAATTACCTTTCTTACTTTAACCTCCAAAATGACAAACGTCTTTTGAATTCCCATTTAAAGTTGCCCACAGTTCAGTCAATACCGGCGATATCGCGGCGTTGCGTGTTCAGACCGACTCGCTGTAATCTTTACTATCACGCTAGCTAAGGAACTTGCTGGGTAGGGGACAAGTAGATGTTCAGCAATGATAAGTTGATTGTGTTGTGCATTGCGGTATAGGTATTTGATTGTAGGACTACCTTGAAGAGTCAAGGTTTCGTTTGCGAAAAAGTTTCGAACAATTTCATTTAGATGCAAACAGTGCGCCAATGCGATTTCCCATCGGAACGATGAACTTCCATACGAACTTTCATCCCTTATGGGATGAATTCCTCCCCCTTTCTTCCTTCCCCTTTAGGGGATTAATTACCAAAATTCCTGTCCTAGTGATTACTTTCGTTATGTTATGAGTTCATGACTCTTGGGCAAATTTTGATGCTTTTAGACCAAGCGGTTGTCTGTCAGTGAATGATTAAATTAATTTAAGACTTTTATTAAGTAGATTTAGTACCTAATTACCCTTGCTCGCGCTAGGAGTCATCATCTGTCTAGCCGTCGGATACATCTAAATAAGTACCAGTATTTTACATGGAGCGACTGCCTATCTGACCTCCACAACTCAGCTACTAGGTAACACGATACCCTTGGTAAAACTAGACAGGGAAGGCTTATTATTCAGTCGGCATCAGGCTTCTAAAGTCTACATTTACAAGATTCATAAACGTTACTTTCGTTTGCCATTCTTTCAGTCCAGTGACTGACAGTTCGCACAACTGACAAGAGCAAGAAAGAGTCGAGAACATATCCAAGCCAAATATGAGCAAAGTTACACATATTATTATTGATCAATCTCGGCATTAGCTAAAACAACGCTGCATAAATGTAGATCAAAAAAATATAATTATTAATCCAAAATCACGAAGCTGAAATAGTCACGAACGCAAATCTGTTCGTAATTTATTCCACAATTCTATTTCCCACACCCGGAAGCTGAGAGATAAACTAGTAATAGTACAGTTCATAGTTATCGCTGCATCCGGTGAATCGCATCGATCTGGTGTTTGAACCGATGCTACGTAGGTAAGCTATGTTTGTGGTTCATTCAGTGCAATCCTGTGGAAAAGGCGATGATATATTTCATTATAATTGGATGGGTATAATGGAGACAGACTCTTGTTTATGTATTTATGTTGATCTAGATAGGTAACTGAAAAGTGGCTCCGATATGACCATCTATTAGTGTTTATGTAGCTCAGTAGTAACAGATGGTTAGTGAAGGAGATCGTCCGGGGAATTATCAAGTAGCTACTGCCATGGTCATACTTCCCTATTTCTGCTGCAACCAGGGTTGCTGTGTTCCCGTTTGGAGGGTTTGGGTCGTGGATTACAATCATAGCACACAGACAACGCAGCACACATTTCAGCTTTGTCTCAGAGATCACAACATCTTGTATGCTGGTAAAAAACCAAAGTGTCTCGACATCACAACAACCAAGAAACATCTACTAATCTTGAAACATCAGTTAATGTCCATTGCCTGCAAGTACTACATCTACAGTCGAGTGTGACCATACCTACAAATCGATGACCTTTCGGCTGCCAAACGTTTGTAATTTTAGTAAATAGGGACGCAAACTAAATGGACGTTGACGTCCCTGAATGAAAATAATCTGTATATTCATCCCCTGAATCAAAGCGGATAGCCACCCCAATTACTAGGAGCGCATAAATACGAACAACTTTCTGTGAGACAAACAATACAGCAAAAGGTTCTCAGAAGGTTCACTGCGGTTTTATTTAAGTTGGAATTCGGAAATACAAGAAAAAATAACCGTGAATCTTGGCCTAGCTTAGGTTATTGACATTCCGAAATACAACGTACTGAACAAAACAGGTTTTAGGTATTACTTCTACCATAAACACAAATTATAGGCGTAAGTACAATCAAATTCAAAGGCCAAAAATGGTTATCCCAGCGTATTAAAGGGTAACCTCTGCCTTAAACAGACTACCTATGACATATCCTGTGATGTGCTCTAAGTACAGTCGACCGCACTGTAGTAACGGCTCTACATACTGGCGCGACTTGATGCGCGACGCGACGCCGCCACATTGTTCAACGTGAAGTTTTCTCCGAAACTTTTTGTTAAAGTCGCGTCGCGCCTGTTTGTGGGAGCCTTAACACTTTGACCTTGAGCTGGTCTACCGTAGTACGGAGTTTCAATAAAATAAGAGGCCAGCTGTATTAGTTGGTTTTGTTACCACAACGGGTGACGTACTGTATCTCATAGCCTGCAGAGCAATTCTGTCAAAATTTATGAAACGCACCGACTATGTCTGTCCATTCGTGCGCTTATAAATAATGTAGTGTTTTTCGAGAAGCACACAGAGTGGTCCCTCTGTATTTTCTTTATAGTTGATACCCCGGTTTCTCCGGTAAACATCCCGGGCGTCAGTCTGTCTGGCTATATTGATTGCGTAGATACGCCGTGTACGAATACGACGCGAGTACGACAGATACGCACCGCCTCGCGTAGTAATGACACTTTGGTTTCGTTGTGGTTAGTATGGGATAAGTTTTAAGGTTTATTTTTTTATATTTTTTATGGTATTTCTTTGTAAAGTATTGATTTGTGACTGATATAAAACATGATGATTAGCTGGCTTAGAAAAGTTATAACCAACTTCGAATCCCGAAACATGAATAATCTCCATTTGAGCGGTATTTTTATACTTACATACTTAAATAATGGAGGTTCTCATTTATATGACCGATGAATCTATCTAAAGTAGACAAACATCTTCGTCCTACACTCGTACCAGACTAAAGTCGACCCATATGCCTGAAAATAACATGGGACTTGAACATGGGACAGCATTTTAGCGATGGACCATTTATCATGCTCTGGGCTGGCAGACATGTGCGTGTAAATGTTCATGTAGCGGATTTAATTTATAAGTAGGTATTTTATTTTTAATTTATTGAGTTTACTAACATAGGCTAACATACTATCACTATATGGATTCCTTGGTCTGAAATAAAATATCTGAATTTAAACATAACTGACGAAATGTGGGTGTACAATAGGTACACCTCTGCCTGACCCTTCGGGGAACGCAGGCGTGATGTTATGTTTATGTTATGCCTTTAAATCCCTGCCACACTTTAAACGGAATAGCAACACTATTAAGCTTGTTAACAGCGCTAAATAGCGCAGCGATGTCAGTTTTACTATGTGTGTTTGCGAATGGCAAATGCATTGTTTACTCATCACAAATCTATGCGCTATCTGTGAGAACATACCTCATATCCTATGTATAGGTATCCATAGCACCATTGACCAACATAATATACAGGGTGGATTTTTTGGACGGGGAAGTAAGAGCACCCTAACCGCACCCTAACAGTCCTTTCGCGGGTATTTTACATTTGATTTTGCATCACTATCAAAATCACAGTGATCGTTATTCTCGTTTCATTAAGGTTGATGTTGGATTTCTGCTGTGAAAGAACTGTAGGTTTTAATGATTTTTATTTTTTTCTAAAAGAACATTAAGTTTAGAGTACAAAAAAATGTCAGAAAAGATATCCCGGTCCGTACAATCCACCCTGTATACAGGAAGGCAGCACCTTACCGGGTCATGTTTACGAGGGCACGTGTCTTCGAGCCGATCGCGACACGTTATTGCATATTGCTTGCCGAATTATTATACCAATAGGGCTTTATTACCGATCATGGATTGGCGAGGAACACACAGATAGTTTGACATGGTAGCGCGAGTGTAACACACGTAGTTGATAGTCGAATAGCGTTAGCGTCGCTGAGTACTGAGCAAACAAATAATTTAACTTCTTTTCAAACGGTATGGAGAATTTCTATTTAGGAAAGAATAGATAGATAGTGGTGCCGTGTCGTCATTGCTTAGAATAAGAGTAAAGAATTTAAGTAGAAAGAAAGAAAGAATAACGTTTATTTGGAAACAGTTCATGAAACACAAAATACAAATATCAAAATAAAGAATAAAATAATGTTTTTACAACGATAATGTGTGCGGCCTCACGGCTGCGCCAAAAAGGCTCATTTCAGCATTAAGCCCAGACAGAATATACTGTCTGACGCTGGTTTTCTAATGAACCCTTATAGACAAGTGACGGGAAGTACATACAGTTTCAACATACCTAATAAATAAGGGTCACAATATAAATAACTAGTATCTAATAACAAATAAATAAAAAATAATATATATATATATATAATTACAAAAACAAAACAACAAGAACGGTCCCAGCAAAAACCTGTTTGTTTTAGTGCTTAGATAGAAGTGTGCACGGTGCACTCAAAGTCACAATGCGCTACAGGCCGCCGAGTGCGGCGGACAACCCACTACTAGTACTAGTATTGACATCAAGGTTAAGGCATATTTGGTAGCATGGAGCTTTTTCCCGACTGCCTCTGAAGGAGAGTACAGTTTTTACTAACCGGCTTCAGAAAAGAGGACGTTATGTTTACAGTGAGTATTTTTAGTACATGTATACAAAAACTCGCGCCTTCTGCTCACGGGGTTAGGCAGAAACTAGAGGACGCCACCTGCTACGATCCTTACATAAAGCAATGCTAACAATCCAATAGTCCATAATGGTTTCGAAAACTCAGGCTAGTTGATCCTTCTTTCGAGGGACGGCAAAACTACTTTATGTAATAATTTATTATAGAAATGGTGACGAAACCTACTTAAAAAGTTACGTGTGATGTGATGCACCTTGGACAGTCACCCTCGCTTAGAACCTTGCTGAGTTATCTTAAACCATGAGCTATTTGCGTATTACTCGCGAGAAGCACGAAAGTCTACAATTATTATTTTGAGATTAGTTTATCAATAATTGAAAAGCAAAGGGTCGCCACTCAGCCACTCTCTTCCATAATATATCAAACGTTTATAAAAGGTATATCACTGACATAACATGTTATTTACGTCCACGCAAAATCATTAAGGATTCCATAAAAGAACCCATACATCGCAGACCCATTCCCGCCAGCTGTCATCGAAAAATTAGCCGACGTTGCAGAAAAGGTTAGGGCCGTGATTGAGGCATTGAGCGATGGCCGCCGATCGGATTAGAATATTTCGGCCGTTACGGCCACGTGCCTGTCATGGCCGCTCGTAATGGTCGAGAATTTTACGGTAAATTACTTCCTAGGTTGTGGACTGTATGTAAATGTGTGTAGATAATAGCTGGGGTTTGGGTAAAGGGCAAAGGTTGACACGAAAATGGAGTAGCTAACTGCTACTTTGTGAACCGTTGTTTTTATGATCTATTTAATATTTAAGCTAGACTTAAAAGATAGGACCAAGCAAAAGGAATATGTAAGGATCGTAGTTTCTGCGTACCCCCACGGGAAGAAGGCGCGAGTTTATATACCTGTAAGGCACATGGAATTCAGTATAGTTTCTGTCTGCCCACATGTCAAACATCGTGACACACACGATGACCCTAAGTACTAAGGGTTTACATCAACTGCACTGATAAATCTGTTGAGTCAAGGTTCAGCCCTCGTGATTGCCCCGTGACACGTGTCGTGTGGGTTCAATTCTCAAAAAAGTAACTCTTGTGTAGATTATTTATGACGCTGAAAATTTACATCACGGGATTGCGGTGGATATAGGCAAGGTTCAATTTATCAGTAAAACAATGTTTATCTCAAGTTCATCCCCATACAGACATATAAAAGTTGTAAGCACATAAAAGTTTTCCAACTTCACATCACACCTTTTAAAACGAGATGCAGGTACACACCATGTACCTACACCCAACACATTACGAACTTATCTGAATGATTACTAAGTATAACAACTGTCGGTCAGTCCGGCACCGGAAGGGAGCGCAGGCGCCGGTAGACGTCCGGCACTGTCGGCTCACTGTGTACAAATAGGTCAGGGAAGTGGGATAGGAGGATAGGTTGGCTGCTTGTGTTGAGGTTTGATTTGTATAAGTGGCAGTAGGGCCTCTAATAGGAGTTTGAACGGAAAGTGTTACCGACATACGCAACTGCAGTAAGCATAGGCCACAGACTGTTTGCTGCGAAATGCTGTGCCTCCATGTCATAGTAAGACTGGCCGGACCTAATGGTCTCTTGAATTCTAACCCAAGAAACGATCTGCTTGCGAATGAATGGACGAAGATTGGCATGTCAGAAATACTGTGAGAGGGATTCATGAAAGTGTTGTAATCTTTTTCAGACTTTCATATTGGCATAAGATTGACCGCCGTATCCTGGCA
The DNA here is from genome assembly GCA_948473465.1 of Lithophane ornitopus. NCBI lineage: Eukaryota > Metazoa > Arthropoda > Insecta > Lepidoptera > Noctuidae > Lithophane > Lithophane ornitopus. The sequence continues at coordinate 10,088,204 of OX419643.1, read as the reverse complement.
ATGGCTAACTGTGTTGTAACATGGTTGTTACATTAGTTACTTCATCACGCCTGTATACCCTAAAGGGTTAGGCAGAGGTGTACCTGTAGTACACATACATTCACCAGTTATATTTTAAGTCTCATGTAATAGGAGGTGACTTTATGGCCATCAACCGGCCGCTACATATTCCATAAACCACCAACAATAAAAATTATATTGAGTCTCTTTAGTGACAGTTAAGCTCATAAAAGATCGGCCTAAAATGTTCCACAGCAGAGCAAAGGGTCCTGGAGAACGATTGTAACTGCAACATTTGCTCACAGCAACGATTTTAAGACAGAAAACTCAAAAGAGTGTGAGGAAATTAAATCGATATGACGGAAATCTCGATTTGTCTTCTTTCTTCAATCTTTTCTTTTCTACAAAAATCTATCATGTCCGAGATTATTAAACTCAGCTACTAAGTAACTTAGTATTTTGACACTGAACATTTTATTTCAATTCGCAAAGCTTAAAGTTATATCAATTATTGTTCAATATAATACCAAACAAACAGTTACAATACAAGTACAATTCTCCAGATCTCCGCCCACCGCCCATTAATTAAAACTTTCAAATGAATCGCTTCTACAATTCGTTTTCACGATTTTTATTTAACTTACTTTTTTAAGTTGTTATATCGTCAAAACCTTCTTGTGCTTTTAATTGTGTGCACTGGCTGGCAGGCTGATATGATGAACTATATCAGCCTTTAGGTATATATTGCTGAACATAGTTTATGATCTGTAAGTATAAGTTAAATATAGCTACAATACCTATGTACACTCATAAATAGTCGTAATCACCACGTTTGGCAGACGAAAGGGTGTAAACAGTATGTTGTTATTAGCAGACAAGAGGACGCTGCTATCCTCTTGACGTCATCCCTTTAAGTCACACACAGAAAGTGATTGTTCAGCCTTTTCTTTGCCAAAAGAATTTATATTTATCACAAAAAAACATAAAAAAACTCGTACACCAATTCCGCCTACAAAGCGTTCTACTACGTTAAGTCTACGGCGTAGACCTACGATTAATCGTAGCGGCCTACGCTTCTACGAGCGAACACAAAAATAAAATGAAAAGAACTTTTTAATACAAAAAGCTAATTTGATATTCCGTAATACGATATTTTAAGAGCAACATTAAAACAAAATGGTAACCCAAATAAGGTAACTCGGTTGATCAATATCATTTCCCGACACGAGAGGCGCTGCGCACAAAATTAAATTACAACATTGAAATATTTCAATGAAAGAATGTGGAATCAATAAAGTATCATACCAAATGAGGGAATCCGTTCTGTACATAATTTGATAAATGTCAACAGTAAATTTTGCACAGGGACACTCACAAATAGTCTGCAAAATGAGTCCCTCAACCCCTCGCCCGGGAGGCGTAAATCAATAAATTCCATTGTTCAACTGAAGTTGTATTTTGCGCCATCTAGTAACGTGTAGATGTACTATTGTGAAGTGTTGAGTTGTGTGAACGGAACCTTTTTGTTTGGAAGTTGCAGCTGATAGATGGCGCTGTACTCAATATTCTTGTTATTTGTTTCAGGTACGCTATAAAACAGTAATCTACTTGTTGGAAAAAACAGTTGTGGCGGTGTTCAAGATAAGTTTTATTTTTATGGCAGATTTGTACGCGGCTTTTATTACCTAAATGTGAAAAACAAATTAATCAGAATATATAACCATGTTTTATGTAGGTAGGTAGCTTTAATCTTCCGTATTTTTCTGAAACACTCAAACAAAGCTTTCGAATTATATAGGTACCAATTTATCGGTATCCTTCCCAAAATCGACTAAATTACGTCCGTAACAGGCACAGCACTATTTTATTGACAAAACAATAAACCGAAGTTCGATTTCACATTAAACGAATCGTAAATAATGAGGAAACAACGTTTTACGACGTCCTTCGAATTAGTTCCTTTTGAAGCAAATACGATTTTATACCTTATAGGTTGAGAAGGGTAGGTAGGTACAGTCAGCCTCAAAATGATGTATAGGTACATCAATCATAATTATTCATTTGATTAGCTAGGTACTCTTTGTGTTCCATAATTTTATTGTAGGTATATGAATCACTGTGCAATAATTATGTATGTAAAAATGTATAATAATTATGTTTTGTGGCTACACATTGATCAATATTATAGAACTAAGAATGTGGACAGTTAAATTATTTTTTGTTGATGATTTCATTTCATTCAATCATTTTCCTGGCTGTACGCTGTTGATATTTTTTATTTTGCTGAAGGTACAATTTTTTTAGAAATGTTTATGATTATTGTACTTAACTTGATACTAACGATCGTAAGGAAGTATGGCAAGGCAAAGAGCTACACAGACGCTTTTTCCGGGCTCTCCATGGGCCTGAAGTAGACTTTCTGGCGTCTGTATCCTGGCTACGTTTCGGCGACCTCTTCGGGGAAACCGAAGGTTTTGTCTGTGCGATTATGGATGAAGTCATCATGACGAATAATTACCGGAAATATATCGTCAAGGACGGTACGGTTGACATCTGTCGGGCATGCCACTGTCCCGGTCGGACGTGGTCCCGGTGAATCAATCCGACATATTGTTTCCGGTTGTTCTCGTCTTGCTAACGGTGAGTACTTCCACAGACACAATCTAGTAGCTAGGATTATCCACCAGCAACTTGCCTTGCAGTACAACCTTGTGGAGTATGAAGTACCATACTACAGGTATGTGCCCGACCCAGTTCTCGAAAATGGTCACGCCACATTGTACTGGGATCGATCTATCATCACTGACAGGACTATTGTAGCCAATAAGCCTGATATTGTGGTGATAGATCGACGAGAGCGCCGTGCAATGATTGTTGATATCGCTGTCCCTCATGACGAGAATCTCGTGAAAGTACTTATAAATAAATAATTTATACAATTATCATTAACAATATTCTACTAATAAATCGTTTTTAGGCCACTAAAAGCTAGGATTTGATTTTCTATAAGGCTATAAAATATTTTAGTTTATCAATTCGATGTAATTACCCAGTATTACCCAGTTACTAGTTTGTGGAGGTCAGATAGGCAGTAGCTCCATGTAAAATACTGGTATTCAGCTGCATCTGGTTAGACTGGGGGCCGACCCCGACATAGTTGGAAAAAGGAAAGGCAGATTCAATTCGATGTAATTTATACTTTTATTTGTTCCTTGCCCGTTTAGAAAGTAACTGTCTCTTTTTTACACTTTAACGGCTGAACGGATTTGGATGAAAATAGGCACACGCATAGACCGTGACCTGGGTTAGGATATAGGATACTTTTTATCCCGGTATTATGTTCCCATGACATCATCAGAACTCTAAGCGGGCGAAGCCGCGGGAAAAAGCTAGTACAACTATAGATCAAATTTACTTTCCCATCTGAATTTATAGCAGAATTCAAGGAATCGAACCGTAATTTAACTGCCATAAAAGATACCGTAACGCAAGCGTAATGGCTCATTTAATATACACATCAAAATAAATGGAAGGTTTTGGTTGAAATATAATTTACAACGAATTAGAAATCCATTAAATACATGCGTATTACAGAACGAAGTGAAATGTTATTTCATAATTTTGGAATATATTGGAGGACCCTCCAATTTAGACATAGTACGTACTTATTGATTTTTGCACGTTATATTGTAGGTAGGTACCTACCATTGGTACTTTTATCTGCAAGTGCGGCTGCTGATCATGAAGATTCGGGTTTGATTCTCAGCTATAACTAACATTTCCACTAGGTTTTATGGTTCACTGATAGAAAGCTATATTATTGCTGAGTGGTTTTATGGTACCTACTTGTAGGGGGAGAAGCTAGTTGGTACTAAAATCCATACCAATATTATAATTTCGAAAGCCTGTCTGTCTGTATGTTACCTTTTCACGCCTAAACCATTGAACGGATTTCGATAAAATTTGGCAAGGAGATAGATGGCATCCCGGGGAAGGACATAAGCTACTTTTTATCGACATATCACCCGGGCGAAGCCGTGGGTGGAAGCTAGTTATTTATAGAACACATACGACCTTGCATCAAACCATTAATTCTTCTTAATTCTGTTGCGCTTTGGGTGAGTTTGAAATAATGGCTGCCCATAGAATTTGTTATGGTACAAGCAGTGGAACTATTTAATTTTTAAGTGTACTACAATACCATATTTGGTCTAACCTGTAAGGATATTTGTATGTTTGGAGTGAATAAATAAATAATTAAAATAAAATTTCAATATTATCCAAAGACACAAAATTTGCCCATTTTGCTAAAATTACGGAACCAAAATTAAAATGCTCTCATCTTCACGCCAAGATAAATACTGCCCCCATTATTGCTTATAACATTAACCGCAGATAACTCATGAAAAATGATCTCCACCCTTTAATGGCACTATGAAGTACCATTGTGCCCCGTAGTGTCAGACGGTACCGTCGAGTGACACTTCAATAGGCGCGTCATAATCTGTGAATACACTCAGTCGGGGGCTGAGGGTAGTAAGAGCGATGCGATAGATAGCGAAGAAGGTGAGATAAAACATCGAAGACTGTTTATTGTGGAGGTGGGAAAATCAAATACCAAGTGAGCCCGCAAACATTTAGGTATTAGTAGGATTCTACCTTCGATGTGCTTATGTCAGTGTAGAAAAATCATTTTAGCTATTGAAAAATCAATTGTTATTTAATAAATAACGATTTAATAAATGAATTAGGCGCTACAAAATTACGAAACTGTAGGTTTCATTCGACATTTTGTAGACAGAAACGATACATTTTTATTTTAAACCCCCACTTTCCGCTTATAACACACTTTTTATTTATTTATTATCTTGTTATGTTATAAACTGATCAGTATTATTTCTCTACGTCCAACATAAAATAGAAGAACATTATTTCACACTTTCCCGGAAAAAACCTCGCACACGGCAGCTTTGCATCGCATCGCCCTCACTGAGATACGACCTTTACCCAAGCTTGGTCACATCACACGCAGACAAGGGTGTATATGATAAACGATCATTACTCACAGGGCACATACAGTCAACCGCACGTCCATAGTCACAATGACGCCTAAGTTACTAGCAGTAAGGGCGGTTTTCCTAGTTCAAATCTAATGTGGGTTTAACCGTACCTACCGCCGGGTTTTTGCGAGTCCACCTTCAGAATGGGTAGTTAAAATAAATGGACTGAAGTTATTGTTCAGGAGTGTTTCATACAGTCCCTTTGTGGAGCTGATAATGTTTAAAACGGTAGGGTTTTTATGATAGTTGAGTTTAAAACAATGTTTTATGCGTTTTTGACTGTGTCCCTAAAGCAGTTGGTCAAGAACTTATTCATGAAATAACATCACAGCCCAGTAAAAGAAAATTATTTTTTCAGCTGACCTATGTACCTAGTTTATTCTCAACTCCGTCGCCTGTTTCTACGTAGTCTTTTGTCTTTGTGCGAGCTCTGGTTGAAGCAACCAGTAAACTAGTTGACATGCTGCACTCGTACAGATAATTAGAGATGAAATGAGCATTGACCACATTGATAATTTCAAGCCATTAATTCCATATTTCCTCACTTAGTTCTCCTTTACCGTTATTCCAAAGCTTGGGTTTCCTAGGAAAGCGGTGCCGTCATATTATAACGGTCACAAATATCTGTTATTTTCACCGGTATCTTGACATTACGGTGTCAAAATCGCTATCTTCTACATGAACGGTCATCTTTTTATGGAAACTCACGTTTAATCAACTGAGCTGAGAACTAAAACCCTATTGTTTGGTGTCAGTATCGCAGTAGCAGTCGCAGCAGTATCCTGCACAAGCGAGTCTATAAAGCTCCATTCTTTCCACCGTTTTTAATGGATGATAACTCCATAATATCCCGCCTCCTGCCTGCTCTCTTCCACATCATAAAACGCAGGCGATCGTCAGCAGAACTGGAGATTATCTGCAGATATTAATTTATACGGTGACACCCCACGCCGCCATTTCATTGTTCGGCGAAAACTGGCAAGAGCTCTCGTACTTTGTGTATAGAATGTACTTGTGGTATGAGTATTATATTAAGTATTTGGGCATTTGAATTCATTAAGCGTCTTGCAAAAGGACGTTTTAAAGATTAGATAAACGAGAGTTGACAATAAACGTCCATCCAAGATGAATTCATAAGAGCTACGTTTAATGGCGCCCACCAAAGAACAGTTTAAAAAAGTCACCAGTAATGTTCAGAATCGCCGCAATCTTTTAAGAAGTTTTACTACGAAAAGTAAGTAAGTTTTCCGAGAAACGAGAAAACCTCGTCTATAATTTCCCGCCATCACCACTGTTATGTCAAGCTAATATTGTTGAATGGCGGGTAGGGACGTGCGTTATCAATTTAGTGATTCATTTAAAAAATTTAGCTTTAAATCACAAGTGTCTTAATGAATTAGGCCTCAGGACTCTTGCTAGTAAATAGTTCGCATGGTCAGCAAAAACTAACTTGATAAAAAAAAACGTTTCTAAAGTGAATGTCGGAAACGGGATACAATTTTCCAACATTAAAACCTCCGCCCTAGATAGGCGGGAAGCGTCGTCGCCCATCGCTCGTTACAAGCGCGAAGTTTTTATCTACACCCGTCATTTTCTTACCACTTCATTAGTCTATTGGCAACAGCAATACCAACTTCTTTCTGCAGTCCTCCAACTGTCAATTGTTCTCTGCGTGAACGGACTAAGGTTGTCTTTCGAGTGAAATTTGTTCGGTCGATTGCGAATATATTTTTGTAGAAATGTCAAACTACCAATGCAATGACGTGGCATTTCTTTTTGTAAAATGAAAAAATCACGGTGATTCGGTAACAATGGAATTAACTTAAATCGAAGTAGGATGGGCCTATTTTTTGCAACAGTTTCCATGATAATGACTCAATGGAGCGTCCCTAAGTGAAATAGTTTTGCGAAAAACAAAATGGCCAGTCATTTCGCATTTTTTTTCTATTTCATTTGATAAAAGCGGGTAGATAGTCGACGCAATTTCGCTCCGAATTCGTGTTTTTGCTTGTTCCACATTTATCAGAGGGAGTGGTGTGTAGGTGTGTACTATTTTAGTTTATTTTCTTTTGTAAGAGGCTTTTTTCATGTAATGATAGACTGTTTCACGTGAGAGTGTCGTGAAATTGTGATTGGTAATCTGAGTTAATCCTAAAGAAAACTTTGTGAAAAATCTTGGTCTTGTGTCTGAAATTGCCAAAATTCAACGCCATTTCTTATCTAGACGAGAAAATTCTTCTGCCCTCTCGTGGTGCATTTTTAGGCGCTTGCATGGAGTCATTTCTACTATTGCATACATTTTGACGTGGAAATTATGTCACTACCCTAAACTCACCGCATCAACAAAGCAGCGCCAACGTACTAAAAGATTGGTTGTAGGTATACCTATACACACATAAACCAGCGTTTTTCATTTCCCTGCAAAGCCCCGATATCCCTAGTATTCCTCTGAAGATACGAGCACATTACATTACTACTTTTACGTCACATATTTGGTTCGACGAAACAAAAACTGTTTTCCTCTATGGCGACAAATGAGCTTGGTATCTGATGTATGTTCTGCAATTTTTGTTTTTACTAGGTATACGGACAGAATTCCTAAAGGATTCTCGTACTTAAAAAACGTTCAAATTCAAGTCGCAATCTGTCAAAATGTACAAAAATGTTGGTAAATTGACTATATTTTTGACAGATTGCGAATGAGGTGCGAATGCGAACGTTCTTAAAAATTACGGGAATCGTCTTTAGGGGTATGAGGAACAGGGTGTAAAGTTCACTCATACTCCATAGAAAAGGGAGGATCCTCCGACCAGACGGGTGTTGTGTCTGGCGGGCAACTGCCCAACGATTGATGTTGGGTTCTCGTATATATGTCCACTGCACGGTAAACTTTAATTGCGCGATGCAGGGTTTATGTGACGTCTGTCTGACGTCAGGTCTTTGATGCGTAGTTCGCATGTTCCGATGTAGATACCGCCACACGTCCCTCTGATATTCAACTAAATGACGAGTAATCATAAAGTATTAAGATTTTGTTTTATTGTGCATTTGTACATTTTGACACCAACAATTTTAAAACATATGTAGCCAAAAATCCATATTTGGGTGGACGCACAATCGAATGCAGTTTCCCAATAATATGTTCGCGATCTGAAATACACAAATGGTTATGCTTACTCCTTCGAAAATAGCAAGCGCGAGCATTGAGTTAAACTTTGTTTTCCTAGGAATCAGGATTCTGTCATTTGGTGAAAATGACAGATTTTAATTTCGGTTGTTGACATTACGGTGTCAAAAAACACTGTGCGTTTGGACAGCCGTTATTGTGTGACCGATCACCGCTTTTTTAAGGCGGAGGCTGAATTGTAACATTTGTTTGTAATTTAGGTATCAGTTATGTATCATTCGCGGCGAGGTTGGTTACAATACGGTGATACACAAGACGCGGCGAAAGCTCGCTTCGAGCACCATAAAATTTTCGTTTCTCATATTTCCGTTTCAAAGGAATTAACGAAACAGCCGACAGTAGTGTGGAGGGTACGGCGGTCGCCCCGAGTGGCTCAGCTGATGCACGCGTTATAAAAATGCGATACATTACAAACAAATGTTAAGTCAATATCCGCCTTTAGGAAACCAAAGCTTAAGCAGGTATTAATCCGACCGCTTTGGAAAAAGATCGTCATCATATAAAGATGTTTGCTACGCCAGTGCTACGTAGGCATCCCGCGTAGCACGTAGGCAGCGTAGTCAATACGACGTAGACCGGTTACGGCCTACGAACGGCCTACGCGGCTGATGTCTGATTGCATTTATGTTTACTATATTGCGTGTCTCTAAAAGGAGTAGAAATTAAAATCTGTTTTATTATTTAAGGTATTTTCCTTTGCTATGTGATTTTAATTATTATAAATATTGATACAATATGCTCATTCCGTTAAGAGAATATTCTCTGAATTAAAATATACTACGTTCTTAAAACTGTCACTTTACCAGAATCACAATATGAAAATATTATGAATCATCGTAAAATGTCACCAACTGACAATTCATAATATGATCTGCGTGTAATTCATATTACGAAGTAATTCATCTGTTTGACAGTTTTCTATGGGGATTCGTCAAATGGTCCACAAATTAGAAATTCCTTTTATATCATATTAGAGGAATTGCTAATGACAGGTGGGATTCAGGGAATGAACTGCTTTTAGAAGAATTGCTATTGTGGCCGGTTTAGGCCCCCTGTAGTTTCATATATGTATAAGTACCTAATAGCAAACTATAGAGTAGTCTGGCACCTCAGAAGGCTAAATAAATGTGTAAATAAAATAGAACGCTAGCCAAGTGCGCCTACCCATTAAAGTAATTGCCAAATAATCAAATTCATTTGCAAAAGTGCTTGTGGCCGACCTGAGAATCGAAGGTCAATGACCTCTGTTACCATGCTTCCGCCGAATGGATTTAACCAATAAGGAAGCGTAATAAAAACATTGCTTTTAAATGAGCTGAAGTAAATGCATTCCTTCTCTAGTAGCATGTTCGGATAGGACGCTTAAAGCTTTTATAAAAATGTAGATTTGAGATGTACAATTCTACTCTCAGATACGGCTAAAGGTTTCTAACAGATGGATGTTGATATGTATATTGATGACATCATCAAAAACAAACATTTTCCTCTCGCTATTGATTATTTTTGTATGATTGTGTCCACTAGAGATATAAGCGTAGTTAGAGGATATAGAATATTTCCTCCTTTGCCTAATGTTTTTATTATTCTTATTCCCATGAAACATGAAAAACAATACTAGTGATTTATTCAAAAACAATTCATTGTTTTGGTAAAGAACTGACAAAATAGTATTTCGATCTGAAATTGTAGGTATACATTTCACATCATAGAATTATGTAGGTAATACTAATGTTTTTTATTATTTTTATAAGTGGTACCTTAACTGGCAAAATGTAGGTTGTAAGTACTATATTTAGGTACACCTCTACACAACCCTTCGGGGAATACAGGGGTTATGTTATTTTTAAATTATCGTTCTATGTTTTTCTAACAGAGAGGAAAAAGGGAGCCCTAATTTGAGAACAGGTTATAAACAAACCTACGTGAAGAAGAAATACAACAAGCTACAACTACACTTATAAAACAATTAATTCAGTTCGATGCCCCAGATATTGTTCATAATGGTGTATAATACCCCTCTATCGTGCCTAACGCCTACATTAAAGGTGCGGCCAATATCACCCATACCAGGTACAGTCAACTGCACTCACATAGTAACATTGACACCGCTTTTATGTCGTGGCAATAAGGACGGTTTTCGTAATTCATGTTACTACTGACGCACGGTTGACTGTACACCCGTAAAGATCTCTGTGAGTACCGTCTGCTACCCCGTCGCTTAACAGCGCCATGGCAACGCCCATGGTTGATTCACTCAGCATCATTTTACTTGCTAGGGATAAATGACTAGTATGTTGTGTTTAAATATAGGTAAAAAGTGATCTGTTTTACCAGTATCGAATAAACTTCAGTGTACTTATGTACCAGATAATTTCATGCAAATTCTGAATCATTTTCCTATCTATGTGGTAGGTAGAAACTATCTGGATACAGTGTAACAGGCCCCTATTGCAAGGTAGATAGATTCAGTCTGAAGCAAACAAGTTAAATCTAATTTGCTACAATTATTCGCCATATAAAAAGTAAAATTAAACAATGCTAGACTAGACAAAATAATAATTATCTCTGTCTGAGCATTAGTTAACGGCCAAAACTAAGCTACATCCTGAACCTATAAATCAAACTATGGTAAATAAATAAGGTAAGCTCATCTCCCAAAAATCGACTAACCAAAATCCATTACAAAACATAAACAAAAGAAAATCGACTAAACAACATTAAAAAATGGAACGATCACTGAACAAACAACCCTAAAGTTGTCAAGTAATCAATTATTCCATGTATTTTACTAATAATTTAGCGTGTGACGCCCTCTACAATACAAAGCGGTTGAACTAAACTAAAAGTGGACGTTATATGGCTAAAATAGTCTACTGTGAGAGTGCAGAATAATGTTCTAAGTGGTATGTTGCTACCCCGACGGTCAATGGCGTCATCGGTCCATGACAACGCCTTTCGCCATCACTAAAAGCTTTTGATAGCTTTTAAAAAGCTCTATAACTAGATGGCTAAATAAACAAGGATATAAAAATAAAATATGTTATTTCAGCCGGTATTGACCGAATTCAGGGCAAGGACCTCTTCTCCCCGCACCTCAGTTTCGTTTGTGCGAAAAAATAATAAACTACGAACTAAACTCTATGCTACTACGCTAAACTAGATACTAGACATATAGATACAGAAGAGGTTTTTCTAATTGACAAAAATAAATGTGCTTTTCTCTTCTCCATTGAAATCTGTAAAATACTTAAGGAAAATACTGCTTATTAGGTTAAAAATCTTCATGCTGCGTCTTTCACAGGGCAAGCTGAGGTCCATCTTGACTCGGTTTTCCTCAACCTAGATTCCACCCCTTTCGCGTCACCATCCGGGGCTCAGTCCCTTTGAAATCAATGAAATGAAAACAAAACTAATATATCCTAAGGATTTTAACATCAACACGCTAAAAACAACCTAAACATAACAAAAATAAGATACAGTTTCCCCTAAAATCGAATAGAACACGATTCGCGAGTAGAAAATGGCCGGAGTTTCAGATGCAGCGAAAAAATGTGGCACGCATGCGCACAGCGCCGCTCGATATATGCACCCTCCGGTGATCATGTGTTGAACCACTCTCGTATCTACGCCAAACGAACGATATTACAGAGGAATACGCGTTGTAACACTCACACTACACCACGCAAACACTTTACACGACAGAAGAATAATCAGTGACAACTTTACAGCAGCTTCTCTCGTGTTTTCTCAAATATAACCTGCAAAGAAAGTTATTAGTACAGTTAACACAAGAAATACAGAACAATATTGTGGGTCTTCAGTGATGGGTGTGCAACGCCACGGCCCTCTTGTCCGGACGCAGCAGTAACTGTAGGCAACACGTACTGCTGTGACAGGACAATATGGTCGTGACGTGCGGTTCGGGCGGCGGGCCGCGGGCGAGTGAGGCAGCGTGGCCGCGCCGCGCCGCCGCGCCCCTCCGCCCGCTGCCCCGCGCACGCGCCAACACCCCCCGCGGCCGCTACGACACCCTCAATGAACGCCCACAATCAACTATCGATTTTCCAGTAAAAAAATGGTTTAATTCATCAGCACGCATCTTTGGGGTTGTCTATGTTTTTTTTTTGGTGGTCTTGGAATTTGGAAGTGGTTAAGCGATTCGCTTTGAGAAATCATTAGTCACAAGACCTTGATTTCTCTATTTTGAAAACCAAACTATCCATTTCCCTACCACCGCCATTTCAGTTTCAAAAAATCTGGATCACTGAAGACTTTCCATAATTAAAGACTCCTAATCCGAGAAGTTTTAATTATGACAATCATCTAAGTATACAAATCCACGTATCTTTGATGAAATCCAAACCATATATCCAGATATCAAATTCTCTTTACAAACGCGAACTTCTTTCTTTAAGTTTAACAAAAGAAAAGCCTCGCAGGAATATCGGTCATTGCTACCTCCATTTTCTATTTCAAGCCGGCATTGTCCCTGAAATGCTATAGTTTTAAAATAAAAACTAATATTAAATCTCTTTCAGTGTGCTGAGAATTTCATTTTCAACTGCAACCCGAGAAGGAAATCTGTTGGTGCACTGAAATTTCGGCTAAATCATTAGACCGAATAGGATCGACATTGCAAAATTTCATCTTAAAATGCACCTTTCATGCTCTTCTCTTGCAAGTATGTCTTCAATTTAGTCACAATTTTACTCAACTCAGCGTATCATGAATCAAAAGCATCATGTTAGCTTTTAATTCATTCAATTTAGATGTCAAAAACGTTTCCTATTTCCGAGTTCTAGTATAAATAAAAGAGGATGTCTTCGTCCCGCACAACTTATTAAGAGGCAAACTGTGAGAAGTAGGTTACTGAGGGGCTCGCAAACGTTGGCCTGGCAACGCTCTCTACTTGTGTGTAGCGATATTTAATATCACACTTTCTGCTTTGATTCGTATACATTAAGAACCGTGTTGGTTGATAAAACCTAATTTCTGCAGCAAGACTTCGTTGCGAGTCCAAAAAAAACATGACGGGTTAGATGTTAAATCGTTTATTCAAATCATGCGGAGATTTTGCACTTTTTGAGCGACACATAACAACAGAAAGGCTCCAAAACTTCTACCTTTTATCACTTCCTAGCTTTTATGCTGTATCTTAAAACAAAAAGAAATTCAGGGTCTCTGGACTGATCTACTCTTATTGAAACCGTTTCCTCGTTCAATAATGAACGAAGTAGTATCGTATTAGAAAGTTCTTAACCAATCCTTTAGGCAATCATAAGTACTAGACTTCAAATTAAATAAATCTGCTCCCAATTTCTAAGAAAATCTGAAAATGACCAGCTATGAATCATGACGACCATGAATTAGACATGAGTGCCTAATTCTTTTACTCAGTCCGTGTGAATGCCTGTAACTCAATCTATGCATCCACCATCTTCGATTCAAAATTGGATCAATCTTCGAACGCTGTGCCCGATATATCAAAGTCAGCTAGATACCTACTGATATAACTCGATTCGGCTGCCTGAATATCAGTATTTCATTTGGAGTACCGACCTCAGATCTCCATAACCCCTTTGATACGGATCGATATCTTGAAATTACACCGAATATGAAAATGTTTCGAGCTTTTGAACGCCCGTGAACTATCTCACACATTATTATGACAACCGCGTCGACAGTAACAGATAAAAGAGATATATTTACTATTATCTACAAGTACCCGCTACCCACGCAAATCACAATTACTTTTGTGAGAAATCACGACATCTTTTCCAAGAAATCTTTGTAAGAAAATAGGATATCTACTTACTATTTTTATTTCTACAATCTGGCTAAAATTAGATGACGTGCTTTAGTAATAGAAGAGTGTAGATATAGGGTCTTCTGCCTGGTTACTAAAAAGGCTAGCTGGTGTGAATCTACCCAAGGCTAGTCAGAGTAATATAAACTGAGTGAAGGACAGAAGGAAGTTCGTAATTGAATTTTCATATTCTGCTTAGGAACTCAACGGTGACAATGTCACCGTTGATGATCAATACGTTAGTTCCGGAATGGAACATATTTTGTATAAAAACCAGCTGGGTTTCGGTTCAAAATATATTTCAGTTAAAACTTTAGTGTGCAGAAAGATCAGAGGCTCCGACAAAAAGTTATAATTCTTGCATATTATTATGTGAGATCACGCACTTGGCCGCTTGACCTCGCATGTTGATGAGTTGGTGAACGAGAAAAGAGAGTAAAAATAAGAAATACCATGTATGGGCACCGTAACGGCGATCTTTTGGATGGGTAATGATAATTTTCAAAGTCAAAATGGTAGTTGCCTTGTAAAATGCTAATAAATAGAAGATTCTTTTTTGCACGCCATAAAGAGGACATTAAAACACAATCATTATAATTATAACAACGGTGATATAATGGGTTCTTTTCACAAACGACGATTTCTGCAAGAGAACCTTTGATAGTCTGATGCATCTAGTTCTACTAAGACAGGAAGAAAATCATGATCAACCCAGTTTTTTCCACGCCATGACTTCCAATCAATCTAGAAGCGACTAAAATTCACGGAGCGCCTATTTTGCACCTAGCGACTGCCTTTTGACCTTCGCAACCCAATTACTTGGAAATACCGACCCTTAGGTTAAAATAGTGGTCAGATTTCCGAGGACTACCCGTACTAACGATTTTCATAGGTTAACATGCTCTCCGAGGCATGCAAGGGTCTTGAGACTGTCTACATGTAAAGGACAGTCACCATCTGCATATCTAGTGAAGTGGTTGCCATTGAGCGACCAGCCACTTAAGCCAACCTAGTCGATTGAGATATAATTTTTGGAGTAGGAAAGCTCTTTTTTCAAGGAGCTCGCCCGGAGAAATAGTCTACCTATCCTATTTCCGTATTCGTTTTCGTGTGGTTAGTCACTGACCACACGAAAAGAAGAGAAGATGATTTCTGCCGCCAATCAGCATTGTTGTGTTTCGTTTTGAAGGATATGGAGGTTCGTCTCTAGGACAGCAATATTAGCAACGCACCTGCGATGCTTTTTATATTGCAGATTTCTATCAGCGGCGGTGGCCATTTACCACCCACTAGGCAAACTTTTAGGCTAACCAATTACATTCTTAGATAAATTATTTTATTTGATAAAATCCGTTCCCTTTCCCCATTCCTTCATGCATGCGTTATTACATTCAGAATAAAACATTTCCGCCGCAGTCGACTGAAAAAACTAATAATACAAGAAAATCCACTCACCTCTTTAACAGTCAAAATGATATTAATCTGTGCATTACTCCCTACAGTTTTGTTTTGCAAAACCGAGTTGTTTAGCTCAGTTTCGTCTGACTCATCCCTCTGGCGATGTAGGTGGGGTCATCGACCGGAGGGTGGGCCGCAGGACAACAGACCAATATTCACAGAGGAGCGTTCACTTTGGATATACAATTTAAGAAAAAAATGTGTATTTTTGAGTTTTGAATAATATTATTTAATAAAATTTGGAGTCATGAAAACTATTCCTTTTTTTTTTCGTATCTGTTCGAACTATGGCATTAGCTCATGTTATAACATATCAAAACAAATTGCAAGGTGGTTGCGAGGACTGCACAGGGTGACCACTCCAGCATAAAAGTCCTAAACCTTGGCTCCTTTAGGAAGACTTACGTCAAGCCGTGATATACATCCGTATGAATAGTATATGACAATTAAATAATACTTAATATATTTTTTCATTACAGACTAGCTGACCCGACAGAGGTTGTCCTGTCAACTCCTGTCCCAATTTCAATTCCCATAGAAAAAAGCGCTTTGAGTGATTCCCATAATAATATAAAACTGTAACGGTTTGTTTCGTAATCAGTATAATATTTCCTATTAGTTCTTATAAGACTTTTATAAGAATTTGGTTTAGGTACAATAAAACGAACATGTTTACTCTAAAAACAATTTTTGTTAATTTCACCCATTTTTTTTCATTCAATAATAAAAACCATGTCAGATGTTACACATCTTTTTGACTACTGTAAGGCTCACTCGTTTTTTTAATAATATACTAGGTAGCTTCCGCCCACGTGGTATGTCGATAAAAGTAGCCTATGTACTTCCCCGGGATGCCATCCTATCTCCTTGCCAAATTTTATCGCAATCCGTTCAGTGGTTTAGGCGTGAAAAGGTAACATACATACAGACAGAGTTACTTAGTATGGATAAAAGTAAGTTCCGTAAAAAAATCACAAAAAAAAAACAATTTACACGAAATGGATCCCGGAAAAACTAAACTATAGAATAGATTAGTGCAGACCAACAAGTTCAGCGGCTTCTTGTTAAAGTTTCTTGTAAGTTTAAAATTTTCTGGTATACGTAATTACGTATGTAATACGAGTTTATTTCCTAGGAAGAAAAAGGATAAACAGTTTTGTTCATATTTTTATGTGACTGAACTTTTTCAACTACATGCCTATTGATTAAAATCACTAGCAAATTAGATTATTGTATCATATTTACCTATTTTGTTTCGCCGCGGGTTCTGCGATGAATAAAAAGGAGTTTAAAGCTAACTAGGTACTTAAAATAATTGCCTAAACTCTTTAACGGGCCGTTTCGAAAACCTATAATATACTGGTCGCACTGTCTATCAATGCTATCCTATCCCAATGATATTATTTTATTATAATATCATTGTCCTATCCCTAATATATATATATCCCTTTTAGATTAAGCCGCAGTCGTGGAAAAATAAAAAAAAAGTTCAGTGCACCACTTAATTATCTTGGACGCACTGTAAATGATGAAAGATACAAAAAAAAATACTTGCCGTATTCGCAGCATTCGCAGATCAAAACGTTTTATGAGGTTATGTTTCTCTGGGTGCAAATTATACAACATCACAGTCCAGTCGGATGTAATTCTTTCAGTAGTCCTTCTAAAGTAAATATCCATGATGATATCACTCACTCTTTCTACACAAACTAAAAACAATGAATTACAATCAGACAGAATGAAATAAACTAAACAGCACTACTCGATTCTCAACTCGAGTTCCCAAGTACTTACTACGTAATCTGTGGTTTCCACAAAAAAAAAACCGTTTCCGTTTTCTAAATTCGAATGCACTTGAAGTCAAGATAGTACCTATTGTCATGTCACCATTTCGACTATCTATCAACCAAATTTTCAAATAGCAACAAAAAAACCTCGAGTTGATGAATTAGGCTAAAATTATAATATTTCCAACCCAAAAAGAAACAATAATTTGGTGATTCGAAACTGAACTGACTGCACCACAGATTAAGTAGTCTTGACTGAACTGTTTGTCAAACCAAAAGAACGCAGTCATTTTTTGTAAACCATAGAATGTAACACTTTACGTTTCAAAGTTACGGAACTTACGGAAGAGTTTATATTGTTTCACCTCAGCACCTCAAACAAGCAGGTTTTGCTGTCTACAGACAGTGTGCAAAATTCAATTTTGGTGCGAGCGTGAGACAAAGTAACTTTTTAATTTTTTTTTTTTGTCTAAATTCCGAGATCATGTCATGGGTCTACTCACAAAATTCGAAATATTTGAATTTCACTTTGTTCTGTCACTTTTACTTCAATAAAAAAGCGAGAGATAGAAACAAGTCGATTCGAAGTTCGATTTTAATTTCGATATATAGTAGGCCCAAAAAATAAACAAACAATAAAACGTTCGGATACACATACAGGTTTTAAATATAATAAGTAATTTAACTTACATTTTTTTTATATTGTTCGTTTTACAAATATACATGTGGTTTGTTTACCATGTGGTTTACGTTTACCATGTTGTATTTTTTACCTTTAGGCAATAATATGGGTTTAAATATGAAATTACCGTTTAAACGTACTGGCCACTTTGAATTAAAATTAAACTTGCATCACGGTGTGAGATTCCAGAGTGAAACTTTTTTCACAAGATTCGATTTTTGTTTTTGAACAGTAAAGTACAGTACGACATAACTTAGATGTAGTATAAATGTGAAAATTTGCATTCATTAATTTCAATTTTACGGATTTTTTACAGATTAATTTTAATTTGGTTATGTAACTTTACAAGTTATTGCGTTTGCGTAAAGATCATTTTCACCTAAAGCAGTAATACAGATTGGTGATTTTGAAGGTGCATTCAGGTCGGATTGTGATCGGTTTTACGAATTTTGCCGATGCTACATGTGAGTTATGTCGTACTGTACATATATTGAAAATTAGAGTAATTTTTGAATACGAGTTCCAACGTGGAACTAACGAAGCGGAAACAGCTCGCAATATCAATGTTGTGTTTGGAGAGGATACTGCGTTTTGAAGAATGAACCCCGAGAAAGACCAGCCTCTACGGTAAATAACGATGAATTAGATGCGATGGTAGAAGTCGCTCCATATCAAACTACCAAGGAACTAGCGGCACGGTTTGATGTTAGCTTAAGCATATCCAAAATAATGACCACTTTGCATCAATCGGTGAGACAAAAAGCTTGCATAATAGGTGCCCCATGATTTGACTGATCTGCAGAGAGAACCGCGTGTTGAAGCTTGCCTTACCTACCTTGTTAAACCTGTGCAGAAATGAAGGGGTTTCAATACAAAATGCCTTCACTCAGTTTGTTGAGTCCAGGTCCTCAGAGTTCTACCGCAAAGGCATAAATGACCTTCCCAGAAGATGGCAGAAATGTGTAGACAATGGGGAAAATACTTTTATTAAATAAATATATTTTACCTCAGAAAAAAAAATGGTTTCCGTTCTTCAGTACAAAACGGCAAATTCATATTTAAACCCCTAATATGTTCTAATATCTCACATGTTCTCGCTGCTAAGGTGAAAAGTTGTATGTGTTACACGAGACCAAAGTTATTTGCATCTCGTGCCTTTGAATCCCTCGATGTGCTCAGGATTCTAACCTAGAATCACTCGCTACGCTCGTGATTCAATTATAGAATCCTTCGCTTACTCGGGATTCAAAATCAACACTCGCACCAAAAAACAACTTTGCTCTCTTGTTGCACAAATAACTATTATCCCTTGCCACAATGAAGGTAAATTCTGATCGAGCTTCAAAGGTTCTCTTATAAATTAGTGGTTGTAAATGGTTAGTTAGAATAAAAATATCCACGCATTGTTAAAATAATTTATAAAATTGCAGAGTATTCAAAAACACCCTGCAATATTACGTGCAAAGTGCGTCCAAAGTCTCAAATGTATGAATCACTCATTTCGTTCTGCCATTGACAGGTCGTAACAAACAGCCGCCCGCTTCGCCTCTGACCCGAAAGCGAATTAGAGAAACTATTTGTCACGGCTGACGTTTTTCTCACTTTACGGTATCTTAATTTATCGAAACTGAATTCATTGCGGTGAAGCGTTGCGTAATTTGTTATAAAAGAAGTAAGCATTCACCGGAAATGTTGGTATCGCTGCTCATGCTGTTAACGTTGGAAATACTTTTCACAAGAAGATGTACCTAACAAAAATTTAAACTTTCGAAATTAGTTTAGATTGCATATATAACTAACTTACTTACCTGTAAACTATAAAGTGTAGTCATTACATTATTAGTTCATGGCAAGTTGTTCATCATAGTTATTGTATGTTAAAGTGTAGACCGTGTTCACAGTACTTATGAATAATTAACGATTTAACAACGAAAGCAATATAGTAACGAGAAACTTATTTCGTTGCTAATGGAAAATGCTCAAGTCGCACATGATAAATCAGACACATGAAATATGTATTTATAACGACTGCTTCGTACGGGAATTTTTATGTGACATTTTTAATACAACACAGAAAACATCTTGGGTCCTATTATCACGAGGATAGTGTAAGGTCGCAAGGAATGTACCCCGCATCATGTTCAGACGAGATAAATTGTGCGAGTCTACACTGATTTATAGTTGGACAAGGGAATTCGTTAAAAGATCCCTCGGAAAAAGCGAACATCTATCAAACTTGGCGAACAAGATTATACCGTTTAACATTTCTTAATTTGTATAAAAGTGGGATTTCAAAGTTCTCAGTGCAGATGTGATTAATTTATATTCAGTATGAAAAAATTCAGATGCTTATACCGCTGTCGAGTTAAGGTTGAACAATAATAGGAATGGATAAGCACAAATGAATGAACCACTCAAAAGAGTTTGACCTTGCTACCATCAAGCGTAGCGAGCAGCATACTTGACCAGTAATTTATTACTCTTGAGAAACTCCTATGAAGACGCTTTAAATTATCGGTTAATTTTGAAGTACGGTGTCTAATAAAAATACCTGGTCGAACGAGCTCTGCTCTGGTGAATATAAATAAAAGGTATACCAACATTGTATCACATCCCCGTGGCGTTAGAACCGTTTTCGAAAAAATGGTTACAAATATTACATATTATAAAATTATAACATATTCAATATGAATTGTGGATACAGTGAATTTGGTTTTTCATGTAATGACGAGGTCCAAAACTAAGTGTTCAGATATTGAAACAATAGAAAAAAAAATGATGAAAATTGTAAATATTCTGCGCCATATAGGGCCCAAATTGTGTATGTGTTCATTTAAATAAAATCAGTCTGCATACTCAAATATTTACACTCGACGGCAGCTACAGGACACCAGTCTGTGTCCGATGGCTGTCGCCGACTGCCCCAGAGCAACGAGGACTTGCCCTCCACACCACACCCTTAAACAACGAGCGGGAGACCGGTACACCCAACAGTTATGCCAGACAAGAATAGTTATATTGGTTCCAGAGAGAGACGGAGATACAATTATTTCGGAAAATGTATAAGTCTGAAAGAGATAGGAATAGCTTCGTGGAGATGAAATGCGCAACTCGTAGGAGGGTAACTTTTGTGGAGCAGCTGTACGGATAAGTTCATTTTCAATAAAATAAAAGCTTTTCCGGCGGCGGGCGGCGTGCGCTTTTCTATTAGACTCGAGTGTCTAGAATTTTGAAGAGTATATTATATTTCTTCGAAAGCGATTTGGCTATGATCTAATTTTTATTGTAGACCTGAAACTAACATCTTTAAGAATTTCAATGTATCAGGCTCCCGGCAAAAAAAAAAAAGGCACTTAAATATTATTCAAAGCTATGAGAAATATATGTTGAATTATTTGCTATGGGAGTAGGGAAAAATCACGCAGCACTGCTCCAAAAGAATCTCACGTAGATTAGGCCAGTATTCTCTTTGCTGTCAGTTAGCAACTTAGCCACATGACAAGTAGTACTTCATTGCTCGGAGAAACATTTTGACACGATTAATTTTATAATTGCTCAGTATGGAGTCAGATAATAATATTTTTAAACATACTACTATATTTAAGTGAGATTCATGCTCATGATGTTGTTAATTTATCGACGGAACAGATAAATCCCGCGCAAAGCGTCAAATATCACATTCGTCATATTTCATCTAATATGCAAATATTTGCCTTTCTTAAAATATTAAAAGATTTCGGAATGTCATGACGAGCACGACTTAAGTATGCTTTACAGAAACGGGAACAAAATAAAAATCTACCACAAGACGGAATAATTATTTCCTTCGTCACGGTCAGACGTAATTATTTACATTCTATCGTAATTTCACCTGTCATTAATAATAATTGATGACATGAGTACATGACTGACTTTTGATGAATGACTTTTGCGTGATGAATTACTTTTTTTTACTTTTCCCTAAAATCCATAAACAATACGTTGCCTAATGACAAAACCTTCGCCATAAAATAAATTCAAATAATAACACCACGACTATTCATAATGTTTGCGCTGTGTGAAATGTAAATCAACAATAGATTAATTATTGTGTACACAAATAGAATAACTTCAATTTATTATGCGATAGTAACCTAAACTTGTGTACTTATAGCATTGGCGGGAAATTCGGCTGAATGTAAACAGATCGTATTTTGTTTTTTTTCTCTGCCACAAAGTGAAAGCGTCGTTGGACCGAATCGTGATTCGGCTATCGATATTTACGTAAATTCGTAAATAATTTAGTTGTTAGCCGTGATTTCTTTGGTGCGGTAGTGACAATGATGGGATTGTATTCTAGCGGGGCGCTGGGTGGTGTGGAGGTGCTGGATGGCGGGCTGGTAGGCGGCGAGCTGACGGCACACGTGCTGAGTGCGCAGGCGGCCGCTCATGCCGCCGCCACGGCCGCCGCAGCTGCGCATCAACAACACCAGCAGCAACAGATTGCTGTGCAGCAAATAAGTGAGTCTCAATTTGAATTTTACCCTAGAAAACTACATCAGCCTAAAGTAGCGTCCCCCCAACAAAAACAAATGAATCTCTTCAAAATTGTGTCAAAGTGGAGGAATACCGGCAAGAAAGTTAGCTTGTCCAGTTGCAAAGCATCATGAGGGCTTTGTAGCATTATGTTCATTTATTTCTACACAGGGTACCTTGTTATTTTCAAGTCTTTCAAAAACATGTTTTCTTTCCATTGATTTAGAATAGAATATTTTTTAAATGTATTCTTGTTGGAATCCTACAATTGTTTTGGCTCTTTGTTTGGTGTCTGCAAGTATATTCTATTCAAAATTGTACTTTTTAATGCAAAACTAGCAAAAGAAATAAGTACTAGATTACAATGGAAGGTCCAACTCACAATTATTTTCTTTTCTTAATTAGAATGTTGCTTATCAGACTAAAATTAAAAATAGTTGTTATTTCATAAATAAATTAGTTTTTCTAATAAGTTTTACCATCTGATAATTTTTTGCTTACGGATAAACGGACTTAAAGATTATGGAACAAATCTTTAAATTTTTTTTACGTAAGACACCTTTACTAATGGACACTGCAAGAATAATAAACTAGATAGAGGTGATTTACTTCTTATAAGAACACCTAATGGTACCTTTCAGAAAGCAGAACACTTCTTCATCCAAGTAAATTAATTCTCTCGCACTCCAGAAGTTGCTAAATACCTGTTAGTCTGGCTCATATTAACATCTAACCAAGCCACAACAAAGATCATCTCAACAATGACCCTAGATCCCTATTTCCCTACAGAAACTTCCCCGTCATCCGGGCGTTCAACCCCGGTGACGTCAACAGCTAATGGCACACAGCCCGCACCAACGGGATCCACCTCACCGTCACCCAGCAAGCTGTTTGTGGGTGGTCTCAGCTGGCAGACGAGCTCAGAAAAGCTAAGAGAGTACTTCGCTATGTTTGGGCCTGTTACTGATGTTCTTATCATGAAGGATCCTGTTACGCAGGTAAGGGGGGGCTGTGGTACTTTGGTTTTTGAGGGGGGGGTGATGCAAAGTTATTTTGTGGGAATTAAAAATTGAGAAAAATCTTTGTCTTGAAAAGTTCAATAGAATAATTATATTTATATATATAATAGAATAATAATTATTATTATATTAGTAATAAGATCAATTTCTGTTGGTAAACATTGCAGTTTGAATAAGAACAGTGAAAATACACGCATAAGCTGTTCAAGGTAGCTTTTCAAATTGGCAATTCTTACTTATTCTAGAAAATTACATTAAAAATATTTTTTCAAGTTGCAAAGTAAAAATATGTTAGATTATTTGAAGATAAAATTTTATTTGCAAAAATTCAAGTTATTATTCATAAGTACAAAGAATTGTTAAAATGATGTTAACCAAATTATTTATATCCAAAAACATAGAAACAACTTAGGAAACTATAATAATTCTGAATAATTTAACTTTTGCATTGCATCCACCTACCTGTTCTTATCTTGATTTTATTATTTCAGTAGATAAGTATGATATAGACGCCTTAGCAACATGCCAATTATTAATACAAAATGCTTATTATTACACCTGTACATAATTTATTAATGTACATAACTACCCTTATAAACCTATACTACTCACCGGCGCCGCCGGCGTGCGTGTATGACCAGATGTATGGGCGTAAACGAGGCAAAAGGATTATGTAAAGCATGTACAAAAGTATGTATAAAGTATGTGTAAAGTATGTATGTAGCCGGTGGCGAGCTGGTAGCCTCTATGGGAATGCACAAAAAAATGTTATACAGGGTGCATAAAACAAATTATATAGGGTCCACGTATGCCCTGAAAACAGTAAGAAATCGTATTTATATTTATGATTAAAGATAGATAGAACTTACTGATATCGGGATCTCTGTTGACGTCCGAATAGAAAGTGTGGCGAAAGCGCGAATCTTTAGCGAATCACGTTTCATTAATGGCCGTCCATCACACTTTTGCCCAATAGAATCTGTTTCATAACGTTTTAACTTGTTAGCCCAAGTACGCACGGGCGATGTTTAAACTTTCTGTCATTTTCAACTGTCTGTTTTGAGCCGAGCATTGAAAATCCAACAGAGCACATTCCAGCGCGTTAAAAAACACTTGTATTTTCAACTCTCGGCGTTAAGAAGAGCGTTGAAAATACTGTGCGCTCAAAAAATCTTCCGTGCGTACCAGGACTTACTTATTGATAAATGGCCGCAAGTACTTAATGAATATGAAATCGCACCGAAAAACTGCTTTTAGAGTTTTTGTTGAGATAATTCTATGGCTCAATGAGAGTGACCGCGGCAAGTCGCGCTGAAACTCAATTGCATCATGTTCACGGCAGTTGTTTACTCTTTGTAGTACTCGACAGGGGTTTTGTAACTCTTTTTAGAATTGAGTAATCTGTAGTCTGTATCTATATTTAGCTCGTAAGATTACCAATAGATTTTTATGAGGACAAAACAAGATATTTAGAGCGCAAGTAGCGGCACTACTTAGTGCTGCCGAAGCGCCGACAGGCAGTATCGCTGTGTTACTGGCACATGAGCCTTGAACCAGTAATTAGTAAAAATAATTTAAAAAAAACGTGTAAATATGTATACTTATTTTATTCATAACGTTCCTTAACTTTATTCCTGGCATGTTGCTAAGACTAATAACTTTGTTTACATAAGTCGATAACTACTGATATGATATAGGTTCCTGACAAAAATAGGATTATTTTTTCCTATCCAACCAGACTGATTGAACTCGCGAAACACATGCTAAAGTTTCTCGTCGCGAGAAACAAATTCCTCATAAGAAGTAGTCTTGGTTGGTTTGGATATGGCTATAGCTAGTAAGATGATGCCTAGGTATTATTCCATAGCCTAGACAAGGCAGTAACTCTGTAAAGATTGCTGCAAGAGTTCAAAAGTCTCCTCAGAAACTACTCATCTCCACCACTAAGTTATCGACCAATGTAAACAAATAATAAACTAGTGATTAAGAATATAATAACGCCATTTTTTCAAGACAGCGGTAGGCAGAAGACGGAGCGCATTCGGTCAGTCTTAGTATCGTTGTATAGGTTGATTTGGACTAGGTAGATTGTAGGTTCGTGTGGAAGATCACGGCCATGTGCAAAAAATATCATTTTCGTATGTTTTCTGTATTGAATTTCCTTTATTTAGTTCCCAAAATAAACCTAAAGATTTTATTTTGAAACTTTTACTGAGAAGGCTCAGTAAAAGTTTCCAAAATAAAATCTTTTTCCCTTTCATTATTCAGTCGGACGGTGGTTCTGATTTCACTGTACAAGTCCCCAATCAAGTCCCTCTAGACTAACTTCCTCGTATTTTTAAACAAATCGAATGCCTTCAGTGTAACTCCCTTTATATTATTTTTAGACCTATTGCATGATCTATTACTGTCCATGAAAGCAGTGTCTCATTGACAACTCGAAGATTGACTTTGCAAACCCTATGTATTGCACATTTCCTTGATAGAGCAAACAAAACCTTTCTGTTACCTCCATTCCCTGTAAATCCGTCTTTTTTTTTTGCATATGGACCAAAATCTCCACACATAGTTGGGCTATGGTTGATCCAAAGTAACCTAGGTACACTAATAAAAGTATATCCATTAAATAACATAGACAAACCGGCATGCTAGACTCACTAACATAGAACGTTAGGTCTAGAAATATGGATTTGATAAAATACTCCTTCTATTGACTTCTATTTTTGAATCTGGTAGTTCCCCTTCAGTCGGTGTTGCCATGCTTTTGCTTTTTCTACTCGTTTAGTACCTTTGTCAAGTAGTAAATAAATCTGTTTGATGTTTTATGTTTTTATTTTTATTGGTCACAGTTAAGCTGTAAGATTAGATTTTCTAATTATAATAAACAACTGTTATGATTCTATTACATTTTTAATCAGTTATTTTATTCTTATCCTACTTAACCCAATGTTAAATCCAGATTTAATCTGTAGCGATAATTAGTAAAAAGTACAGTTACCGACTATTGATTATTTATTAGTAAAAAGTAAAAAACAATAGTTGACAGTAGTCAGCTTTAAAGTATAGCTATTATCTTATTAACTTTAATTGTTAAACAATATTTCTATAAATATATGTTCCTCATTAGGTTCAGAGCACTCTTTTAATATTTTACTACACACCTTAATATAATTTTAGTGTAGTGTTTATTATCTTTGATATTAGTTTCTTCCTAGTTAAATGTGACCATCCCCAAAAACACTAGGTATAACATAGCAACACTGACTTCACCCCTTTAATTATCTGCAAAACCTATAAACTTCGATTTTCTACTAATTAATTAATAGTACTTAGCTAAGATCACAGAATAGATTGGAAATACTCTTTTTTGGTAGAAAAACAGTAAATAGTTATTTTCTCACTGAGGTAACACTGAGATGCTCAGATGAAAATGGTAGAATTTTGGTACACTTTGAGGGTAACATTGCTCGGTTAGAAAGATTCGTGCTAAAAATAAGAAATAGTTGTCTGTCAGTAATTTTACTAGTATGTATTATTGTGGCCATTTTATTGCACGGTTTGCTCTCTTATAATTTATTTATTGAAAAGTAAGCTTTTGGTGATGAGGTCAGTAATGGTAGTAGAGACAAGCGAAAGCCTTTAGTATATCGCCTGCGACTGCAGACTACAGGCCATATATTTTATTTTCTATTAAGTCCAGCATATAGTAGTAATATTCTATTGTGAGATATGTTTTTGGACTTGATTGATAAATGATATGTCTGTCTGGTCTTTTGAGGAAAGAACCATACAGATTTGAGTTTACCAGTCAGTGCACGCATTTGTCATTCTAAAGAGGGCTCTCAAATGGCAGCAGAGCATCAATGACTTATCTTGTGTTACGCATTGATCACTTTCTTCTTTCTGCATAAAATGGTCACAAATCATCACTAATTCCAACTAGATGTACCACTGACGGAAGCATGAGTACTTAGGACGACCTCTGTACAACTACTAGTAAACTAAGTAATACCACGTATATCTTCATACCCTCATTTAAATATAATATTTGTGATTTGCGAATATAGCTCTTAAATGTGGGGACATAGTGTGATTTTTTATATATTATTGTTGTGTGTCAGTGTTTTGGCGGGGAGATAGGGTTCACTTATATTGTTTTATCTGGTTGCCACTTTTTTATTCTTTTGATAAAGTCCGATACGTCGTATGAGATAAAAATAAGAACAGAAATAATAGGTCTTTACCTATGAAATTGACGTTTTGTATGAAAAAATTTAAACGAATTTTTTTCATGAATTTTTTATTTGTATTAATCGAAGTAATCACCCATGCAATCAATGCATCTTTGCCATCGCAGTGGCAGTTTATTGATGCCCTTCTTAAAGAAATCAGCTGGACGGGAGGCAACAAATTCTTCAAAGGCATTTTGTACTGCCTCTCGGGTATTGAATTTTTTTCCCGCCAAGAAGTTATCCAAATTCTGGAAAAAGTAGTAGTCTGTAGGCGCAAGGTCTGGTGAGTAGGGCGGATGACGGAGAGCTTCCAACCCCAGTTCTTGCAACTTGGAGACCGTCTTTCGCTTCCGAATTTCCAGAACGGAAGCGAGCAAACCAATAACAGGTGGTGCGTTGGTTTGTAGTGTTAGCTCCGTAAACGTCGTTGATGTTGCGTGCCGCTTGTGCCGCGTTGCTGCCACGACGGTACTCATATTCCATAATTACTCGAATTTTTAACGTATCCATGATGACGAAAAAGATTGAAATGCGATGAAAATGTAACACTAATCAATAAAGAAATGACTACTTTTGGAAAAAAAAAACCATGTTTTTAAAATAAAATTAATTTTAAATTAGAATTCTTAGCCAACAAAAATTATTTTGATTTGAAATGGCCAGTACTGCAGAACGGCAATTTCATAGGTAAAGACCTAATAGCATAAAATTAATTGCCAGTTAATTTAGCCCGGAACTTAGGCACTCGTCCCACCGCCGACGAGGAAACGACTTGCTATCGACTATTTTCTCAGTCAAGAAACGTATAACAGATATTGTAGGTCCCGTGTCAGTAAAAGATATGCATATCTCTCTCTCCACTAGTTTATCGCAGGAACAAGACCTATCAAAATACTTGCTCAGCGATGCCCGTTTGACGGGCAGAAAACTCGCTGGGAGACTCGGTCGGTACATACAACCCGTGCGCATTAACATGGCACCTGGCTGAATGACGTTTATACCTCCCCTCGCTTCCCCGCACGGCGACGGCGGGGCGTCGCGCGGGTATCGGGGGGAGTATTGAGTTCCGAGGCAGGTGCCATGTTAATGCGCACGGGTTTGTACGCATACCAGCAAGTGACTCGCTCGTAGCCCAGCGACAATAGTATCCGAACTACACACTCGCTGCTCGTTGCTCACTAACGAGTTGGCGTTAGTAGTTGCTATCTGTACTCGCTTCTTGCTAATCGTCGGCGTGGTGTGGTCGGCGGGGCCAGGTGCGTTATCTGGAGATTGTAAATCAGACCATAAACAAGGCTTGCTTGAGGAACATATACTAGCAGTCATAAGTCAAAAATTCGTTCAAAGAGAATTTCTGAACGGTAATACTTTACAGAAATGTAACTTTAATTATTAATCTTAAACTTTGTCATACCATGGTCAAATAGAAAAGTTTTTTCTGACGAAATGTTCTTATAAATACCTTTTACTTGGAGTTTACTTAGTCCTGAATTTCTACTCAAGTTTAAATTGTCGTTTCTGTGCTGTAACAGATTTTGTTTTAAAAGCTCGTGTGTTTTCTTTTTATTAAGGAAACTCTTTATAGTAAACAGTCTTTAGTGTGGTTGTGAAAGTCAGACAGGCAGTCGCTCCATGTAAAATACTGGTATTCAACCGCATGGTTAGACTGGAAGCCGAGCTTTTCATAGTGAAGCAAGTTCAGATAAAATAAATGAATTGAGCCGCGTCTCCCCGCCTAAGTTTGATGGTGACACTGATGGAATCTAACCTAAAAAGCCTGTTTTGTCAAGAGCGTATATAAATTCGTACATAACGTAGCGTATTTTTAAGATTTTATAAACAAATTATAGTTTTATACCTCTCATAGATAAGTTTGCAGTGTAAAGTATTATCAAAATTTAAATTAGGTAATTATTTTTTTGTCTGTAAAACTTTTAAGAAGTTAAGTATATAGAATTGAATGATTGGCAATATTTTTAAACTAACTATACTTTTTCTTTCAACCGTAGAATATTAATACTTTTCTTTTTATTAAGATGTTTTTTTTTTAAATATTTTGTATACGCTCTTGATTGAAGTAATAAATATAACATTAACCGTTGATCTTAAGTTTTGTTTGAGACTAGTAGTTCTCGTTTCACTCGTAGGTACTTAGGTGTAAGTCACTAAACTCCCTGTAACCGTTGTTCACGAGGAGTTGGGCAATAGACCTTTATAAACACATTTTTATTTAATGCTACATTGACCAACAGCTTTTTTCAGCATATTGTTCTACGCCAACGGTCGTAACTTTTTCTCAGTAGGTACATGATTTTGACTTAAAAATGTTCTTTGGCTATAAAAAGGTCTACTCCCCCATTCTTCGCCTACAACCAGACATACGACTGACACAAGCCGCGCGCAGAGATCGCGCGGCTTCGGTTTCATCACGTTCCAGGAGGCGTCTTCAGTCGACAAGGTCCTCGCGGTCCCCGTCCACACGCTGGACGGCAAGCGCATCGACCCCAAGCACGCCACGCCCAAGTCGGCCCCGCGCCCCGCCAAGACCAAGAAGATATTCGTCGGTGGAGTCGGACAGGACACCTCCGCAGAAGAGGTCAGGTCTTACTTCTCACAGTTCGGCCTCGTCGAAGACGCCGTCATGCTCATGGACCAGCAGACCAAACGCCACCGCGGCTTCGGCTTCGTCACCTTCCACTCCGAAGAGGCGGTGGAGCGCGTGTGCGACATACACTTCCACACTATTAAGAATAAGAAGGTGGAGTGCAAGCGCGCGCAGCCGAAGGAGGCCGTGGCGGCGGCGCCGCTGGCGCTCGGCAAGCGGCTCGTGCTGCGGCCGGGCCGCGGCCTGGTGTACGCCACGAGCGGCGTGGGCGCCGTGCCGGCCGTGGGCGCGGCGCACGCGTACCGCTACGCGCCCTACGCGCTGCCCGCGGCGGGCGCGGCCACTGCGCTGGTGGCGCCGCCGCAGCCGCAGCCCGCGCCCGCGCTGCCGCAGTTCGGCACGGCCTACTCGCTCGCCGGGGTCGACATGTCGTCTTTCCAGGGCGTGGACTGGGGCGCCATGTACGGCCTGCCCATGTACATCTAAACGGTAACGAGCAATATTGACATGAAACCCCACCCGCCTACAACGGATAGGTTCTTAGCTCGGCTATTTTATTTCTTACGATAGAGTTCCTACGTACTATTTTTTTTTTTAATTAAGTGTTTGTCTTGCCGCGTGCTCGAAGTGGCCACAAGAGGGAATGATCAGTATTCGAACGTAGTTAAGATGTTTATTGGCTCATTAAACTTAGTGTAAGGCAGTTACAAGCAATACTTTGCCCGCTACGGGCGTCAAAGAGAACGCATTTCATTTTTATTTTATTAAAAGCTAATTTATTAAGGCGATTCCCAACGGGTACGCTCGAATAGGAGAAATTGATGCTCCCATGTTTATTACGTGTTTTTGATGAGTCACTTGATAATGTTTAATTTTTAGTTGTTTGAATTGTGAGGGTATATTGATTTTTCAAAGTGACTTGTCAAACAATACAAATAAAGAGGTCGTCTTCTTTCCCGAAAGTTCGCGTCGTTGCGTGTCCCCTTAACTTTTAAATATTAAGGCGAAGATCTCAAATAATTTAGTTGCGATAAAAAAAAACTAATTTTTCTTATATTTTGTCTTTGATATTTTGTAATTTAGTGGTAGACATAGTGCACGTTTGTTTGGCAATACATTAACCTGATATTATTTATGATGACTCGACTGTATTTTTATGAATCTCATTCGCAGCTGTATTTTTTTAATGATAAACAACATAGGAATTAATATATATACATTCGCGGTAAAAGAGACGCTGTGTGACTGCGCTGTTATTCAATTATTATTGTTAAATGAAAAGTTTTATCTACCCTTCTTATTTAAAGTATTGGTAATTATAGATTAGAAAATTCTATTGGATAACTCTCTTCCCACAGACACGGGAATGTAGAAATTAAATAAAAATATTTTAGGCTAAATAAATTTCAATTTATAAAAACAAAGAAATGGTAGGAGAGGTCAGTATTATTATAACGGTGCCATTTCGTTAGGAACATACGTTTGTGCCAAAATTTCGCTCAGTTTTGCGTTTTATGAATCTCTTTTACTCTTTTAATTATTATTAAAGTACTTACATATATTTGCTAAAACAACTGCTTTTTATATATCAAAATTAAAAATCAATATATTATTAGTATAATAATATATTATTAGTATAATAATATATTGATTGTAATAAATATCAAGACCGTTTGATGGCTAATTTTGAACTGTATACCAACTTAAAACCTCTTGATTCAAGAAGCCAAAAAAAACTCGTTAGCAATTTCCCCCGGTGCGGGCTGGTCCCATGACACGTCATCACTCATCGATAGAACGTCTCCAGTGCAGACGTGCTCACGACTACGTCTAGCGCTACGTCACACGGCGTCGACCGCTCTGCTCACGACACACATATCTGACGAGCGGAAAGCAATCTCATTCTACAATAGTATTATATATTATTGACATACGTAGATATAGTACGAGTGGTGCTGGTGGCTTTCGGGTCTACCCTACAACATGAAAAATTACTTTCACGGTCTGTGCTTTTAAAGAAACCTCAATAATATAGGTTGAATAACTAAACTCAAGGATAATTCTTTCATACAAATAAAAATATACATTTTACTGTAATAGTCTGATATTACCACAAAGCCACCAAAATCACTCTCCAAGTAAATTAGTTTACATTAATAATAATTTAGTTTAGCGTGTATGAGCGTGTGGACTAACACCCTGTGTACCGTGACAATAAGCTAAGTATATAAGCCGCTGTAGATTGTCATGGCCGCGCGGCCTCGCCCTCCGTTCTCGTCTATATTTACATTTTAGAAATACGTCCTTTGATTTTGAAGTTTACTGAGTTGGGCCCATGTTGGGCGCCACTTTTGGAGGACACTGTCTTGGGTTCTTTACGACGGATGATAGTGTTATGTACCCTTATCTGCTTAACCAAGCGATACGTGCTACCACCCCGGGGGTAATCTTTAGGTTGACGGTTGACCACAGTAAGAATGGGGTTTTTTTCTCAGTCCAAAGTGCTGAAACTGTGTTTTCATTGCGCTATAATTGGTTTTCCGAAGCAAGAGACTCACAAAAGAACGGGCCCAAGTCAGAGTGTGGGTGGTTCAATCTTCAAAAATCGTTCTGTCCTTAAATAACTGTACTTAATTCCGATGAAAATACAAAGTTTGTAAGTACTTAAATATTCTTCATCCAAATTATCAATTTTATTAATTATCCAAGGCAATATTCTCCAAATGAAATCCTCAGAAACCCTTACGTCCTTTATTAGAAGTACTTAATTTATCAATCGTAGCGTTAGATCCAAAAGCAATACAATATGTGATTAGTGAGTGTAAAAGACAAAGATGGTTGTGTTTGTGCAATTCCTAGATTTAAGCGCAATACTGGACTTAGTCCTAAGACCAGCAGTATTAAAACCACTCGTGATTTTCTAAAATTATCTTCTAAAACGTCATAGTTTTTGATCTTTGACAAGTTCCTTTAAAATTCAAAATTTTACATCCAATACTCATATTAGTCATAGTTTTGATTCTATTAGAATTATTTACCTATCTCTAGAAAGTTCATTTTAATTCAAAATTTCTTAACTTAGATAAAAATTTAGAATTTTCGGAATTCAAATGTAATCTTGTACTTAACTGCATTGTTCATCTTAAAACACTGACAGCATAGTAATAATGTATGACAATATGATACCTCATAAAGGAAAAAATCTCATCAAATATCCTTCAAATAATACAAACAATATAAAAACAAAGGGAAATATCCCTTAAAATATCACCGGGAAAATTCCGAAAAACGTCTATTACTAAAGTACTTAATCCCTATATTTATATTAGCGTATATTTTGGGCGTAGACGAGGCCGCGCGGCAAAGCGTAGTGCAGTATGCATGGTAGCTTGGTCGGCTACATTCCCTGCCAGCCGACGACGCACTTGTAACCGCAGCGTGTGGAAATTAACATGAAAAAGTACTCTTAAGTTACAGTTAGAGTTGAAGATAAGAAAAGTGTTAAAGAAGAGGGTAGTTCTGTCTTAATTACATCCTGCTGGGAGTGCTGGACGCCACTTTTTCAACTGCACTTTTCATACTATCTAAACTCTTTGTTCCTTTGGGTCCTCGATCCCAGTGAAATTATAGAAACCGTAGATGATTTCTTACATGTTGTTCCCAGTTAATAGATGTCATTATTATTTATTTATTCATCAATTTTCGTATTATGTTATAATTTTCGACGTTGCAAGACAGTTATTTCTCACTTTCTGTATTTTTCTTTCCACACGCCACGGCTACCGTATGCTATGATATTCACATTATGTATACACAGACCTATCCTTATTATATAGCAGTATTTTTAGTATAAGTAGGATTAGAACCTCCTGAGATTAATCAGCGGAGCGCGCGCTTTCTCGTCTCAAAGACATGCAATAACCGGATATATCCAGTTAGAACTGGATCATTTGTATTTAATAAAAATTAAATGCCGGTGTGAGGCAGCTAACGAAATGTTATTATTTTTATTTTTTCTGGTATAAGATCTATCTTTTGTGACGATTAAAGCCAAGCAAGAATTGTTAATTTTTATAACTAACAAAATCAGGAATTGATTTTGATTTTATTTGTTTTATTTATAATATTTAGTTGTCTAGAAAGCGCGCGCCTGCATCACCCGACAATCACACCTTTTGTACATTAGCGGTCGTTTTTCCTGAGACAGTATTAGAATGGTTGACTATGTGACGTCACAGCCGCCGTGCGCTTCGTATCTTGCCAAATTAGATAGAGGGCGGCGAGTGTGAGGACGCGAAGGATAAACCAACGTGGGTAGATGTAAATTATTTGTTTAAAAAATGAGAGTAATTGGAAAAAAAACGAATTGTAACGGCGATTTGTGTTTCTGATACAGAATTTGGTTCTGTAGGGTGGAATCGAATGAATGACTACCGTCTTTAGATGTAACTAATACCTAAACATCATTTCAGTAGTTCGCAACTAAACCGCATGTGCAAACATCATCCTATTGCCATTTCTGATATAAATATCATACTTCGAACACCTTTCTTAGCCTTCTCACGTAAGGTCGTAGTTTGTGCCACGTTGAGTCACGTCCCCCGCGCCCTCACACAAATGTTGTAATGTACTTAACTTTGTTTTTTCATATATTGTACTGTTCCAACTTTCCTTTACGGGTGGCGATATTCCAACACCCTTGTCTTAGTTACACTTGGTAACTGGTTGCTGTTGTTCGTTGCTGATTGCTGATTGAGTGACGTTGCTAACTACCCTATGGAGCTCTGGTTGAGGAGATTCACATTGTTTTTTTGTGATGACCGTATTTGAAGTTGTCATGCTTTGGGGTAGTATGCATTCTAGTTGGTGACGTCACTGAATCGTGACGGACCGGCAGTAGGTTTAGTTGTAGTTTTAGAAGGAGTTTGCCCGCTGTAAGGAGCACCTAGTAATACCTGATGTGTCATTACATGGATATAATATTAGAAATTAAAATTGTGTGTTTTATTTAGCGTGGGACTTCCTGCTGGGTTTGGTTTGTTGTATTTTACACTACTTTTTTATCTTTCTAGATAGTTTGCACGTTGAACTTGTAGTATTTAGTTATGGGGTTGCCATCTACACTTTTGGCTTTAAAACTGTGATTAATTACATTTTAATATTAGGGTGATCCCGACGACAGGCACTAACTAATGATCAAAATTTTAACATTTCTACTAAAAAGTTGGCAACCCTAGTGTGAAAAAGTCGTGATCATTTGCCCCACGGTGGGCGCCAAAAACCTCAGTTGGTATAGGAGGGTGGGACAGACCGGACGTATGGTAAGTCAAGTAACGCGAATCAGGCATGATGCGTATTGCGTATAACAATTGTAAATTATAGTGTTACGCCGTAGTGCAAGCGCGTCTTCATACTCGTGACTAACTCAAGACTTCACGGAGAGAGATACTTGGACACCGCGCATTGACGATTTATAGCATATTCAAAGGTATGGCAAATCCAACCGACTTATTAGGAGAAACGGAACAAAATTATAAGTAAATGGGAGCTAAATTCGCTCACACAAGTTGGTACTCACATAGTGACAATGATAGTCTGCGTTATACCTTTGAAAGTGCGACTCGTCTTCAATCCGCGGCGCGTCCGGCATGGTTGGCATGAATGAATACGTAAACAAAATCTAATCTTCCATACAATATACTTCACTGTCAATTTATTAAGGCGTTTGCCACACGTTGGTTGTGATGCGTGCTATTAAAAATATTCCTTTTAAAGACCGCCTTTAAAAGGAATATTGTATACGTAGACACGTAGATTAGACCTTTAGACGCTTCGCTTCGGGCCACAGGTCTTCCTGGTATAAGAGTTGTTTTGCCAAAAAAACAGGCCAAAATTTAGCCAAAAAGTTAATTTTGCTCAACGTTGCGAAGTCGCAGATGTAGAGAGAAGCGATTGGAATTAGTGATTTGAGAACTATTCGCTATCAGAGCTAGAAGAGTTGAGCATAACGGAAATGTAAAGGAACTTGCCTATTTAGGAACACTGCGACAAAAGACGGTCTATAAAATAATATTTTGCCAAAAAAACAAAAAGGAAATACGCCAGAGTAGCTTAAGAATGTGACAATAATAAGACGGGACGTTGCCAACTAAGACGCTGTTACTATTTAACACTTCGTTGCCATATACTTACGTGAATACATTCCTCTCTAGTCATTTTTTTATTAATTGTTTTTCTCTAAAATTTGGCGGGAAACTGAATACAGAGTCTTATCTTGCTCAATACTTATTCTTGCCTAGTTGTAGTTATTTTCTATCGATAATAAGCTTGACGCAGTAGTGATGTGCCATACACCAGATATGCCATAGCACGCAAACGATAAACTAGTGATGTGCTTGTTCGCTCCAGGCTCACTGGACCAAAATGTAAACAGCATTGGAAAAAATATATTATATATTCTTAATTATGTAAGATTACTAAGATATACATAAATATACAATTTTTGGATTGGTATAATGTTAAATTGAACATAAAAATACTATGTTGTGTGTTTTTAATGTATGGCAATGCTAGAGTAGTGTTGTAGCGTAGACATTTTGAAGTTTTACATACATATGATAAATAAATATGACTAACCGAAAGCAATAACATTTAATATTACTACAGCACGCGCGCGCTGCGGCTTGCACAAGAACGGTAGTGGAGCTAACGTTGGGAAGTCGAGCATGTGTGTCGGTTGATGTTCGAACTTCGAATACTCATAACCGTTAAAAAGAAAAAAAAAAGCATGAATGGTTTAAAAAAATGACATAGATATAATTGGTGCGAGACAGTTTTATGTTAATATACTATCAATTAGAAAGGCAAAGGGAATTTTGGATTTACAGAATTTTCATCACTATCTAATGCAAATTCTAATTAACAAAAAAAAGCTCTAAAAGAGCTAGCAAAAACAACATCAATATGACACACTAAATTATATTAAAATTAAGTAATAAAATGCACTTGACTAAGTAACGACTGGGCACGGCAGCGCGCGCAAATGTTAGATTTATTATACCTAATAATATACACAATGCATACAAATACAAATATTTTTGTATAATAGGTATCTGTGTACTAGTAGTGTGTTGGTTAATCTTGTATTATTAAATGGTAAGCGACGAAATGCGGGTAGTCTTTGTTTTACTGTGTGACGTCAGAGTCATAAGTTTGTAGACAGTTTCATAGGGAACATGTTTCCCTGCAATTAGCGACATTCCATTTTTACCCAGTCTTTGGGTCTGTTGGAAAACTTCTGGCAATTGGCCTTCATTACTGCTAACAAAATTTTTTTTAAAGTCGATATTTCCTTACGGTATCTCGTGTCTAAGAAATGCAAACCCAGAACATTCTGTACTCCCAAAGATTCATAATCATCATTTGGTGAATGATCGTTTTCCTGTAACATCGATATCCAATTACCGAAGCCCGACATTGAAAACGGTTTTACGGCAAATTTCGGTTTGGAAGATTGCCTTCTAATTGGAATTTCTAATTAAAAGCTACGCCAGCTTGCTTGCCTCTGTCCAACTCGTCGGGATCACAGGCGTCATGTAATGTCAGCTTGCTCGGGGTACTTTATCTAAGCAATAATCTTAAATAAAACCTCTATTTTAGGTTAAAGTGCATAACAAACATTCGGGCCTGTTGGCATTTGGCCCTGCCAACTAAGATCTTCACACTTCGCCAGTGGCAACCCTACCAAACTTCCCTCATGTAGACATTTGAACAAAATCTGACTTATCACAGACAAGCATTTATACATACTAAAGTTCTCAGCAGACTTCTAACTCGTGACGTCACTCAGCACACAGCCTACTCGTTAGTGTCGTCAACCGATATAATTACATTGTTGAATAAGCGACAGTATGTGGCGCAGTGTTTATTGTGTAGGGCGCTCGCGCCGACGCTTGAGGGCGTGCGGCCACGTTTCGTTCAGAAATTCTAAATATATTTTTCTAAATTGTGTCATGGCATGTTGCTGTGTTTGAGGCGGGGTAGTCCTAAAACTTACGTTTCATTGAAGTAAGAAACGGCGCGGTTTCACTTAAAATTATTCTACCATTCTTTCCAATCGCGCGATTTCCAAACTAGTCGTGATTATGCCTGAAGTAAGGTAGTCTTGTTGTTTTATTTATTGGATATCTTCTAAAATATTCTGTGATAAAAGCCAGACACAGTCTGTCTTTGTAGTTTTATTATTTTAAAAATTAATTTGAATGCAACATGCCTCGACATGATATCGTCCAGAAACTTGGCAGCACTAACATGTTTTGCGTCGAAATCCGCGTAGTCATGTCTACATTCCTTTATGTATATTTTTGAACGAATTACTGCATTTTATTTATGGTAGTTATAAAACATAGTTTATCATAGACAAATTAGTGATGGGCTGTTTTTTTATTTACGTATCCACCGGCTAATAGAGGTATCCATAATAATGTTACTAGACAGCGCTCGTGTGATAACGTTTGTATGTTAATTGAAGTAGAATTAACTCCCGTATTGGAATATGCATTTTGAATACTCCAATTTGACATAGTTCAAACATGTTTGGCCTAATTTTACAATGTAAGGTAGACAAATAATTGAACAATAAGTAAAATAAGATTTGCATTATTTTTCATGATAATTTTGTTCAAGCCCTCGTCACGTAGCGCCATCTAGTAGCACACTATGGAAGTCCTCAGTTTGTGCAATTCAACAGACTTATTTATGTATATTTTGAGGTACCCCGTAGTTACGGTTGGGTTTGGGTATGTAGCTGCGTAGATATCTTCGACTACGTCAGTCTACGGTCCCCGAGCATAGTGTGGTGTAATGTCTATGCGCAGGGAGTAAGCTTTGCCGCAAGGAGTATTATTAATGAATGTTTTGTATAATTAATGTAGATTATTATTTAAAAAACTAGGCAATAGTCGGGCTCTCTAGCGCCCCCTAGCTAGTGGACGCAGTAGTGCGCCGGCCGCGCGCCTCCTTCAGCCATTAACAATATTATGGTTCATCTTCACTTAGATACAAGTATTAGAAAAAAATAATAAAATGGTAACACAAAACACAGCTGTTCTTTCATTTATCCGCTTTTTCGTTAGTTTTCGTACCTCTTCGTTAGTTAAAACATTAGTTTGGAGAAGAATATTTTTTTATTGAGACTCGTAGTATAGAGCTTTTGGGCCCATGTTGGGCGCCAGTACGAATTTTCTTAGTCGATCGACCCCAAGTCAGTAGTGTTAGTAATGTTTTGGAGATCAAAGACTATGGTTGGACATAGATGCATGACGTCATAAGGAGCTGTGTAGCGGTGGAGTGTGCATGCCTCGGTGTCAACGGAGCCGCCTCGGGACCGAAGACGAAGACTTCATTCATTTTTTATACGGTGAGGCAATACTGAAGCTGCAGTCTAATCTCTTGTCATGTTAACACACTATCATCTTACAATTAAACTGAACACGACTCTCAAAATGGAGTCTCTACCATATAAAGCACAAGTAATAACCGCTCTACCTACCCTCACCCATTGTGAATATTTTTTGTTACCAAAAAATCTTAACAATCATTAAGTAGGAAAGATTTTCAGTAAAACTTACTCTGGCTAAATCGAATAAAGTTTAACATTGACAAGAAATTGGATACTAAGTAATAAATATAAATACTGAGGGCATGGTTTTAAAAATTGTAGAAGGGCGAAACAGTTAGTTGCGTGGTCGCCTTCATATAGGTCCTCCCTACAGCGTCCTTCCATTACCACATTACCTGAGGACAACGAAGAGTTAGAATGACTTCAATTTGAAACTTTCTACTCTGGGGTAAAGAAACGAATCCCGTCACACACTAAGGTATATATATCGGACTTGGTTTACTGAAACTTCTGTGATATTGTCTCATACCCAAAAACTTGACAAGACTATTGATTCTTTGTGAAAACGGGCAAACCTGAGGTACCTATCTGAGGTGTTCTTGATAAATGTGAGAGTTTTACACAGCTCGACCAGGGAGGTTATGCTATTGGAGCAGAGAATTAGTAATCCCCCTAGCAGCAACCAACTGTTTCACCATAAATAAATAAGAAAATCAGTATTGTCATTCACATTACCAAATCTGCTGTTGAAAATATCGCTTAGTTTTTATTTCTAGTACCCATCTCCAGTAAAGTGCATCCCAGTAATTAGTTAAGTAGATAATAGACGTGGTACAACCGGTGCTGGGTTCTTTATAAAGTCAAATTCG
This sequence comes from Lithophane ornitopus, assembly GCA_948473465.1. Lineage (NCBI taxonomy): Eukaryota > Metazoa > Arthropoda > Insecta > Lepidoptera > Noctuidae > Lithophane > Lithophane ornitopus. Next base: position 10,047,584 of record OX419643.1, on the reverse strand, counting down.
TAGTTTTAGTTGAATGGTCGAATCGATTAGTTGGACATACGAGAATAATAATATTGTGATGTATAAAACTCCATGGGAGCTGCTTTTAAGATTTTTTTCGATTTTTAAATAAGTAGAAATAGACTTTTTTGTAGTTTTAGAATGAGGAGTCATATCAACCGAAAGACACAATCGTATTGTGCCTTAAATAGTTTCTTTTATTACGATTTTGCTTTGGAAACTAGAATCTTTTAGAATACGGACCAAAAGTTCAATTAGTTTGAAAATATAAATGAATAAAAAACATATTTTTTGTACAATTTACTTTTCCGTTGAAAATGTTGATGAGGAAATTTTTCGAAGCGACTTAGCTGTCTCGGTAGTGTATTTATTAGAAAAGAAATGTAAACGAGTTATACAATGAACGTAGGTATCCCGTTTTGTAGTAGTACAAAGTAATTTTAAGTATTTTGTATCTGCATATTGTTAAAAAGTCTTCCTTAATAAAAATAGACTGAAATATTAGTGACCCATGTAATTTTCTTTTGATATCCCGTTTCGCTGGGATGCACTAGATTTTATTAAGATATTTTATGTAAGGGCACTTATTTAGATCTGTTGCTTATTAATTTTACAATCCTAAATAAAGTAATTCAACCAGTGAATATTTTTCAACCAGTGAATATTTTTTAATTTAGTTTTTCAGTTTTTTAAAATTGTTAATGTACCTAACCGACAAGGGAAATTAATTTAAACGGCGTACCATATTAAGGGTCTGAAAAAGTGCTTTTTTGTAATATCCGAGAGTATTGATAGTTCTCTCATTGTAGTTGAAGTGTTCAGTAGAGATAAACCCCAGTACAATGAGTCTATGTACGGAGAGTGCCTATGTGTGACAATATTCTTATCACACTTTATTTCTTCCATTTTTAGTAAATGGTCACCTAAGTTAGCTAGGTATTACCAACCAGTGATTTGATATACTTATAATCTTACTAGGGAAGTTGAAAATTAAACAGCTATAAAACTGAATTTTAATAGATTCAATTTTACACCGAACCCCTTTCGGCAACATTTAAGCATAAATAAACGCGAGCCTCCACCAACAGCTTCGATGCGTTTTTATCGTTATTCTTTTACCTATGAAGCTGATAGAATCCATTTTACGAGATCCAATAACATTTTCAATTTCCCGAGTAAGAATTCAGTGACCAATATTATTAAACTGCAGAAGTATCAAGTAATGTTTGATAATCGCATTTAGTTTGATTTAACTAAATAGTCTAGTCAACCAGAAAATTGTTAACGTTTTGTTTTTTTAAATATCGAATAGATTAGGTATTGTTTTTTTTTTGTCGCACTTTTATCACTCCGACGCGCGACTTTACCTAAGTTTTTTCACATCGCAAAATGGGCAGTTACTTAATACCCGCATTTATTCTTTTTTAATTTTTACCGAAATGTATCGGGAGTTATAAAAGCGCGAAAATAGTTGTTTCTACGAACTTTGTACATATTTTAGCGTAAGATTGTTACTGAAATAATAATGTGTGGTGTATTTTATTCATATACGGAAGTTACGTGTCTAGGGTGGTTAGAAACTTAGGTATGTCTATCTCTTTCTCTCGTTTGAATATTTCGATTTGAAAGTAGAATATTATCTCCTTTAAGTACTAATATAATTGGCCTAGTGGACTAAATTTAAATATTTTTAAATTATAGTTGGCAATTAAAAAATTAAATCGATGCCTAAATAAACAATGCATAAAACCACCATTATCATTAATTATGTCGTATTTTAAACTGGCAACACACATCACAAAAATAACCTAAAATCTGCACAGTGTTGCCTCTTTTATTTAAGATTCTATCCAATTCTACCAAAATCATACATTTTAGTCCACTATTCCAATCTAGTGATTGAATCTCTTAAAATAACATGAAGTGCCCCGACGAATTTGTAAAACGTAAGCTCATTGTTCTATTTACATTTATTAGGCCGTAGTTTGTGATTTGTAATTGATCCTTTGGACGGAATGTATAGATTTTTTACTATATCTTACATTTTGAGACGTCGGCGTATTGTGGCGCGGTAGGATCGCTTTGAAGTAGGTACTTATCATAAAGTTAATAAACACGAAGTGACGGTAGTTTTACATTTACTATGTGGGTGGGTGCTACATTATTAGCTATTGCATGCAGCCAGTGATATTCCTGAAAGTGACTTATCGTTAAAATAAGAGCTTTATTCTTTTGTTGTCAATTTGAATGAAAAGAAACCTTGTTTTGATAAAACGTGTGACATTCAAAAGTTGAATTGCTACTGCAAAAAAACCTTCGAAACGATCACCGCGCCATATTTATTCGTATAAATACTAGTCATTGTAGTTTTTTAATTGTGAAGAGGAATTATATAATATGTAACGAGAGTTTCATGCTTCTTATATATTTATTCTAATTATTTACTGGCTACCGGCGGTATGTCGGGAGCCGACGACGCAGTTTGAAATTGAACAGAACAATTAATAAATGGTTTACATTCATTTTTGTGTTTTATTGCCCGTTGTTATGCAAATGGCGGAAGTCTTGTGAAATTAAACGCTTTTTTTTTATGGCTCTGAATAGAACCAGCTTGTAACAGCCGAGTGAAGATGCATGAGCCTAATGGCTATGTTGTGGTCATAATATGTGCGTGTGGTGTGAGCCCGTTTTTTAAAATGGTATGGTTTCAAAAAACTGGCCCTTGCACCACACGCACATATGGTCATACATAGTACCTAATGCTCCAGAAAAACAAAGACAGTCATAGAAAACATTACCCTAACTCTGCTGTTGCTACAGAAACTAGACGTATAGGTAAGGCTGCCATCAGACGGACTCTGCACTGCACCGCAGCAACTGTTAGCGTAAAGATGGAGGGATCAAGCCTTGGATTCGAAAGCGTGCGTCGACACTCCCGACCGCGTGAAGTTGATATCAATCTCGACTGCGCGCGGTTGCTGATGGCAGCCTTATCTATACCTAAGGCTAGTAAGCATCATGATGCAAGCCTTGGACCTATGCTCACAATAAAAAGATATGAAATGATTTCGTTGTTTTTTTTTAAAAAAAAACGGGGCCCTTATGGGCTACCTACTTAGGTAACCTCGAATACGAGTTATTGTACTTACGTGTGGTGCAACCTATAACGCTAGGTTATAATTAGCACGTGGCCACAATCGGAACTAACGGTACCATCTGTGATCTTGTCAATACAATTTGTGTCACTTTCATACGACGGCCCTCTGTCAATGTCATTCCACTCGCCTTATCCCCTATCACTCGCAGGTTCTAACCTCGAGCTGGAGCTGCTGAAGATTGTAAGACTATCTTGCATTGTATAAACTCAATCTCCTTTGTATTATATAATTGCACAGGTGTGAGTACTATGTACTATAGAGCTACCATTTACCGGGTATTTTGTCTTTCATTGACTTGAATGTGCCCTGGCGGCTGCGAATGTCATGCTCACTCAAATGTCTCGCTGATGGTGGCGTATGTGTTGGATCATTTAGCTCCCTTCAAAATGGTTGAGCTAAATGGTGCTGATCCATGCGTCATGTTCGTGAACGGGCGCCGTCAGTTGTGACTGGTTATTTTAATTTTTGAATTGTTCTTATTTTATAATTGCGGACGCTTTTAACGTGCTTTCTACATTGTTCTCACATGTATAATTTCAACATGAATGATGTAACCATTATATTGTGACAATATTATGAATTTCAAAGAGTGTCCATGGAGTTTCTTGCCCGTTCTTCCTACCTACTACGCTTTGGAATGGGCAACTAGCTTCATATTTCTGACTGACTGACTCCTTGACGATTCAAAAGTGCTTGTAAATGGTTTAATTGAAATAAATGCTTTGAATTTGAGTTTGAGTTCGAGAGCAGTAGCTCCAGAATCATAACAGCTAGTCCGCTACCGAGTACCTTTCAGTAGAGGTCCGTAAGCTCAGGCCAGTGGCGGCGTCGCTGTCAGTAAAATTCATTCACTCACTGACAAACAACGCACTGTTTATGCAAAATAATTTACATTACGTAACACACCGCTGGGTCTAGAAGCATTTATTTGAACCAAGCGTTCCGTACTTATATAACGAAAGTGAGCACTAAAAGAAGTACCTACTTATGATAGTTTGGATGTTCGCCATTTTTGCCGATCGTAGGTAAATCCCGTCGGGTTTGTTGTAGACAAGTAGCGCTACTAATCCCCCAACTGTGACTAAGAATCCAAATCCTAATCTTCATAAAATAGACTTTTGCATTAGACGATTGCATCGTACAAAAATGAATTATTCATCATTTTTTTTTTTTTTTTGCAATGTAGCCATAATTCCATGCTATTTGTGAAAAACAAAAAAACCAATGGCAGACGGCAGACGTCCCTATTCATAGTAATTCGTTAGGTCAACAAAAAGACAGCCACACCTGTCCAGAGTTCAGAGCTTCTTGCACTATACATAGGTACTGTTAGGTCTATTTTTTTTGTGTTTCAATCATCAAATGACTTCTCCCGCTCTGGGCGGAGCGGGAGGGCGTGTCAGACTTTTACTGACTAAAACCCACCCGTGTTCCTTCAGTTGCCTATTGCCAAGAGTCGGGGTATCCCTTTCGGACTTTCCCGCAACCCTGGCAGATACTGTTAAGTCTGCAGCTCATTCTGTGTATCAAGCCTTTATTTAGACGAATCAATCCACCACGGTTCGGTACCTGCTATACGCACGTACCACCAATAAAACTAGACTGTTCATTTCACGGAGTAGGTGAGTAAGTAGGTAAGTGGCTCATCGAACTGGGAAAAACTCTTAAGCCTATCAACATTAATTACCTACGTCACATAACATCACGCCTGTATTCTGCGAAGGGTTAGGCAGAGGTGTACCTATAAGTACCTACACCCACATTGCGCCAGTTATGTCTAAGACCCAGGTATCGGAGGGCGAGCCTATTGCCATCAACCGGGCACAAATCCAGTCTCCAGGCTGCCACTGAGAAAAACCCAATAACAATTTACCCGACCTAGGAATCAATCCCAGGACCTCATGCTCAGCAGTAGCGCTTACGACGACTAGACCAACGAGGCAGTTAGCAGCTGGCCTCGCGGAGTACGGAGTTCCAATATTATCAAGGGGCCAGATTAAGTATTGGTTTAGTTACCATTTACGAGCGGCCTCCTGCACGTATCGAACACGTCTGCTTCTGCTTGATTCGGAATTACTTACGTATACAAATTAAATTGACATATATACCTAAGTAGAAGAAAGGTATTTTCTACCTAAGCTACTACTACTTCTGCTACCTACATAATAGGGTACCCCTGGTGACGATATGGTAAGTTCACAAAGAATACCAACTGGGCCCCAAGGCCACTGTCCATCCTTTGTGTCACAGTACAGCTGCTAACGAGGCACTAATATGGCAGATTATGGCAGCGTCTTTTAATTGATCCGGTATCTACTAATCAACAAATATGCCCAAAAATCTAGTTAATAGGTAGGTACTATCTCAAACACCCCTACTTACTTACTAAATACTACACTTACTTATTACCTAACTTACTAAACTACCTAACTTACTTATTAAATACCTACACGGTAGTATCTTTGTTTATCTACGGGAATCGATCTTCCCAAACCGTTCCGTAGAAAGTCAATCAATGGTAGAGAGTTCGTAGTAGTCTCGTCTGCAGCACCGACCGAATCATCAAAATGTTTATTTATTTATTTATAAAAACAGTAAGAGACATTATTAGACCAGTTTATACATACACAGTTTTACACACAGCAGACCAGATTGGTGATTGCAGTAGGTATTATAGGAACCATAGATATCCGTAAGGTACCTATCTCGTTATTGCAGATAAAAGGACACGACAATAATATGATGTTAGTACACGCCTAAAAATAGCTCTCCGGAAACAGAACGCTTGAATGCAAATTCAGATCAGACAAAGAAAACTATCTAACTTCATGGAGACTGCGCGGTGCGTAGCAAACAGTTCGCTACGCCGTAGCTCGCGGCGTAGGCGGATAGTTTCACTACGCTACGCGCTGGGCTACGGCGTAGTAGCTTCATACGTAGCGTAGGGAAATAATCACTCACTATTAGTGTTTTTTAGGGTTCCGTAGGCAAATGGCGAAAATGTAACCCTTATAATTGCGTCATGTTCGCATGTTCGCATGTCGTACGGATGACACACAGCCATTTTATTGTGTGATTATTATAGCTATATCGATGAAAATTGTAAAGGTGGATTGCAATACTGTACCTGCGTAAATGTTTATTCCAATTACGAAACCCTCCACTGTGCGAGGTCCGACACGTACATGGCTTGTTTTTTGTATGCTGTCTACAGAACTACATAATATGGTGATTAATTGGTATTTTTTCTAAAGCAGTTCACAGTGCAAGATGTACTTAGAGTTATACTAACTAATATTATGCGAAATGCGAAAGTAACTCTGTCTGTCTGTCGCGCTTTCACGCCAAAACTACTGAACCAATTTAAATGAAATTCGGTACACAGATAGTCTAGAGCCTGAGAAAATTCATAGGCTACTTTTTATCGACATAACACGCGGGTGAAGCCGCGGGCGGAAGCTAGTTATTTATATTTATCAACTGACTGTACCATTTAACTACATCTTACGAGTACGAAACTGACTTGTGTGTACTTAGGTAGTGTACAGGAGTTCGGAAGCTAACCTAATAATACTGAGTTTTTCATTTTATTGAAATCCATAGACAGTTCAATATACTACGTATCGTATACATCTTGTCAATCCAACAAAAAAAGCTTCCTAAACGCCAAAACCGTAAAATAAAACACCACATACGAAAACTCTTCACAAATATGTCAAAAATGCCTGTTCCCGCCATCTGCAGGCCCGTCACGTGTCGGCCATGTTTGCTTTACTTTTTCTAAACAATGCGGGCGCACGTAATTGCGCGGTGAGCCTGCGACAAGTTTTTTAAATATATTTTTAATGTCCTGAGCATGCGGGAGGGATGTTTGCATTGTTTGATTAGGAAACTCGTTTGAAACAAGACTGTCCCGTTTTTCATTAAGTACAAGTATTTTAAATAATTAATTGATTAATTAAAATAGGTTTGCTTAGGTGCCTAAGTCTATTGTAGTAGGTAGGTTGCTCGACACAGATATTAGCGTTGTAACAGGATAACTTATTACCGAACCGCTCCCGCCACAATCCGTTTGTCAGGCGAAGCTTCTAGAATCATCTAGAAACTTCCTAGAATAGACAACTCGCATGACATATTGGTCTGACGTCCGTGTGTCAATTGCTCCGCAGCTGAAAAAGGAACTATAATATCTTCGACCCAAACCCTATGTTTACGTTATACCTGGCGTGTATGTTAAAAGGTTTTAATCCTGGAATAGTAAGAACTTTTTAAAAAGCTTGTAGGTAAATAAAATTGGCCACAAAAAGTGACATAGCTGTGGAGTAACCATAGCTGTGTCCCTTTTTGTGGCCTATTTTATTTACCTACAAGCTTTTATTAGAACGCCTTTTAGAGGAATCTTTCAAAATCTTCCGAAAATTATAATATAATGTATAATAGGTACATATAGGTATGATGGTATCTACTTACCTACTAACTTAAGCCAAAACAACAACAAAACAAAAAAAACATTTTTTTTTAAAGAAACACACGTAGAAATAACTTCCAATATAGAAACACTTTAATGTGCAAAATAACTTCAGTATCGGAAGGCAAGATTTGGTTGTGAAAAAGTCGGGTAAAATTAACTTATTGTATTTTTACAACTAGAAAATATCGTGTATCGCCCAACAATGGATCCCCACACTTGCGGTGACGGTGACCACATGCAGATCACGAAAGCTCTTATTTGGCGCGAACGCGACTAATAACGCGCCATTTAAATTATATTCACGTAGGGAGAGTTTCACATTTTTCTGAAAGGGAATGCGATTCATTTTAATTATTACCTTTTGATGACAGTACCTGGTATTTGTGGGATTAAAATTTGCTAATTTGTGGGGCTTGAACATATTTTTATTATTGCGCTGCGGTCAAAAATAAAACATTCTGGTGGAATAATAATGTATTTTCTCAAATATGCGAGTCATGTGCGAGCTATGAATGGGGTATTAAAATCAAGAAGTGTTACTAAAAAAATACCTTTTAGGTTTTTTGGTAATTGTAGGTAAAATAAAAAGCTGATTTATTTTTTCGCGATTCCAGCTTTTTTCCTTTAGGGTATTTCGTGTATGAAAAGATAAATCTTATATAGGTACTGTCCTTCAAAATAATATTGGTCATTTTTCCGCCAGACCCACACACGACTATGTCTAAAACAAGCTTCCACATTCAATCACACATGTAACCACACGCTGTTTTCACAACACTAGTCAATGTGTCGCACGATTTCATTCGCCTCCCTAGTATCTGTCATTGACATTTGAGCAATTTTTCGCGCGCAAACTGAAGTGTTGCCACCCGTGAAATACAATGTCACTGGCAAGAAGCACGAAGCTGAAAAAAATTGTTTATTCTGTCCCTTCCTTTGTGTTTTGTTACAAACTTGAACGAAGTCCAACGAAACGTGTCATACAGTCAGCCACACGTCCAAAGAGTACATTTTTTTGTACACACGTCCACGGTATCGCTAAGTGCGCGCCAGGCCCGAAAGAGCTCCGTTATTTCGTAGCAGTAAAGGCTGTATTTGTTCGTGCAAGGTGTTAGGTAACGTGCAATCAACTGCACATTAATAGTAACAATTTGACATTGAAAGCGCCTATGTTTTAGCAGTAAGGGTGATTTTCGTAGTGCTACTGAAACAAAACAGGCTGTTTTATGCACTAGTATGTTTACTAGTAAGTATATGTTTTAGCACTAGTCCTCAAACAGTTGTTTTTTTTGTAGTTATTACTACAACGATCAATAAAACAAAGTTTGCCTAAATATATCATAATATATTGGACATTCTTTCATTCTTCAAACCTTCATAGCAAAGTTTATGATTGATATTGAAGGATGGTTAGATCTATATCTGTGTAAGGTATATATTATGTACTTGAGACGCGGTGCACTTTATTTCCAGGGAACTTTAGCAAGATAAGTTTGTCAAAAAACTCAAAGCAAACCAATTACAAGCAATTTTGAATCGTCAAGGAGTCGGTCAGTTAGAAAGATAAAGCTAGATATATAGATAGAATACTCTTTATTATGTACACCAAAAAAATTACAGACATAAATTTGAAAATTTTACATAGGGTGACACAATGGGCGGTCTTATCGCTAAAAGCGATCTTTTACAGACAACCTTTGGATGGATTAAAGTAAGAAGGAGAGACAATACTGCAGGTAGTCAGTGGTGTACCGTTTACATATACAATAAATACATACACACGTAAAGCATTATCTTATCTATATAAATATAAAAATATATATAATATATACACAGTTAGATATATATAAATATATATAACAATAAACATGAAACAAGAGCAAGGAACTATTTATGATGACGTTTAAGGAGAGAGGAAGTGTTTTTTCACCATAATTTTAAAAGTGGACAAAGATTGAGCACGCCTAGTTGCCCATTCCAAAGCGTAGTAGGTACTTAAGGAGAAGAACGGGCAAGAAACTCCACTGACACTTTTAAAATATTTTTACACAATATTACATCAATGATGTTGAAATTATACATGTGAGAACAATGTAGAAAGACGTGCACGTTAAAACTGTCAGTAATAAAAATAATTCAAAAAATTAAAATAAGCAGTGGCAGCTAAGAGATGACCATTCTCAACTGACGGCGCCCGTTCACGAATGTGACGCATGGATCAGCACCACACACTCAAGAATGACTGAACAGTAGGACTGCTGAAATCGTAATTGCTAAAAGTTTTATGATTTCTACTCCATTAAACCGTTGATAAAATTAAATCATGCTTTATTACAGCATCCTAGGTCAAAACATAGCTCCTTAACGGTTGGTTTGTTCATAACTTAATGACAAACGTTCGCAACAATGCAGAAACAAATGACGCATGAACGCGAGATAATCCGAGCCGTCGCGCGCCAGAGTTATAGCCTGGCTGGTGCCTGCCTGCGGAACGGTGCGGCACAGTGGTGGAGAAATATGAAGAAATGTTTGAGGGTAGTAATCTGTAGGACTGGTAGTTGTTGTGTTTCAGAGGAGTTTGGTAATATGATTATTATAACGGAAGAAGCGGATGGCCAATCGTGTCACTGGGGGCAGAAAATGGAAATCCTTTTCCAAACAGCTTTACAATATTAATTAAGAGATTCCGAATATAATTAAGTAGTTTTTATTAGGTACTTATAATCAGAGTGACGCAGTAGCACCGACCACTAACTCGGGCACCTGCTACATAGGCTTTTTATATTGCTTGCTCCTAAGGGTACGAAATACAATTAACACCCTTGTAAAATTATTATCTTGTAAAATTCTCAGTGTACTAACTTGATTAAACAATCGATGAAAGTTGAAAAACATTGAATATATAATAGTTTCTGTAACTACATGCGATACGACGTATTTACTTACTGAACATACTTGTAGAGAGGTAGGCAAAGTACAAAGTATCATATTTTCCAGAAAATTTTGCTTTATATTTATGTAAGGCTAAACTAAAACGTAAATCATGTAATGAAATGTCCCTTTCTATGTCAAATTACGTGTCACGTCCTACACTATCCAACCCACTTTAACTCCTACTAACACTGGCAACACTGCGCTAATCCCAGATTACCTCAGAGACCCAGGTGCCACAGACTATAGGTGCTCCGTCCGGCGAGCACCTGTAAGTACCTGTGATTAATCGCAGCTCGTCTCGCGAGGATGTTGATGGATGTACAGGAATGCTTAGTGTGGGGTAATTTATGTTTTGTGGGTTAGATGGTTAATGAGGTTAAGCCTTATTAAACCGGAAGCTTACTATAATAAAAATAAGAATAAAATGCCTGCTTAGGTACTGAAATAAATTAGAAGGTTAATTAATGAGAATTATTTATATATTTACCTAGTAAAAGTAGGTACCTATATATACATAGTAGAGCGAGATATTTTCATTAGTTAACTAGGTAAACATAACATCACGCCTGTACATCCCCACATTTCGCCAGTTATGTTTAAGTCCCATGTAATAAGGGCGAGCCTATTGCCATCAATCAGTCACGAATCCAAGCTCCGGGCTGCTGCTGATTTTCTGATGGAAAAACCCAGGACCTCCTGCTCAGCAGTAGCGCTTGCGACCACTAGACCGAGGCAGTCGACTAGGTAAATGGAATTAACTTACGCTATTTTTTAGGGTTCCGTACCCAAAGGGTAAAACGGGACCCTATTACTAAGGCTCTGCTGTCTGTCCGTCTGTCACCAGGCTGTATCTCATGAACCGTAATAGCTAGACAGTTGAAATTTTCACAGATGATGTATGCCGCTATAACAACAAATACTAAAATATAGAATAAAATAAATATTTAAGGGGGCTCCCATACAACAAACCGTTTGCCATTTTTATAGATAATGGTACGGAACCCTTCGTGCGCGAGTCCGACTCGCACTTGGCCGGTTTTTTTGCATATTGATTAAATATCTTTTTATTTATTTTTTATGAAATTACAAATTAAATGTTTAGCATTCAAACAGCTGATCAGGTGTTTGGGTATGTGAGTAGTATCAACAGCAAAAGATTATTAACAATTGTAGCAGTTCTAAAGCAGTTCAATATGTCAGGTTCTTACTGGTGTATGTTACTATACTATACTATGTTACCCTACATGAACATAATAGAGTTATTAATAGACATCCTAACGGCACACAATGACACACAATATTCCACAGTAAACACACTTTACCATCCATCGCTCTTTGTCTACAAAATACATCCATCAAAGTCGCTAATAAAGCATCAATGTACACGTTTATTATATGAATTCAGTGAATATCTAAACCTCCCTTGTTTATCGAAGTCATAAGGCTGAATACATCCTGTCCCTGACTCTCAAATCTTTTCAAAACCACCCCTTTACATGTCACGTTAATAAAAACATGATTAACAAACAAAATGGCGGTATTTTGTCGTTTCCCGCCGTTTTCCATTAGCGTTCGTCGCGCCACAAAATGGCCGCTGCTAAATGACCTGTGAACTTGATAAGTGCTGGGGTGTGGGCATTGTGTGGGGGGAAGCGAGATAATTACGCTAAAATACTATGTACTGTGGTAGTAGTTAATGAGGTGACTGAATAGGCCCTAAGTAGCACACTCAACCTCGTATTTTGAACGCCTATTCAACCTCGTATTTTTTTTTTGCTGTCATAATTCGTATGTTTAGGCTCCTAGAAACCGAAATCACTCGTCGCAACATTGCTGTTCATTCAATGGCGTATCAGCAAAAGACTGGCTTATGCAGTAGGTGCGGCTCACGAGTTCGACTCCTACACGTTGTTCCAAAAGCTTGTTTGTGCATGCTTGTACAAAAAATAGCTGTTCCATGTGTGAATATTTGAGAATGATTAGTGACTGTTATAATTGCTCACGACACATACTTGGCAGGCGAAGACTGTAAAAACGATGGACATACGGTGAAAGGAGATTATACTGAGTCGGCACCTTCTAAAGATGTAAAGAAGAACATGCTGAGCTGACCACATAAATTAGAATAAGAGTAGCGGATGATGACGATAATAATCATGATGATGATACTTCAGGTAAAATTCCCCTCACGGGAAAACTTTGGCCAAGTAACATGGGATAAGGGCAGGAAGATGATGACAATGGGAAAACTTTGGCCACACACAAAAAACGTCTAACAAACCTTACATTTTCGTTAGAAAGGTATTTTCTGCGTTCGGCCCCATCAAATGAAAAGAAATCCTCTACCCGCTCTCGCCTCCGCCTCCGTTTCCTTTCGCCAAAGTCCCCCAAACGTATCAACTAACGGAGATGATCTCCGGTTTCGCGCGTCACTTATCCGAGGTTAAACGGTTCGCGCCAACCGTTGATAAAACATTATGACTGAACACAAACCGCTCGGGTGGCGCGATTTGATGGTTTAATTAAAATGATACGGACTCTGGGCTGTAGGGAGTGTCGTGATAGCAGGAATTGATCGTAAAAATGGTCATCAATAATAAGGATTGGTGATCTCTGTATGAGTAGTAGATTATATCGTCAATATAATAGTAATAGTGATCTGATGAAAACCCTTGGTCATGTCGAGTGCCGTAACTCATATAGCATTGAAAATTCAAATTCTAATATACAAATTCTAATTAATCTGCGTACGTACCCCGTGTAAGTAGGTAGAGTGTCAATTAAATAGGTTGGATATTACTACCAATAATTAATTATTATTTAGTCTCTTTTCCTCAGGAGATCAAATCTATTCATCGGTGCAGAGATGAAAAACAAAGGTACTATATTGCCTAATAAAGACCATGCAAGCTTATTTGTTACTCTACTTTGTCAATTCAAGTCCCTCATTAATTAAATTCCTGTAAAAGGCAACCCAGATAAGTCCTATTGCTTCATGTGTACTTCAACAAAGAGGTCAAAGAGTAATGAGTTAGTCTATTAAGGGGTGCCACCACATTTTGTGCTCGTGTTTATCAAACGCGTTCTCTGAGCAATCCGGGTCACGTACAAACAGTCTCCTAAAAGAGACAGTCATATACTTTGCCTGTTAGCTCTGGTTTGGTCTGTAATTAGCTAATAGCTTTGTTATACTACATACACATACATAGGTAGGCTGATACAGTCAGCCTCAGAAAGATGTATAAGTATAGGTACATTGTGTTCCATATGTACCTAAGTACCTCTACCTAGCTACAATTAGGTACACAATGTTTAACATAAGTTTTGTGGTAACATATTTATACTGTTATGGGATTAAAAATTGTAAACACTTAAAGGAGGCGAGGGGATTCGAGGCTAGTCAGTCAGCCTCAAAAAGTAAGCAAATAAGTACAGTCGACGGCCTGCTTGTGTCCACCTACTATATTATGTAAATACTAGTTGTTTTGCTCGCTTATCTAGGCATCATCAAAAAAAAAATGATTGGGTACTTATAATGAATCATTAAAAGAAATGTGGGTATTTGGAGTACCAGTACGTAATTACAATCCAGTGTAAACTCACTTTGGCAGTAAATGGCATGCGTGCTGTTTGCTGAAATAATGTGATAGTGTAAAAGATGTACCGTCATAATCTACATAAAATTAGAAGTTCTGCTTACCCTCCAGTGTGCAAACATAACGTTTAATAGTTGCTCTAGATTTGTTAAAAGGCATGCATTATTTGTGGCAATATAATGTACGCATTCTTAAAAAAAAACAAAAATGTCCATCTTAGTTAAAGTGAAAATAGTTAATTATATACTCATTCTAACACAGTAGATACTATTTAATATTGGCATGATACTAAGATCTGACAAAATCAGCCATGCGACGCTACTAAACGTAGCTTTGACAGTTTGACTGTTTGACGTTTAGTAGCCCAGCTGATTACGGTAACCTAAAAAAGTCGAAGTAAAAGAAAAACATTGAGACAAAATATTCATTTATAGCATAAATGCGTTACCTATCGAGATTATTTCAGCCAGTTATAACAATACCGAAGAATGCCAAGATTAATAATACTGAAATTACGTGTAAAAGTCAAAAGGTAAGTCGGCTTAATTGATTTTGTTCTAACAAATGAACTTAAAATTATACTGTAGTTTTGAATGTAAATAGAAGATCCAATACTGTAGTTAACCAACTCTTCCTACTACATTATATGTCAATAATTCTGTAGGGCGCTCGTTTAGAGAATATTCACTATCTGATTATTACCAGTCACATAATCACAAATAAAAATATCTCTTGAAGACTTTTGTTATAAGTAAATCAAAAAATTATATTGCTAACAAAGAATTACTCTAGACAGAATGGCTGCCGACTGCCTGCAAACAGTGGTTAATGTATGACAAATTAAAATACACCATTTATCTATTCCAGCTCCTGCTAGAATGTGGTCTAATCCGCCCCACCAGCTCCGGCTTATTCACGGTGCTACCCCTAGCCCGCAGAGCGCTCGACAAGCTAGAGGTCCAGATCAGATCCTGTATAGAAGCAGCCGGAGGTCAGCGCATGTCTGTGCCATCACTGACAGCGGCTGCACTGTGGGAGAAGACAGGCAGGCTGCAGGAGATTGGACCGGAGCTGATTAAGATGGAGGATAGGCACGGGAAGAAGTATTTGTTGGCTCCAGTGAGTATGTTTGGTTTACTTGAACCAAGGGCTATAATGTTTTAGCTTGTAATTGTTGCTCTCCCAGGCAAAAGAATCTTCTCATACAAAGAAGGAATGATTACATCACAAAGCATTGATCAATATCCTTGCTTTCAATATCTTGGTGATTTGAAGAGATTAAGTGGTTTCTTACTATGATTCAAGCCAAGATTACCTTCAAAAACCACTAATATTATAATGTGTGTGTTTGTTTGTTTCAGACTCATGAGGAGGCTATAGCAGATCTGTTATCAGATGTGGGCCCCCTGTCTTACAAACAGCTGCCACTGTTATTGTATCAGGTATTTATTCAAGTGCTTACTAAATAATAATGAAAGAGAAAGCATGTTTTGTTTCCAGCCAATTTATACGAATGAATATGATTTTAAACCCTTTAACTACCATAGAACAGATATGCTATTACTGGCTCGTAGCACTCACAACCCTACGGTATGAGTATGACCAGATGTATGAAAGTAAACGAGGCTAAAGGAGTATGTAAGGATCGTAGCAGGTGGCGTTCTATAGTTTCTGCCTACGCTATGAGAAGAAGGCTTTAGTTCATGTATGTATGTATTTCTTTATATAAAATCCAAAGTCTTCTTATCTCGTTCCAGATAAGCAACAAATACCGTGACGAGCACCGACCTAAGCACGGCCTCCTGCGCTCACGAGAGTTCTCCATGTTAGACGCGTACGGAGTTCACGGCACTGAGGAGTGTGCCCAGACGGTGTACCGTACCGTCACTGAGGCTTATACTGAGCTTTTTAGGAGACTGCAGCTGCCCGTACATAGGGGTAAGTCGAAACGCAATGCATTTATTTCAATTAATTCATTCACAGGCACTTTTCAACTACCAAGGAGTCTGTGAGTTAGTTACCAGCTAAGTCGAAGGATAATTCTGGGAAGAAAGAGACATTTAAAACAAGTAATTTTCTAAAATTGACCACTCCTGCATTCAAAATAAGGAGCTGAATGCCCCCTGTTAATTTGTGGAGGGCTGTCCCTTACACCCTGTATAGTTCCTCTAACCTCTGTAACTTTCTTGAAAATAGGTGCCTTGAACAGAACTACAACAAACTTATAGAAGGAACTTTTCTTTACTCATCATGGAAGCTTAGCTTCACCGCGAGAGAGCGCCGAGTGTTTTGTCACTTGTCAAAGTCAAAGTCATCTTGAATGAAAACCGACCAATCGGCGGCAAGACTTAGCACCATCTCGCGGCAAAGTTTTTAACAACGAACTCCATTAGCAACCTTATGAAATTATTAATAATTGATTTCTTTCCAGTCGCAGCTCCGACAGGCGACATGGGCGGTTCAGTGTCGCACGAGTGGCAGCTGCCGGCGCCCGCCGGAGAGGACGAGCTCTCCGTGTGCACGCGCTGCGCACGCGCAGCGCTGGACAGCAGAGACAAGTGCGGCCAGTGTGGCGGGAACACACGTAAAGCTAATAGTATTGAGGTGAGATTTGTAAACTTACGGCCGATATAACTCGGCAATTCCGAACGTCGCGCAGAAGGCTGCGCACTAACATTTTTTATGGACTAAATGGTGACATGAGGCGAGTGTGACTAGGGTTGCCAGGTGTCCCGATTTGCGCGGGACGTCCCGATTTTCAGGGGTCTGGGGACGCGTCCCGATTTGCACCTGATCGGGACAATAAATGTCCCGATAAATCAATACATGTCCAGCATCCTAATTGCGTACATACACGATCAATGACAATCTGAATTGGTTTGAAAAAAAACCAAATGTCAAATGTCTTCATAAGTTTCAAACTATAAGGGTTCCTTGTTGCCTACGGAACCCTAGAAACCAGTCAAGTACATGTGGAACCACGCACAATGATGGGTTCCGTAGTTGGGATGAATTCAATCCAAGAACAAACTTAACATTGTAGTTGAAAAACATATTCTCCTATAACTGCAAGTAAGTTTGTACGCACAATATTGAGAGATCTACCATGTTATTTTAAGACCATAAACTTCTTATAGGTTTTCCTGTAATATATGAGTTTAGAACCATTATCTGTAAAAAAAAAAAAAAATTGTAGGCTCAGTAGTTTCGGAGATAAGGTTGGGGAGAATGGTCAATTTTCAGCTATTTGCTTAAAAATATTTAAAAGTATTTACTTTATTTTTTTCAATATTTGAGGTCCTCGTAATGCCCTTTCATTTGATATGTAACACGGTACAGTTTGCAAAACGTTTTTTTTTAATTTTTTTATTTGCCCCCCAAAAGTAAGTAATCTTCCGGTTTCTACATTTCGAGTAGTCTACAACTGCGGCCGACGTGTCACGTTGTCTGTCACTTAAAGGTTCCACCAATAATATATCTGACGGTAAAAGGAGATCATTTACCATCCATACATTTTTGGGCTATATTTGTGGAAGTGCCGGCCGAACAAAAGAAAAGCTATATTCCGAAAGAGTACGTTTGTCTCTTAATTTTTTATTACTACAAGCTATTACTTTAATTAGATTACTAATAATTATTTTAACTAAAACAGACTGAAAACAGTATTTTTCAAAATCGTATAACAGCGCAGGGAATTGCCCTACATGTTTGGTCTGATAGTGAAAAGTGAAGAGAATAACATGTTCTAACGGAATAATTTAGCCCAAAATGAATGATCTCCTTTATAAGCATAAAAGCTATATCAAATTTCGACAGAATTTATTAAAATTTTCTTTATGATATTTTCTAGGTGGGTCACACATTCATCCTGGGCACTAAGTACAGCGAGCCCCTCTCAGCTCACTACACGCCCGCCAGCGGCGCGGCGCAGCCCCTCATCATGTCGTGCTATGGGATTGGTATTACTAGGTATGTACCTGTTTACAACCTCTCGGAAAATAGGTTGGTACCATCTGATGGCCAACTCTAGCACCGCGCGCTCATTAGTCAAATCAAATAGGGCGCGCTTCCCCAGCTTCCCGTTACACACTTCCGTCCTTTTTTCAAGAAAACACTCCCACAGATTGCAGAAAAGCGAGCGGAAATAGACCTATTTCACACAGAGAGCATTCAACGAGCATTGAACACCGCGCTCAGCACCAAACTTTGGGCACCAATATTGGTTCGAAAAATAGACACCATTAACTTTTTTAATGTCTTAAACAATGTGTAACTGAATTAATGCGCATTATGAAAGTAGTTTGTTCAGAATCGATTTCTGTCAATATAGGTATTTTTTTATCCCAAAAATAATTAAAACTGCAGTAAAAAACAAAACAAAATGGACGAAGTCCCTACTACGTGAGACCCTTACACGTGTGCGACTGTCCGCATGCGTAGATCTCTCTCTGCGCTCATTTCCTCAAGTAATGCATGTCTTGTATATTTCCAGATTATTAGCAGCGAGTCTGGAAGCCCTATCGAGCGATAAGAGTCTGCGCTGGCCCGCAGCCATCGCGCCTTACGGAGTTATTATTATAGGACCCAAAGTAAGTGTTATATTATTGACAACTTCAACTAATCCACAGCTGGGCCAAACTACAATAAAGAAAAAGTCACAAAAGTAAAGAAAAAAAAAGTGTAAGTGTGTGTGTGAGGGTGTGTGTATATGTGTGTAGTGGGTGTGTATGTGTGTAAGTGTTGTATAAAGTTTACAATATCAAGTAGTGATTTGCTACTCGCTGTAGTGCACAGATGAATACAGAGGTTCGCTCCGCATTTTATATATGAAGCTAATTACGCGGTGGGCTCGTCTTAGTCGGGTCAATTCAGTGAGCGTAACGTAGTCAGAAGATATAAGAGTTACGCGATAGAAAGCGAGGCAACTTCTAGGTGAATATAACTGTAGATAATTAGCGCTGTGTACGACCTGAATTGCACTTTATTGTTTCGTAGTTTAAATAATTTTGCGGAGTGCATCATCTGTATGCATCTGTGTTGTAGATCGCTGCTTCAATTCTCGCGTATAACAATTATTTGTAAAGATAGCCTACGCCGATCGATTTATCGGGAATGTGTGTTTGTGCATGTGAGACACACCTATCTTGATCATCATTGAGATCACTTGCAAATCACCATTTGCAAGTACCCATAGGATAACGAGACAATACCTAATACTTTCAAAAACCGTTCGGATAATCTTCTAAGTTCAAATTTGTATTACAGGAAGGCTCCAAAGAATGGCAAACCCACGGCATCGAAGAAATTAACAGATTGTACGAGAGGATATCACAGACACACGACGATGACGTCATCATAGACGACAGACACCACCTGACCATAGGCAAGAGACTCATGTTGGCCGACAGGTAACTAAGTAACCACAAGTAACCATGAAGAAAGCATAAATATGTTGCCTTTGTTAATTCATTGGCGGAACTTCATAGGAAACAAAAACATGTCTGTGAAGTTTCGACATAGCATCTAATAAATAAGATATAGTCTAGGTTCGATCCTCAGGTCGAGCAAAATGTTATTAGGTTATTCCGTTAATAATTGATAGTATGTTACTCATAAATTAACACCTCAAATAATTACAAGCTAGTTAAAATTGCAGCAGCTGGATTTGTGCCCGGTTATTGCCAATACATAATGACTCACCACCCACCTAGTACACCCCGATTCAAACTTAATGTAGTACACATCAGTAGTAACATTTGCACTCGCACGGACATCACCCTTAGGTTAGTACCTACACACATCAGTGGTTACAATTTGACATACTGACAATGTCGAATTGTAACCGCTGATGTGCGGCTGTACTGGCACGGATACTTACTTATACCGTATGTTAACTAACACAGGGCATTCCCGATAACCCGCAATAGAATAGCGTACTATCGCGGTCTAAAAATGTTTATCAGTTTTCAAATTAGCTTCTTCACCACACTGTGTGCAGTAAAGTCTAAAATGCTATATCTGCTTCTTATTACTTTTATTTCTTAATTTTAAAGTTGACACATTACCATAATGACATAAAATGTTATACCTCCTTCATATTACTTTTATTTCATAACTAGCTTTTGCCCGCGGCTTCGCCCGCGTGGATGTCGGAAATTATCCCACGGGAACGTGCTACCGGGCACGTGAACGTGCTATAAAAGTATCCTATGTCCCATAACCCACGTGGTCTGTCTAGGCGACCTAAGCGTTACGGCGTAAAAGTAACAGACATGAGACAGCCAGTAACTTTATATATTAGTGGTAGTCCATATCTATATTGTGGTGATAGTGTGGATAGTATGGACAGCAGTATGAAACTGTCGGAAAGATTAATGAAAAAATATTGTATAAAGATTAATGAAAAAACTATGGCATATTGTATGGACGATGGAAACTAAGGCGAAAGCTTTGGGGGAGCCTGCGATATTCAAATTTTCTTATGTTTTTTGCTTTTTACAGGTCAGTATCAAGTTTTATGTTGATCTAAATTATGAGTCGCAGTTGTATCAAATATTTATTTATCTAATCTAACTAATATTGCAGGAGTTGTATTCCTGTATCTAATGGTTATTATTCTGTAAAGCTACTATTTGCTACGATCGCGAATCATATTTTAATCATATTGACATTCGAAACTTACCCATTAAACGATTTAAAAGCTGTATTGAAACCAAACTTTGTAAAAAAGGGTACTATACAATTTCAGATTATTTAGAAGACAAAAAGCATGGGATTGAGCTGCTCGCTCTGCTAACATTTTGTCATTTTGGCATTGTGACATTTTGAATAAGTGAAAATCATCAAAATATACCTACCAGTTTTATATACAAATTCACATTATTGAATATTATATGTAGGATATTGACAAAATGACATGATTGCTTTGTAAAGTATTGTATTATTGTGAATGTGAGGACTATGTGGATGTTTATTTTGTTTTTATTATTATATTTTTTCGTTCTCAGTTAGTTTTAACAATGGTTTGGCAATTTGAGAACTTTATGCGGCCTACACAAATGTCCTTTCTTTGGTATTGTTCGTCGAGTCGTTGAGCTCCTTAAGTTCTGAGCTGAGCTCTGGACTATTACTGACAAATGCTTGCAGTGACAGGACAGGTTCACTCAAATCTGTGTGGTTCATTCCTCAAAAGACCATTTCAGACTCTAATCTACATGGCCCTCATAGGGCCTGACCAATATGCCAATATCTGACCTAAGTATCGGCCTTTCTTCTCAGAGTAGTCAGATAGGAAACGCCGACCTCATCTAGCTTAATTTTACAATTATTTGATATTACTACGACGTGTAAAAGTGATTCCAATAACCTATTTACAGAAAAAACAATTTCACTTTAACATACAACCTGCCGGACACTGACTTGCAAATTGCAAAAAACTTAAGATTTGAATTTCGCGGGCTACCTGCGCATCCCCCTTAAGAAAATCGCATCATTTGCACAACGCCATCTATCGAGTAAGTACTCACTGGTAAACTCAAACTCTTCGTTCCAAGCCAAGAGCCAAGTAGTAATAACTTTTGATTGAGTGGACAGATTCTCAAGTTACGGACTTAGACGGTTAGACTATATTCTCAATCCCTTAACGCTCTTGAAGAGAGTCCCGCAAAAATGTCAATAATAAGTACTTACATGTGAATTTTAAAATCAAGAGGGTAAAGAAGGGTTTTTACCCTCATGAGGGATGGTTTTAGAAAAACGTAACTCTTTGTTAGTTACAAAAAGCATAAATTTTCACAGCCCTAAGTTAAAAAAAACCGGCCAAGTGCGTGTCGAACCATGCACAATGAAGGGTTCCGTAGTTGGGATGAATTATTTTATCAAACAAACTTTCGCAAAGTTTTATTGTTATTACGTCTATGGGCGTTTACTGTCCCTCAAAGTGTTAAAAAACTTTTTCTCGCATACAGAATGTTTGGGTTTTTGCAACTGCACATGTCAGTTGGTCGATTAAAAGTTTTTGAGCTAAGTCGCGGACAGACAGACAGACAGACGGACATGGCGACACTATAAAGCTTCCTTGTTGACTACGGAACTCTAAAAATGATAGGTTTCCCATAAATACTTTCATCCCCTATATCCCCCTTAAATTTGTTTTTGAGAAAATAATTGCCTATGTTCTTCGCCGGGATGCCATCTATCTCTTTACCAAATTTTATCGAGATCCGTTCAGTGTATCAGGCGTGAAAAGGTAACATACAGAATTACAGACGGACAGACAGACAGAGTTACTATCGAATTTATACTTTTAAGCATCGATTAGTATGGATTATGTGTTCAATTCAAAATGAGCCAAATGCTCGATAATTATGAATTCGGCGAAACTCATTCTTCTACGGAGACTCTTAACACCGCGATTCAGAAAATGACGTTAAATGAACAACGCCATCTATCGAGCACGAAGTGATCCTGTCAAAATATATGGGAAAACGGTCGAACACTCTGTAAGCTATGTAGAAAAGACGTAGGGTTCCATGACTGACTTGACCTGACTTGACTTGACTTGACCTGACTTGACCTGACTTGACCTAACTTGACCTAACTTGATTTGGATTGAGTTGAGTTAACCTTGAGCAGGTATATTTTATCGCAGCAGGTACATTGGTAGTTGAAAGAAAAGTAGATTACGTACCTTGCTAAAGTGAGTAATTAATGCACTCGTGTTTATTTAGTAAGCGCATTCGTGCCTTAATTACTCACTTTTTGCTCGATGTAACAATCTACAATTTTTAAGAAATTAAAATTTATCACCATTTTTTCATGATTAATATTTGTATCATGATTTAAAAGATAGATAGCGCCACCTATGGCACTACTACCAAACAATGGATTTGGAAAACTTGAATTAATCAAACTTTAGATTGGGTAAATTCACAATGTATCGCGTTATGTTTCCGCGCGAAGTATGTGAACATATGATGATTATGATCGTGTGTTACACACGTTCTCACAAACCTACCTGATTTTACGCTAGTGTCATTTTACGACAATAGATGTCGTTACGTGTATCTACATTACGTACCTAATGAAAATTTCTCCTTGAATACTTTAAACTCTTATATCTTTTGATATTTTGAAGCGATTGCGATGAAACAAAGACTAAATGAAACATCGAGTTACACACAATATTTGAGTGTATAAGTTAACCATATTGATTTCGTACTTTTTACGTGATACTGGAACAATCGAACAAACGAACAGACAAACAGACAAAAATTCCAAAAATGGTAGAAATGGCATCTGTTGGTTATTCTTGGACACTCCACCTACGTTTTTTTTTTTTTTTTCATTGTACAGAAACGCCTCATCCACAGATTTATTATATGTATAGATTTTAAAGTTGACACCTGTTGACACATTACCATAATGACATTTAACAAAGAAAGCAGGTTCGAATTTTAGTAATTATAGATTGATAGAAATAAAATGGCTAGTATAACCCTGCAACAAAGGGCTGAAATATTATTTCTCCACGAAGATGGGTGAATATTAGGCGATATCACGAGAGCACAATATATCTCGATTCACCGTGAGATTTTGGATTCGGCGTCATGGCGAAGAAGGGCAACTAACAGATCATAGAAGCAGTTCAGGACGACGGGCGATACTAACCACCGCGCAAATAACTGATATGGTTCGACATTACGAAGAGCGCGGGTTCATACCAACTAGTCATTTTGCTGCTTTGTATGATGTGGGTCCTCGGACGATTCGACGAGCTTTGCACGGAGCAGGGCTACACTACAGACGTCATGTTACTAAAGTGGAACTCAAAGGTCACCACAAAACTGCCCGACTTCATTTTGCGCGACAATATCTTGATTTTGATTGGTCGAATGTTATATTTACCGACGAAAAAACTTTTTAATCGAGTAAAATTGGAAGATTGACTTTATGGCGTTATAATCGCACTCGGTATGATGAAGCTCATATCGTGCCTCAAAATGAATCTGGTCGCATAACAGTCAACTTATGGAGGTGGATGAGCCACGATGACGTCGGAGAACTGACTTCGTTAGAAAAAAGGGCTACTGCCAATAATTATGTGTCACTTTTGGAAGAGGTGATGCTGCCTACTGTGCGCGTTGTGTCCTGCAGCAGAATTCCCACAAATTGATTACGTTCAGGATAATGCACCGACACACAAGGCCCGGGCTACTATGGCTTGGTTCAACATGCACCGTGACATTCGTCTCATTCAATGGCCTGCTCGTTCAGCAGATATGAACCCGATTGAAAATCTGTGGGGCATAATGGTCAAAGCTGGGACTGTCAGAGCGAAAGAAACCCTGAAGCTCTTAGATCACATTGTGCTCGGGTATGGGATGATATCAGGGGGACTGATTTATGCGCGCGGCTTGTCTCATCTATGAGAGATAGACTACGTGCCGTTATAGCTGCTGATGGAGGCTATACTAGTTATTAAAACTATAAATTATTGATAATTTCCATAAAAAATTAAAATGTTTTGAATTTCTGTTTGATTATTTATTTCTATTTTTGAATTTTTAGTAACAAGTTCAACCTCGCTTGGTTAAAAAAGATTTGTTTGAGATAAAATATTAAATGATAAATGATTTATTTCTGTAAGTAGGTTTGTACAAACACTTTTACACGTCAATCACATTTTTAAAACTAGATGAGGTCGGCGTTTAATATACGGACTACTCTGAGAAGAAAGGCCGAAACAAACTCAGTAGTGTGCTCTATACCTAAGCACAATCACTATATTGTCATCGACCTTGTGACATAGATGTGTGCGTGCAATTATAAACCTTAAGGTGGTAAACATTCTCAGCCCGCGACCGTACATACAAGATAAAAAACAAAATTTTCAAAAATTGGTAAAATATTCACAAAACGATTAAATTGGTACGGAAAAGAAACACTCTGTACACGCACACTTGTCACACTTGTCTTTATACGTGGAAATACAAGTGTGCGTGTACAGCGTGTTTCTTTTCCGTACCAATTTCATATTTTGTAGTAGTAGTAACGAATTCATGTGTCAGCGGGGGTGAGGGGTGGGGTACTGCGCAGCGAGTAGGGAACTTCCGAGCCGCCATTAAGTTTGTATCTAGCTGTACATGGGACTTACAACAGAAAAATGTAGTACACAACTCTACCTACTCCTTTGAAGAATACTGGCGTGATGTAATGTTACCTATCCTATTGTCCGTCCACAGACTGGGCTACCCGCACATCGTAGTCGTCGGCAAGGCGTCGCTCGAGGCCCCCGCGCGGTACGAGCTGTACCGCAGCGAGCACGTGACCACGAGCGTGCGACTGCTTACTGAGAGCGAGCTGACCGCGGCGCTGGCCAATACACATGCGACTGTTGATGATAATGATGATCAAATAAAGACTAGTGCTTGAAAATGTCTGTTTGTTAATTCTGATCCTCTAAATTTGTAAGATGATCTTTTATATGAGGAACAGGGTGTAAAGTTCACTCATACTCCACAGAAAAGGGAGCATCCTCCGACCAGACGGGTGTTGTGTCTGGCGGGCAACTGCACAACGGTTGATGTTTATGTATATACAGGATGGCCGGAACATTGACGTCCAAAAATAAAATTCAGGTCCCTCGTATCGAGGGGTATCCGAATCACCCCCATGTATGTTCCGCGATTTATTATAGTTTTCGAGTTACGAATTTTTTGCAGTTTTTTTGAGAATTTTCCACCTGACCAATTTAAAAATAACCTAAAAAGAAAAGTAAAAGGTTTTGTCGAACATTTATTTTTGCAACTGAATCTTCATGATTTGTGTTTTTATGCATAAAATAATCAGCTTCGTAACTGTGATGAAAGTTATGGAAATGTTGGTCTTAAGTGAAAAATGTACGTTCGGTAAATTATGACTCTAATTTCCATCTTCAAATTAAAAATCTAAATAGGTGACTCCTAATGTAAGGCGCCGCTTCACAGCAGCTCACGGATTAGTTATCCACTGCGACCCACAGCCACGCTATGACGCTACACACGGATGCGTGTCTGACTGGAATAAATGAACCGCGCAGATAACGTGGCAATCATCTCCGTGCACACGTGGCTACGTACCGACTGTCCACTTCTACGTAGGATATATATCCTACGTAGAAGTGGACAGTCGGTACGTAGCCGCGTAGGTAGGAATTCGTATTAGGTACTTTTTAGGAATGTTAATTGAGATATGCAGGTGATTGGTAATTGGGTGCAATCCTTGAAATGGTTGATACCAGAGCTTTTTTGCAACATTTTTGACCCGGTAGCTTCAGGTCCAAAACGGGTTGCTTTGTAGACTTGTTCCCACAATAACAACTTAATGATCTCCTAAAACAGGGCTCCTCTCCTACCCTTTGGCTGTGCCCTACAGACTCCACAATGATCTAAATTATATAGTTACCACCTAAGTACACATTATGGTAAAGCAATAAAGATATTGAGTATTGAACTATCGAACTGTTTATGTTTTTTTGGAAACCCACCTCTCGACCATAAACTGCTAATTGTGAGAAATCTACTCCGCTTCGGATCTTACACTGTCACTTTTGTGATAGCTCATGAACGAATGAATCCTTCGAAAAATTTACAAAAGAGTACCTACCTAGATATTACACAAGCGTGGTAAAATTCATGATAAGATTTTTTTCGAAACTTGTCTTGTTTTTCGTGGCAGTTCACTTAAATGTACAGTTGATGTATAAATTACAGAAACAACTTCCTTGTCTTGATAAGTTTCTAAAATAACAACAAACAAAATGCCACGTGTTTAAATAAAAAAAAAAGTTGATCCAGGCCGGGTAGTAATGTGATAAACTTGGAAGAACATATTTTTCAATGCACGCCTGGATTGTTGCATTTGTTGCTGATTTTGTTGTTACCGTTCGCGTTGTGATGTTGGCTAATTGACTTAATGCAGATCAAATCAGGAAATATCTGTCTCTACCAGGTGTATTTTGAATACCTATCATAAAGGTACCTCCATGATACCTACATAATGTGTCATCATCATCATCTGCCCAGCCTTTTTTCAACTATGCTGGGGGCGGCTTCCATGGCAGTCTAACCGGATGCAGCTGAATACCAGTATTTTACATGGAGCGACTGCCTATCTGACCTCCACTGCCTCCACAACCCGGTTACAGGGTAACGCGGTACCCCTGGGTAACGGGTAATATTCTGATCATACTTTGCAATCTTGTAACAACATAATTTACCTGCACTGCTATTATATTTAATAGGTAAAAGCAACGAGAAAGCGTCTTCTATTTACATTACCATTTAGAAGAGATTCTGGCCAAAATTTGCATCAAAGTAAACACATTTGACTTTCAACTGTACGCTGAAATAATAAGGTTTATTTTAAACTGGCGGAGTATAAACCTAACAGTATTCATTACTACTTCATTCTGTGCACGTTTTTACATCCATAGTAACCGGTAACGAACGGTCGTCGGTATAATATATTGCTACGAGTAGTAGAGCCACCACACACAAGGACAATTATTGTTGTACCTCCCATCCACGAGCGATTCCTATTGACTGCAGGTGAGTCACTAAAGCGGTAGCGTTGAACGGCCTGAAGGTGGACCGATGCCCTTGTGAAGACCTCGGGAATCGCTAAATACGGGAAGCGCAGAACCGGTCGAAGTGGCAGTACTTGGGACAGGCTTATATGTTCAGCAGTGGTCTTTCGGATGATGAAGTCACTAGGAATCGATCATTTCATTTGTGTTGTTATAATTTTTAGGGTTCCGTACCCTAAGGGTAAAACCGGACCCTATTACTAAGACTGCGCTGTCTGTCTGTCTGTCCGTCTGTCACCAGGCTGTATCCCATGAACCGTGATAGCTAGACAGTTGAAATTTTCACAGATGATGTATTTCTGTTGCCGCTGTAATACTAAAAAACAGAATAAAATAAATACTTAAGTGGGCTCCGACACAACAAACGTGATTTTATTGCCGTTTTTATAGATAATGGTACGGAGTCGTCTTCGTGCGCGAGTCCGACTCGTACTTGGCCGGTTTTTTTCTTTTTTCCGTGTTTTTTTTGACGTTGTGTTTTTAATTCATAATTCTCCTGCCCTTAACTAATTTGTGGTCAGCGCAGCATATCTTCTTCCATACATCTCTATCAGTCTTCATCTCAGTATAGTCATATATTATAGTTTCTAGCCATACCTACACACAATATATCCATCTTTTTCTTTGAATTTAAAAAGCTTTGCTGAACGTACCATTATATCCAGGCGTCCTGCCACGTCACGATGTTTTTAGTCTCTGTTTAGTGTCTTTTAAATAAACAGTATTCGCATGCGATAAGCAATTATTCAACCCCGCCGATGTTACCTTGTCACCTCTGTCGCAATTCAGCGGAACAAATCAATTGACCAACATCGTTGACCCCCATAGTTACAGAGTACAGCACCAATGTAATGAATGGGCTTGAGGTACTTATTGACATACAATCAGGCAGTCCTGCCTCAACTAAGTACGTTGTGGTCAGCTTCCAGCTGCTGGACAGTTTGTTGCGCAATTTCTTCTCAGCTAAAGCACTAGGAAGTGGTGAAGGGTGCGGGGTTATGTAATTTTGACGTTCAAAAGTACTCAGTCTCAGCTTAGTTTGCTTTTGTTTTTTTTCTTCCTGTCTAACCAGATGCAGCTGCAATTATTCACGGAACAAAAGGGAAGCAGAGCGTGGAACACAAAGATGATGATGTGAACCGAGCGCCATCCGTGCCATTTTTCTCCTGTAAGGAATTAGATTGGAGTAAGTTACCACAGAATATTATTTCGTTATTTGACAGATGTTCCTTATTTCATTGAAAGGTATTAGGAATACTTCGCTTCCATAACTGATGAGACAACTTACACTTCGGGTGAAAGTCTAAGAACAAACGGTAAGTAACTAATGATTAGGTAAAGTAGAATCCTCAACATATGCTATCCAAGCGTTTCCAAACTGCACAACCTCAAAAAAATTGCCCACAATACTGTCGGATAACATTTTATGAACAAAAATAAACGCAATAATTAATCATAACTGCTTCTAACTGCTGTTTGTGAAAGTGACCGTTATTTTTGTACATTATTCTTTATTATTATAGCAATAGATATAGCTGTCTATGTGGGTTTAGATGCGGGTCGGCGATAGCACGAGCTATGGTCCAGCGGTCATCAAATACTGTAAAATGATTACGTCTTTCTGAGCAATAGTCTTCGACAAACAAATGTACTTAGGTATGGTAGTTACAGTAGGGTTATCGTGCCGTGTTATCCGGTAACTTGGTCCTGGACGTCAGATAAGAAGTCGCTTTTTGGAAAAATCACGGTATTCAACTGCATCCGGTTAGACTGGAAGCCAACCCCAACATAGTTGAGAGAAGGGTAGGTAGATGATGAGTAAGACTCTTTTTGAAGGCGCTCGTCCGAAGTACTGCCACCACACTATCCCTGCCGTCAATCGGAGTTGCGGTGTTCCAGTTTGCGGTGTGGACCTTATAAGGACTTTATAATCTACCAAAGCAGTAAGAGTACGCTTACATACTGTACTTTTATGGACTCTGACTTTGAATTGAATGAAAATTTTTAGAATATGCAGAAAAACATATTTTAATTACGGTTAGTTACTTGGGGTTCTGAATACTGGAAGGGTTTCTTATAAACGCCGCGTCGCCGGTGTCCATTATGGGACATTACTGCCGGCAGAAGGAGCAGAGGGAGGAGCTCGTGGCTAAGTAATAACAGCCGCTCGGGTCGATCCATCAGGTTAAGCTACGCTTGCCGGGGTTGATACGTGGATGGGTGACCATTTTCACATATCGAGACTCCTCCGTGCCTCGGAAAGCACGTTAAGCCGTTGGTCCCGGCTGTCATTTGTGGATCTTTGACAGTCGTTACGAGTCGTCAGAAGCCCGAAAGTCTGACAACCAGTCTAACCAAGGGATATCGTACTACCCAGTTACTGGGTTGTGGAGGCCAGATAGGCAGTCGCTTCATGTAAAATACTGGTATTCAGCTGCATCCAGTTAGACTGGAAGCCGACCCCAACATAGTTGGGAAAAGGCTAGGCAGATTGATTTTACTGCCGGCAGCCGATGTTTTTAATCTCAGCTGCCAGCAGTAATGTCACTGCCGGTTCTCAATGGCGTTATTTTTGGGAGCCGGCCCCGGCAGCGGAGGCACTCCCTAATAACTAAGCTCTTCAACAATTTGAATTCTGACTTAGAATGTCTAAAATCGTAAAATAACTATTTTATTTTTAATGATTTTCCGCAAAAAGAACAAAAAATGCTGTTTTAAAAATAACATTAAATACATAATACTCTTTTTTATAAAACTTTACTCTAAAGCCCTCTCTGAAATTAGAAATAAGTACTTACCTATTTCTTCTAAAAAAAGTTAGCAAGCCTAACCCCCCCGAAATGAATTCCTGGCTACGGCCCTGCAGGCATATGAGACATTTCAGCTTTGTCTGCATTTGCGATGCCTAAAGTATTGCAGAAGTTCATAGGCACTGGTGACCACGTACCATCTGTCGGCCAATTCTCGTAAAACGTTCACATTCAAGTCGCAAGCTGTCAAACAGATTGCGAATGAGATGCGAATGCATACGTTCTTAAAAATTACGGGAATTGCAGCTCTGCAGAGTGGAAAACTGCCATGTTGTTTACCATCCCATTTAAAATGGTTTCGTGGATAAAGAACGTTAGGTAAATACATTTTTTTTTCTGAAACCGCTGCATTGATTGTTATCAAATAATTAAATCTTTTTGTTGATGTTTGAGAATAAGTCATGGTCTTAATGTCATTGACCTTAATTGTTGCAGTATATTTACATAATTGAATTTATTAAGTACCTGTAAGATTATAAATTTTGGTTAAAAACCGCCA
This sequence comes from Lithophane ornitopus, assembly GCA_948473465.1. Lineage (NCBI taxonomy): Eukaryota > Metazoa > Arthropoda > Insecta > Lepidoptera > Noctuidae > Lithophane > Lithophane ornitopus. The sequence goes on along the minus strand of OX419643.1, from coordinate 10,016,489 downwards.
CTACCGTTTCAAGATGCTGGAAGTAGTCTGAACGCTAAGGGACATATCACACTGGCGATTTGCTAGCGTCCACGTTTGCGTAACGCATCCGCTGCGTTTGCGGAACGAGAGCCATTGACTTGAGTGCACAAGAGAGAGCGAGAAAAGCGAGTGTCAAAATCAATCTGCCTAGCCTTTTCCCAACTATGTTGGGGTCGGCTTCCAGTCTAACCGGATGCAGCTGAATACCAGTATTTTACATGTAGCGACTGCCTATCTGACCTCCTCAACCCAATAACCTGGGACAAGTGAGACGCCGCGTAGTCGCGATTAGCTCGCTTCGCATCCGCGGAGAGCCACGGTCACAAATCGCTTCGCTGGAAACACAAATCGTCAGTGTGATGACGCTCTAAAGCTCATTTGCGCGTTCATGGGTTATGCTAAATAACAGCTAACTCAGGGTTAATCCAATAATTAATTAGAAAATGTAGGCACTCTGGGTACTGCCATCAGGAATTCATTTTTAAAGGATGACTGATGATGAACATTTAGTTGACTTTTGTTGACTTCCATGATGAAATCATCTAGTTTATTGAGAAGCTTGTGTTCAGCAGATAGCATAGGTACCGTTTGAATTAAATGCAGATTTAACAATGAATTAGTTGATTCGGAGTTTAGGCTTAGTTAACTACGTGAGTTAACTAAGCCTAAACTCCGCATCACTACGTGAGTTAACTAAGCCTAAACTCCGCATCACTACGTGAGTTAACTAAGCCTAAACTCCGAATCAACGAATTCATTGTTGTATCTGCATTTAATTCAAACGGTACCTATGCTATCTGCTGAACACAAGCTAGGTAATGATAATTCACTATCACAATGTTCCAGTTTGACGGCTATGAATGCCGGTGACATTACAGACATTTCAATCCATCGGCAGAACACTTAGTGATTGTGACAACTTTTCTGTAGCAATCACAATTAAACGTGGTGAGTGTGGTGACTACCCACGGAAGAAGGAAACCGCCACTCCCCGCGTGCGGGGGAAATAAGCCGCGTCCATCAAACTACTATTTATTTTCAAGGTAAGCCTTAAGTTGGTAACCTACAAGAACTTGAAAAATAAACAAAAGCAGTTTTAAATGTACTTTGGCACCGACTGCTAATATGCTTGCACAGTACCTATACCTACTGATTGACGTACAGACCTACATACATACATCAGTATGTGAATAAAAAATCGTGGATTTTGCAAGTGCGAAGTTTCATCGTTATTTACCTTTGATGTCTATTTGCATTATTTTGAAACGGAAACCTTGTAATCTAATATACTTTCATGAATGTAATATAGTATTGTTTATTGTCGTCAATACCTAAGTATATCAACTAAATAATCAGTCATTTTACATAATCTTGTTCAACAAGCCTCGACTGCCTCGTTTAGTGGTCGCAAGTGCCTAGCATGAGGTCCCGGGTTTGAGTCCCGGGTCGGTAAAAGTGTTATTGGGTAATTTCTAAGTAGCAGCCCGGAGTCTAGATTTATGTCCGATTAATGGCTATAGGTTCGCTCCCTATTTTATGGGACTTACGTAAGTGGCGAAATATTGGTGTAGTATAGGTACACATCTGCCTAACCTTCGGAGAATGCAGGCGTGATTATATGTGATGTTCTCTACCAAAGCCAAACTATGTTGTGGTTTAATTGCAGTAGTTACAGTCTAACAAGAGGCTGCAGTATTTTCACAGACAGAACGTCAATTTGGATTATTTATCATATCATAGAAATATTTAGTACGTAATGTGTGTTGCATATAGTCCTGCTACTACCGAAATAAAGCTATGCCACAATAAAGCAAAGCCACGCAACGCGCAACGGGTGATCGAACTCACGACCTCTCAGTCGTCTGTCTGTCAACCTTTGACTTTGAGCTATTGTCACTTAGCTGACAACCGTATACTAAGGCACCTGTCCCACCGCCGACGAGGAAGAGACTATACATATTTACGATTTTATCGCTCAAGAAACGTACAAAAGATTGTTAAATCCCGTGTCAGTAAAAGAGATACAAGTATTAATAGTTGTGTTTGTTTGCTGACTGTTCACATCACCTCGCCCGCGCGCCGGCGGGTAGGTACTCGTTTGTCGCAGCGACAAGAGAGGAGATGGGGAGAACTAGAAGATAAATTTCCAGTATAAGCTGACCTCGCATTGTACTGAAATCCTATACAATGCGAGATTAGCATAAACTGGAAATGTATAGCTTGATGTGTAGCCGTGTGTACATACCATACACATACCAGCGAGTCGTCGCCGTTGCGAACTCGCTGCTTGTTGCTCGCCAACTCGTTTTTATTTGCAAACTCTTCTCGCTTTTCGTACATCGCCGGTGCAGCGGTCGTGGGACAGGTGCCTAATATCTGCAGATTATAATCCTGACAAATAGCTGTAGCTATTACAAATCACCTCGGAGAACACTATTCTTCTATACTAAGATTACGCCACGTAAAGTAGCGAGTGGCGACCAATCTCCTCGCCCCAATCTCTGCGACACATCAGTTTGGCAATCTGCTCGCTAGCTGCTTACTTACTTGTGTTGCAAGCACAGTATGTGCGCAGTGATACTCTTGACAGATTGCTTGAGGGTCAATGAACTTCACTAGTTCATGTTTACTAACTTTTGCCCGCGGATTCGCCCTCGTTATGTCCCAAATTTCAACCAAATCCGTTCAGCCGCTAAGGCCTGAAAAGATAAGATACAGACAGACAGGTAGAGTTCGTTTCGCATTTATAACAGTACATCGGTGTTTTGAACTTCGAACTTCAGAAATACAGTCATAATATTACTATGGATGAAGATAAACTAACAAGTGGCTTCAATGAAATCACCTGTGGGTAAGCTTCAGTGGTCATTCGGCTCCCGACCCCAACATAGTTGGGAAAAGGCTCGGCAAATGATGATACTGGCAACACAAAACATTGCGGATTTAAAAGCGTTTAATTAATATAATTGGTTTAATGATTTGAAGACCTAAAAGTACCTATCTTTTATAGCGAAGTTAAGATACAATCAGGCTTTAATCAGGCTCGTTTTCCCTACCTCTTCCAATCCTCAACTAGGAATTGTCTTCAAAGTGAGTACCTACCTTTGTGTGTGTAGGTAATTGAGCACTAAACAACACGAGTGGTGATTCATTTATACATCGTAATAGCATAATTCATAAATAATGAGTCGTAGTGCATGACCAATCCTGGCGAACCCCTGGATTTATGTACGAAATGCGAGCTTGAATATTAATGTAGTAATTAGCGGATTACCACTTAGCTAATTGATTCTTTTCGTTTGAAAATGATCGTGATGAAATGAAGGACAATTTATAAAGTAGCTAGATGTAAGTAGACTAGAATGAATGCTAACGTAAACGAAGCTAAAGGAGTATATCCTATGTAAGGATCGTAGCAGGTGGCGTTCTGTCGTGTCTGCCGACCGCCATGGGAAGAAGGCGTGGGTTTACGTATGTATGTAGAGCATAGAAACGTAACTCAAAAGTCCACCTATTGCAAGCAGGTCTACCTACAAGAGTAGGTAATAAAAACATTTAAAAAAGTAATTTAAAACGCTAAAAACCCGACTGCAAAAACACATAACTGAAAAGAGAAAAACAAGCATAATTTGTAGAATTTTTGTATCGCAGAGAAATAAAAGTTATACCTAAGGTTATTGGTTTTCCGCCTGCGATACCACAATTCTATAAAATTATAATGCTTGTTTCTCTATCTGTGTGTGCAGTCGGATTTTTTAAATACATAACTTTTTTAAATTTTTTCGTTTCTCGTTCCAAATTACCTAAATTTTTTGTAATAATTTTTTTAAAACCTTCCAACCCAAGTTATTTCAGGAGTGAGCATCAATCGATAAATCAACTCAGCCTATCGCAGTCCACTGCTGGACATAATAAACCTCTCCCAGGTTCCAGGCATCCAGTCTGTCCCAGCGACCTTCTTCCAAAGCGCGCTGAGCCACCTTGAATTTGTGGACCAGCTTGACACCGACTAGACTGTCAGTGTCTATGTTTCGGCACCGTATGTCCATATCGGGCACTGGACGCCCTGGTTGAAGACCTTAGTCTTCAAATACTGCGGAATCGGCGACAAGAAGACTTGACGAAGTTTTCCAAACGCTTCCCAACCCAACTTGGTTCTTTTGCCGGCTACTTTCTCAAAGTTGTGTTTACCGAGCCGAATGACTTGCCCTAGGTGGACATCCAGCTCCTCTAGAACTTCGAGAAGCGACCTTTCGATGTGGATTGGCCTCGGCCAGACGTGCAAATAATAAGTGAGCACAAAAGACCCAATATGACGTCACCAGGATCCTACAAAGCATACGTGCAGTACTCAAACCCATTATAAAATTAACGCAAAGCGAATAAAAAAGGTCTTCAGACAACAATCACTGTGATTGTAGTTCTGAGCATAATGCTGCTATGTTAGAAAGTCGTATGTGTTGTGTGGAGTAGTGAGAAGAAGGTGGTGCGCCAAATAGTCGGGTTATAGTTGTCGAGATTGTAAGGTTAGTTGCACAGGAGCGACTTTTGAGGAGTTTTGTTGGAATATGTAGTAGTAGACCGTACAGGTATAGAGTTCGTCTAGGGTAGTATCTTGACTTGGTGAGTTATTTTAGCCAACATACCGACAAAGCAGCCATTTAAGGGTGTAAATATACCACTTAGCTTTAGAAACTACTAGCAAAGATAGTTCCATTGTTAATCTCAGAAAATAAATCAATTATGTATCTCAGTCTACTAATCCTCCGTCCTCCGTAAAGGTCTTCCCAGGTATCTTCTTCAGACTTCAGACGAATGGCTCCAAGTTGTCCCGTCTCCTCTAGCACTCTCCTGCTTCAACTAGCATAGGTCCTTTGATATTACGTTACCAGATTCAGATCATATTATATTCTTCATTGCTTAAGACAAATTTCACTTGCCTGTAATTTCTCCGATCATTCCTGTCTGTCATCAACTCATCATTTCGTGCGTCTATCAACACAGCACTGCTTGGCAGCAGAAATAGGTATTCTTATATAGCAGTACCTACTTTCCCGGACGAAATGCTTCTAAAGACTTAAAGAGGTTCTATTCTACCACTTGCTTAACTAATAATTAAGATGAATGTACCTACTTTGTCCTAATGAATACATATAACAAAGGGCAAGCAATACCTACTGATAAAATTACTGACCTGCTGATTCAATCAATCTGCCTAGCCTTTTCCCAACTGTGTTGGGGTCGGCTTCCAATCCAACCGGATGCAGCTGAATACCAGTATTTTACATGGAGCGACAGCTTATCTGACCTCCACTTCCTAGTAACTGGGTAATAAGAGACCCCTTGGTAAGACTGGTTGTCAAACTTTCGGGCTTCTGGCGACTGTAAAGACTGTCAAAGATCTACGAATGACAGCCGGGACCAACGGCTTAACGTGCTTTCCGAGACACGGAGGAGTTTCGGTAAGTAAAGATGGTCACCCATCCAGGGACCAACCCCGGCAAGCGTAGCTTAACCTGATGGATCGACCCATGCGGCTGTTATTACTTAGCCACGATCTGCTGATTACAGACCTGCTTATTACTTTCTTGAATTTATAGACTTTTTCGCACCAGTTATCGTTGGGGTAGGTATACATAGTTAATCCAAAAAAAAAACAAATGAGGTACTTATAGTAATTTGCTAAGTTAATTAACTAAGGACTAGTCGCTCAGACAAGTCGCTAGTCTGCAGCCAGCCTTACCTCAGTAGAGGGGAGAACCCAGTTGCAGCTTTTTTCTTTGCCCGCTCACCAGTCTTCTTTCGTGGCTTTGACAGTGCGCTCGACAGTGTTGCTAGTAGAAATAAATACGTTTTTAATCAAGGCTACGCAAGTTATAAAAAGGTAAGTCAACCTTTTTTGTTACCTTTGTGATTGTGTTTTATGGTATTGTGTAACTTTATGGTAAGCGTATTAAGTTGTGTGTGGGGGTTTTTTTTTTTTTTTTTTTATGAATACGAGGATTTTTAAATTTGGTTTTGTGTTTAGGAAAAATGAAAAATATTCTAAAATAATCAGATGGTATGATTATATTAGATTTAATAAAAATGATTTCCTATTATCTAGACCTACTACCTACTATGTAGAAATTAGTAGCAGTGAATATTTTGAAATAATTAGGTAGTTCATTGTCGCAATCGGGCAATCAATAAGTTAAAAAAACAAGGAGGTCTCCCCTTGTTTTTATTATTAAAAAAACAAACTAGGAACTTACTTTGTTTTAAATACAACCGTTTATCGTTTATGGAATTCTCCAGTATCAGCTTGGAGTCTGAATTAGTGCCCGGTCGATGGCACTAGGCTCGCCCTCAATTACATGGGATGGGACTTATACTTACATAAGTAACTAAAGCAAAATGTAGGTGTACGTCTGCTCGATCCTTCGGGGAATACGACCGTAATTAATGTACCTACCTACCTATTACCTTTATTCTACTCCAAGAGATGGTTCAACTGACCATTCTTTAAGATCACGAAATCCGCATCAAAATGTTTTGATAAACATGTTTAAGAAAAAAAAAAACAAACATCGCAGATGCGAATACTTCCTCAAACTAATAAATACGTAGGTATGAGTGTAGGTACTAGCAATCTATGTAAGTATTGTGTTAAAAACATCAATATTTGCTACAAGCCATCATATTTTCATGAAATAGTCATATATCCATCAGTATGAGATACCTTAGGTACCTACATATAATTTCAAGAGCTATAATGATGATAATTTAGTATTTTAATTATATCATAATTTACAAGCGCTACAAGTTAGCGCAGAGGCTGGCCAAATACAAGACGGACACGAAAAGTACGGTAAGTTTTTGGCGCCGCAAAAAACACGTTTCTTGTGTCGGTCGGGAACTCCCTTAATGATTGACTTTATTACATTTTTATTATTTGTTGTGATCATAGAAATACACAATATGTGTAAATTTCAACTGTTTACTTATTACGGTTCATGAGATAAAGCTAACGGACGGACAGACGGACAGACGGACAGCGGATTCGAGGCTTAGTAAATTAGGGTTCTGTTTTGCACCCTTCAGGCACAAGACTAAATTTTGTGCTTCGGGTACGGAATCCTAAAAACTTAAGAATTTCGCGAGCTACCGTGCGTGACGTATCCCCCTTAAACATAATATTATGAGAATAACTTGACCAAATACTTCTTGTGTTTGGGGCGAGAGTATCATCATCGTTACAATACAAGCATATTTATAAATATTGCTGAGCGCGTAAGGAATAAACTACAAGGAAACCAAACTATACACATTCTTAATTACCTACACTTCAGAAAAACTCAACAACATCTGTTATGTGAGCCATAAACTTTATACCTAATATGCTTTCGTAGAAATCAAAGCCGCGAGAGCAGAAACCAACATCTAAACCACTGCGCCATGGTTTCAAATGCTACTAATTTGTTTTTTTAACACGCATTTCATTGTTTCATTTACATTACAAACAAATACTTTGAATACATACCTACTCAAACTGTACGTGTCTCGAATTTTAAATGTGCACTAAGTAGATATACATTGGACATAATTTTTATGTCATTGTTTATATCTTGACAATAATTTGTTCAATCAATTGTTTTTGTTTTATGGTACTATTTCCAAAAGCTAATAACAAAGGCATAATGTTTATTATACCTATAGAGTTTCTATACAATGGTGAAAAACCATAAAGTAACTCTCTAAATACATATAATTTTTATCTCAACATGATATAACATAACCGCACGACTGCAATCCCCTAAGTGTTAGGCAGAGGTGTACCCGTAATGCACTTTGGTCATTATGTAATAGGGGGCGAGCCTATTGCCATCTACCGGCCACAAATCGAAACTACGGGCTGCTACCTAATGAGTTTCAGATGCTAATAAACCCAACAACACTTTGCCCAAACGAGATTGATTTTACCTTAACTTTGTCCCTAAAGTCGGCAACGCATCGGAAAGCCCCTTGGTGCTGTAGGTGCCGATGACCACTTCCCATTAGCACCCTAATTGCAAAACACACTTTCATCCTCAATCTGAATCACTTTGAAGGATATTGCTAATCCATTTCTTCTTATAATCGAACATTTTCGCTCAATAACGTAGGTAAGTAAATAACGCAATGAATGTTGTTGAAACTTGAACCGTTAAAATCAAAGCCATTGCGACTGTTAGTGTGTTACGCAATTATCCTGCAGGTTGCCGATGTTACCTACTTAAGCAGCAATAGGATGCAAGCTCAAGTTGTCATCCATTGAACAGCGCCACTCTCTATTTAGATCACGACAAAATGTATTCAGTCACAACTAGAAAGTTTTAAATAAAAACTAGTCATTCAAATTGGTTAGAAAATGCTAGATATAGCTGTCACGAATTAAGTTTCACGACGATTTTTAATTTCTATAATTTGTATGTCATTGCCGTGTCAGCGTAATTTGAAGACCGCTAATTGCGTTGCATTTTCTTATGTTGTTTTTGATGGTTCTATGTTCTTGTAAACAAAAGTATATTATATGTGGCTATTTGAAACAAATACAACTTCCGCCCGCGGCTTCGCCCGCGTGGTATGTCGATAAAAAGTAGCCTATGTCCTTCCCCAGAATACCATCTCTCTCCTTGCCAAATTTTATTGAAATCCGTTCAGTGGTTTAGCCGTGAAAAGGTAACATAAAGACAGACAGACAGTCAGAGTTACTTTCGAATTTATAATATTAGTATGGATGTCCTGAAGTAAATACAAAAAAATACAGGACAACAAATTGAGAACATTGTTCTTTTTAACATCAACAAAATTCGTGGATAATTCTCGTCTCATAGTTATCTCATACTCCTCACAGTTGCAGATATAACCACCTCTCAGCAGTTATATCATGGGTAGTCATTAGCTGGTCAAACACCTCTTGACCTGCGTCTAATTGACAAGTTAATACGATGTGCCGAGAGGTACCTAGCCTTATATGTTTCTATATTGTTCTTATATGTTTCTATCCAGCAGTGCCTAAAAATCCATTCTTCCATAAGTACTAATAATATAAATACGAAAGTAGCTCTGTCTGTCTGTTACCTACCTTTTCACGTCTACGGTGAAACGGTACAAGTAATTTCAATGAAATTTGGCAGACAGGTTTTTATCGCGATAGTACGTTCTGTGGGATAATTTCCGATAACCACGCGGGCCAAGCCGCGGGTAAAAGCTAGTGACTTTACCTATATGCTACTTATAATATCGTTCGTCACGATACAAGTGGAATCAGTGCCCAACGTGCTGTCTGCATCACCAACTTGCCTTTTCCCAACTATGTTGGGTCAGCTTCCAGACTAACCGGATGCAGCTGAATACCAGTATTACATGGAACGACTGTCTATCTGACCTCCATAACCCAGTTACCTACACGATAACATAATAACACGGTACAAGTATAACGAGAGATATTGTATACGAATGCTTCCACTCACGGAGAGTCTTCCTATTTATTCTTATCAAGGAAAGCCGTACCTTAATACTTAGTAAAACATCGCACATTTTTCTCTGGGTGATTACATTACACAGTAGTACACTATCTACTAGCTAGCTACTATGGCACATAATGCATTCCATATGAAATGGCACATTTTGTTTTTTGTAACCGGCTTTCGTCCTCGTATATTCGACGTCTTCTTCCTCTACGCTAGAGCACATCATTTGACATCACTATCAAACGAGGTCGTGCAGTCCTGACACACATTTTATATTGCTTGTATTTTTCACTGTTATGTTATACTTAAAGTAATGCTTACTGCTATATATAAAGACATTAATAATATAAAATGTCTTAATTACGGCAATTATTAATTAGGTTATGAGTTTATGATACTGTATGGTTTATTAATTGATTTCTAATGGTTACGATAGTGGCACAAGGCTTGTTAGCGAAGCAATTTTGATAGGTACTATAAGGTATGAAATCGGCAATAATTAAACACATTTTGACAGTTCAACATTCATTGCGTTATTTACATTGTTGAGCAGTTTTTATTTCGAACTTATGAAGCAATGAATTAGCAATTTGTTTCAACCCGATTCCGATTGTGATTGATCGTGTATGACGCAATTAGGGTGCAGGATACTCAAGCGAAAATCTGGCCTATTCCCGGTCTATATACCCGGTGTATACGACTATATTATTCTTACACATATCCAACTCCATAGCAACATCCAATATCTCATTATTAGTTTAATAAGTATCAAAACAATTTTATCAAAACAGTGAACACAGAAGGTCACAGATAACTTACAGATAAATTGTTGTATGTGGGCCCTCAGGGGTCGGCATTCATTAGATTTTAATAAATACTTCGACACTAACTACAATCTCTAGAATACAAACGTGGACAAAGCAAAATGAACTGGGGATCGTACCACGAGGCGTTCTACCTACGAATCAATCTGCTCACCCTTTTCCCAACTATGTTGAGTCGGCTTCCAGTCCAACCGGATGCAGCTGAATACCAGTATTTTAAATGGAGCGACTGCCTATCTCACCAGTAATTGGGTAACACGATACCCCTTGGTAAGACTGGTTGTCCGACTTTCGGGCTTTTGACGACCCGTAACGACTGTCAAAGATCTACGAATGACAGCCGGGACCAACGGCTCAACGTGTTTTCCGAGACTGGAGTCTCGGTACCTATATAAAGATGGTCACCCATTCACGGACCAACCCCGGCAAGCGTAGCTTAACCTGATGGATCGCCCCTGCGGCTGTTATTACTTAGCCACGAGCTCCTCAACGTCGTTCTACCTACTACCATGTGAAAAAGGCGTGAACAAGTGATTTTATGTATTAATTCAAAATTTTCTGCTCGGTTGGGTTGGTTATAGAGCTTGCTCTAAGTCCGCCTGGCTAGCTACCACCATCTTATCTAAGTCTGTCGCCATAACAACACTGTTAACAGCATTGTTGTGTTTCGGCAGTTAGAGGTAAGATAGCTAGTTCCTCTGTGGTTGAGGGTTCCGGGTGAAGCTCGCTTCCACCTTCGGCCTGATCATCACATACCATCAGATGAGATGCAAGATTTTGTCCGTTACGGTTCAAAAATATATATAACATCACGGCTGTATTCAGCGAAGGATAAAAGCTGTTCAGAGGTGTATAGTAGGTACACTAGGTACACCCACGTTTTGCTAGTAATATTTCAAGCCCATGTAATCGGGGCCTAGCCTATTAGGCCTGGGGGCGAGCCTATTAATTACCATGAACGAGAACATATTCTGACTCCAGGATCTGAGAATTTTCTAAGGGAAAACACGATAACATTAAGCTTGATCTGGGTATCGAACCCAGAGCTCTATAAACAAAGTGTTTTAATACATTTTAAATAAGATGTGTAAAACACATCTTATTTAGAATTGATTAAACAATTAGTTGTAAACGCCAAAATTAAAAGACCCTATCCTCCAAACGAAATGTTCCAAACGAGAGGTCGTAATAAGATGGTCATAAATGTTTTGGATTCACCAAATTAACGAGAGCTCTCGCATCTAACAAATGCTATGTTCACAAAGTTCTTCCTACATTGGTTGGTTATATCAAAGTATCTTGTTACTGGTCGACGTCGATGTCAGTAACCTGAGTAAAAGATAACAATAACAACGACCAGATATCTTTCCTAAGACCCAATAATTACCTATTGTCCGACCTGGGAATTGAACCCAAGACCTTTCACTGGACAGACGGTCGCTAGACTATTAGGAAACAATTTTCCTATCAGACTAATGTACCTAATTGAGTTAGTCTGTGGTCTGACCCGACGGGATTTGAATCAGTAACCTTACTAGTTCGATGCCAAGAGTTCAAATTTTGTTCATCCGGATGATCACGGATTTCTATAGGTAATTTACCGTCTGTTACTGGTTAGTTATACCTACTACCACTCGTCAAAAGCAACGAAGCGTTTTACGGTCACGTCGTATAGAATAGAATCATCCGTCAGTCAGCATTGAGATTATACATAGAATTATGTACTGGAGCATAATATATAAATAATAATGTTTATGAATTACCAAAGAAATTACCTACTGTACTTTACTTTTCGAATTTTAAAACAATGGCAACGTAAGTACGACTAACGAACGACGCGCGACGTACTTATTTCCAAAAGAGCCTAATTATGAAAATATTTTAAGTCTGGCACATAACATTGCATGAAACCGTATATATATATATAAAATTAAAATAGTTAACCCACAGATATAGTCTAGTATATTCTACAGTATAGTCACTATATCTGTGAGTTAGCCAAACTCCACAGACGTTATGACTATCGATATCTACATGATAAAACAAAAAAATAAGGATCAACGACCACAGTTACTGAAGTTAAGTTAAGTTTGTAAGACAACAGAAGGTACCAATAGCAGTATAGTTGCACTTAATAACAAAAAGGTATTTTCTAGCACTAACAAAGTTAACTGCACAAAAGGGGCTAAGCAGAAATCCTTGAAATTATTTCATCAAAATATTAAAGTTTTTTCTTCCAAACAATTGGAAATTGAATTGTTTTTAGAAAAAACAATGTTTGACATTATTTGTTTAACTGAGCATTGGTTAAAAGACTATGAAATGTTAATTAATTATGAGAATTATAGTGTGGCCAGTTGTTTTAACCGAAAATCAATGCTGCGTGGTGGTTCACTAATCTTAATTAAAAGTTGTATTAAATCAAAAACCCGTAAAGACATAGATGAACTATCGGTTGAACATAGCATTGAGCTGTCTTGTGTTGAGCTAGATAAGCATGTTATAGTGTGCGTTTACAGACCCCCAAATTATCAAAACTACTCTTTATTTGAGTCAGTAATGGAAGATGTTTTGTCAAAACTTGCAACTGGGAATAAATCGGTAATTATCTGCGGGGACTTTAATATTAACATTTTAGGAAATAATTCTAATACCAGTAGATTATTAAATTTGTTTAAATCCTTCTATTTGTCAAATGTGTTTGTAGAGCCAACCCGAATAACTACGACTACTGCTACATGTATTGATAATGTGTTTTGTTCCTGCGACTATTTAGATAAAGCCATCGTTAATTATCTACCTTCTGATCACAGTGGGCAAACAAACTTTTGATTCCAACTTACCCATAAAAAAGTGCAGATACAATTCAGACCAGTTACCGCTGTTAATTTAAATAAATTTAATAGCCACTTTAGTTTGTAAATTAAGTAATCAGGACTTTTCAATAAACAATGTCAATATTCTGTATAAAGAATTCTTTTCAGTAGTCCAAACCGAGTTCAATAATACTTTTAAGAAAAACACTAAAACTATCAGCCCTAAGTTTTTATTTAGTGATTGGGCAACTAAAGCACTCAGGAAAAGTAGGGAAAGACTTTTCGAACTGTATGGCCTTAAGCCTTATATTAACACGGAAAGTTTTAATAAGTATGTTGCTACTTATTCTAGAACTTTTAAGAGCACTTGTAAGGCAGCTAAAGCCTTATACATTAGCAACAAAGTAAAATCAGCGGACAATAAAATACAGACGGTTTGGAAAATTATCAATAATGAAACGAATAGGAACAAAAAGCATAATTCCGATTACACACTCGAGACGTCAAGTGGTGGTCTCATTTGTGATAGCAAAGAAGTGGCTCAAGAATTTGTACATTTCTTTACCAGTATCCCACTTAAAACGACTGAAACCTTAAACTCCTCGCCATCGCTCTCTTTTGATTTAGTAAGGGCGAACGTTCCAGCCTGCCCGATTGATTTTAACTTTAAGCATATTAACCCCGTTACAGTAATAAAAGCTTTTAAGCAAATCAAGATCAAATTAACCGAGGATCTTTGGGGAATGTCCATTAAAGTCTGTACCTCCATAATTGAGATCATAGCGCCTTACTTAGCCTTAATATTTAATTTGTGTGTGGATCAAGGAGTCTTCCCGGATTTAATGAAATACAGTAAGGTAATACCACTTTTCAAATCCAGGGACAGTAAAGACTCCAATAATTATAGACCCGTGTCCGTGCTGCCGGTTTTCAGCAAGGTGTTTGAAAAGGTAATGCTGAATCAAATGCTCAAACCTTTTAACACAAATAAAATCCTTCACGACCAACAGTACGGTTTCACCCAAGGACGTTGTACGACTGACGCCGGTGTAACCTTATTAAGACACATTTTTAACACGTGGGAAGAAGCCCAAGACGCCATAGGAATCTTTTGTGACCTGTCCAAGGCATTTGATTGCGTCGATCACGAAACCTTACTCTTGAAACTTGAGCATTACGGACGAGGTAAACTTGCGCTCAGTTTAGTAAAATCTTATTTAAATGATAGACAACAGCAAGTTGAAATAAACGGTATCAACTCACTAGGTTTAAAAGTAAAAATGGGTGTTCCACAAGGCTCGATTTTGGGTCCTTTCCTCTTTTTAGTGTACATTAATGATCTACTCCATTTATTAAAAAATCAGCCACACATGGTGTTATTTGCTGACGAGACTTCCTTAATTTTTAAGGTAGATAGACGTGCTACCAATTTTCACGAAGTAAATAACGCCCTACTGCAGGTCCAAAATTGGTTCACTGCTAATAATTTAGTATTAAATGGAAAAAAGACTAAGTGCATAATATTTTCTTTACCAAATGTCAAAAGTAGGGATTGTGAGATTATATTGAATCAAGAGAAACTAGAATTCGTTGATGAAACTGTTTTCCTGGGGATCACGCTCGACTCAAGGCTACAATGGGTTCCTCATTTAACATCTCTTGCAGGACGGCTGACTTCAGCAGCATATGCTGTCAGAAAAATCCGTCAATTTACTGATATAGATACGCGAGGCTAGTCTATTTTAGTTACTTTCATAGCATAATGTCTTACGGTATTTTACTATGGGGAGAGCTGCAGACATCGAGTCTATCTTTATTCTGCAGAAAAGAGCAATCAGAGCCATTTATAATCTAAGCAGGCGCGATTCTTTAAGGGAACTGTTTAAGGATATTAACATCATGACGGTACCTTGTCAATATATATATGAAAACATCTTGCACGTAAGAAAAAATTTACATATTTTTAGTAAAAGAGGCGATAGACATAATTATAGTACATGAAATAGGGACCTATTAGTTCAACCAGGTTTCAGACTGGCTAAAGTAGACTCATCTTTCATGGGGTACTGTTTAAAATGTTACAATAAAATCCCTCCCCACATACTTCAACTGAATGAGACGAAATTCAAAACTTGTATAAAACGCACACTATTTAGGCAGGCATATTATAAGTTGGAGGATTACATCTCTGATAAAAATGCTTGGCTTAATGCTGGTCCTGCTCCACAACCACAACTAACTAATTAACATTCGAAAATGCTGTTGGAGCTGCTGAAGATTGTTAGACTATCTTTGCATTGTATTATATAAACTCAATCTCTCCTTTGTATGATATAATTGCACAGGTGTGAGTACTATGTACTATAGAGGTACCATTTACCGGGTATTTTGTCTTTCATTGACTTGAATGTGCCCTGGCGGCTGGGAATGTCATGCTCACTCAAATGTCTCGCTGATGGTGGCGTATGTGTTGGATTATTTAGCTCCCTTCAAAATGGTTGAGCTGAATGGTGCTGATCCATGCGTCATGTTCGTGAACGGGCGCCGTCAGTTGTGACTGGTCATTTCTTAGCTGCCATGGCTTATTTTAATTTTTGAATTGTTCTTATTTTATAATTGCGGACGGTTTTAACGTGCTTTCTACATTGTTCTCACATGTATAATTTCAACATGAATGATGTAGCCATTATATTGTAACAATATTTTGATTTAAAAGAGTGTCCATGGAGTTTCTTGCCCGTTCTTCTCCATAGGTACCTACTACGCTTTGGAATGGGCAACTAGCTTCATATTTCTGACTGACTGACTCCTTGACAATTCAAAAGTGCCTGTAAATGGTTTAATTGAAATAAATGCTTTGAGTTTGAGTTACATGAAGTTAAAAAACCGGCCAATTGCGAGTCGGATTCGTGCACGAAGGGTTCCGTACCATTATCTATGAAAACGGCAAAAAAAATCACGTATGTTGTATGGGAGCCCCCCATAAATATTTCTTTTATTCTGTTTTTTAGTATTTTTGTTATAGCTGCCGCTATAACAAAAATACTAAAAAACAGAAATACATCGGTGCCGATTCTCTTGTTACAAAATTCTCTAAACTAAACTAAAAATCACTAAAATTTAGTTTAGTCCTGTCAAACGATCAAACTCAATCTGAAATAGACTTTAAATGACACAACTTAACTATAATTTAGTTTGACAGCACTAAGATGGCACTGAGTTTAGTTTAGTGAAAATGCTATTCTGAATTTGACGATTTAACCTAAAATTTATTCCTATATCTAAAATCCTCTAACTAAATCTGACTATATTTAATCGCGATTAAAATGTGTGGAATAAAATTAGATGTCATGAACTAAAAGTCAAACCAACACCTCGACTTCAGTTACAAAAAACAGTACTGTATTTTTTTATTTTCTTTTGCTTATATCTCGACAACGGTGTGTCCTATCGCAAAAATAATGAAAATTTCGACCCCCTTTAGGAAACCCTTCAACACCTAATTCTCAACATGTTGGTAATTATTTTGTTTTTTTTTCCGTTATTTTCCATACAAAAACTGAAAAATTCCATTAAAAACACGTCGGGGCTGCCGAGCATGCGCGCCCCTGGCTCTAAAAAAAAAACACGGGGTAGGAAAAACAAGTACCAAGTGGAGGCGCGTGGTTGTCTAATTCGATTTTAGTTGTGTCAAAATAAGTTTTAAATTTAGAGAATTTATTTGGCAGAATAGCTCCAAGATTCCCATAGTCAAATGAAGGAATTTTAGTGATAGTTTACTTTAGTTTAGTTCGGTGTACAAGAGAATCGGCACCATCATCTGTGAAAATTTCAACTGTCGAACTATCACGGTTCATGAGACAGACGGACAGACGGACGGACAGCGGAGTCTTAGTAATAGGGTCCCGTTTTACCCTTTGGGTACGGAACCCTAAAAAGGATCAACGACCACAGTTACTGAAGTTACATGAAGTTAAAAAATCACGTCTGTAGAGTTTGGATAGCCAATTTCATTTGACCCTGTCCACTCACCTTAAGAGCGGTCACCTATTCCTTACATAGATTGATCGATGTCACACGATAGTTAGCCATTAGCCATGACACAGATGACTGAAGTTCACTAACACCACTGACAGGTCATTTTAATACTCAGCTGTCTGTACAAGATTTACTTTAATGCGAAAATTGATCAATCATTCTCTACTACGAGGATACTGTGGGCTAACTACGACAAATAGCATGACGCCCTCCCGAAGGGCTAGTCAGCGGCGTAGTAGGTACAGTATGTATAGTACATCCACATTTAGCCAGTTAAGTTTAAGGTGGACGCGCTAGGGTGGCCCGCGAAATTCAATTTTTCTTACGTTTTTTGCAATTTGCAGGTCAGTATCAGGTTGTTTGTTGATCAAAATATTATTAGCGGCCGTAACAAATATTGATTTAAGTTCATGTAAGTGTATTGAATGAAAAATTCGGAAATCGTTCGTCAATACACTTACATGAACTTAGAGAGTTGTATTGCTGATTCTCATGTTTATAATTCTGTAAATCCATATTTGTTACGGCCGCTAATAATATTTAGATCAACATACAACCTGATACTGACCTGCAAATTGCAAAAAACGTAAGAAAAATTGAATTTCGCGGGCCACCCTAGCGCATCAACCTTAAGCAGGCGCGGTCGCAGCCCAAGATTTTGGGGGAGGTCTATTTTTAGGGAAATGGTTACCTAATTGATAAGTACAATACAAACCTTTTTTTTGTATAAGCCCATCGGGGTCACTGTGTCTAAGTACCTACAGTTTTTAGTTAGTAAAGCACGTAAATAATTCAGTCTCTCGACAGCTTGAATGATTTTGGGGGGGGTCATGACCCCCAGGACCACGCCTGTGTTTAAGTCCCATGTAATAGGGTCAAGTCATTGCCATCAACCGGGCAGATCCAGACTCCGGGCTGCTACTGAGCAAGTCCAGACGGAAAACTTCAATAATACTTTACCGGCTCTGGGAACGGAACCCAGGACTTCATGCTTAGCAGTAGCGCTTGACTAACGAGGCAGCTATAAGCATAATCAGCCTATAATGTTCCCACTGCTGGGTCACAGGCCCAGATCTCTGTGAGAGGGAGTGGGCCGTAATCCACCACGCGGTGCATATTTTTTGGTTCTAGGACATGCCAGTTACCTCACGATGTTTTCCTTCACCGTTTTGAGAGCAGTGGCGATGAAATAATTTACACAAAGTAAAGCGCCTGTCAGGGTTCGAACCTACCCTGCCAGGGATGCGGGAAAGTCCGAAAGGAATACCGGGACCCTGGCAACAGGCAACTGAAGGAACAGGGGTTGGTTTTAGTCAGTAAAAGTCTGACACGCCCTTCAGCTCCGAGCGGGAGAAGTCATTTGATGATTTCCCACCCACAAAAAATAAGGGTTCAAACCTACGACCTACAACTCGTAAGTTGCGGCCGTTAACACTGGGCCACCGCTGCTCTCACAGAGAGGCAGTTAGTATAATGTAATAGGGAACGATTTATTGCCATCAACTGGACACAAATACAGACTCCGGACTGCTACTGAGGAAGTCTGAATCACTTCATCATTTAGCCGAAGGACTTCCACTGCTGGACATAGGCCTCTCCCAAGAGACGCTACATTAATCTGTCCTGTGGTTCTCTTGCGACCTACACCAAGTCTTCGCACCACCTTGTGGAGGCCCTACCAAAACTGCTACGGTATGCTCCTCCTCGTACCTTGCACAGTGCACTTCAGCAGTCTAGACCGTGTTACCAATAACTGGGTTGTGGAGGTTAGATAGGCAGTCGCTCCATGTAAACTATTGGTATTCAGCTGCATCCGGTTAGACCCCAACATAGTTGGCTAAAGCCTAGGCAGATGATGATGTCCATTCTACGAGCAATGTAGTACAGTTACCTAGGTACCTACCTCGCGTCAGCTGATTGCTGTGACGTCACGGCACAATGGGAGTCAATTGGTCGATGTGGGTCATTGTGCCTGCAGTTAACCTCGCTGGGATTCAGTTGACCCTGTCTTTAGGTAGGTATTGTGCAGAAGATCTACAACATTATTTTTTCTTTATGCTAAACCCGAAAAGTACTCGTCATTTTGAACAACTTTTTCTATGGGAACAACATTGAAATGGCGAAAAAAAAATCTGCTGTTGGTACCTTGCCTGTTGCCTGTTGCCTTGGTTCCCCAACGGATCTCTTTATCAATACATTTCACAAAACAATTGTACTAAATGTTTACCACCAGCGCCACCTGTCGAATGCTACCGACCTGACTCAACGTCAGCTGTTGGTCTAGTCGCAAGCACGACTGCTGAGCTGAATTGATTTCTGAATTCGATCCCTGCCTGATTAACAGTAGGCTAGCCTCCAATGGTACTGATCTGGCAAATTGTCATTTGGGAACTGACGTATGTTTTGTGCCAAGAATTTGTCTCCTGTGTACTTTACTGTAATTTTGTCAAAACTCACTACATACCTAATTGAAAACTCAGAATTTTGAAATAGGTTACAAGCTAATTCGTCCATAATCATAACATCTTAGGCAGTCTTGTTTAACACAATAACTCATTTCTCTCAAACAATTTACAAATTCCGTTATACATATATGATAGTTCTCATAACATTTTTTGTTTTTTCCAAGATAATTTGAGGCGCCATATTATTTATAAACTCATTATTTACTCACATTAAACTCTTCTGATAGCCGCTGTGAGATAACGTCTGGCGGGTCAACCATTATCAGTACCAGCCGAAACAGTTCGGAATACGTCTTGTAGACGAACAGTCTATAGTTAAATCTCATTACAACACAATTGAAAAACGATTAATAAACCTAAAATTATAGTTAGCGGTAGCAAAATTATAATTATATATGTTTTAAAAAAGTAATGCCAAGTTTCTTTCATGTTTTAGTGAATTTGATCATAAAGGTAAGACTCTGATGTTTCTATAATCATGCATGAAACTTAGATAGGTAGGGTACGTAGTAGGTAATATAAAAAAAACATTCTTTCTTATATCTATGGGTAGGTAATTTAAGAGTTTCTCAGTAGAACACAGCCCGGAGGATGGATTTGTGCCCGATTCATGGCAATAGGCTCGCCGCTATTCATCATTATCATTCTACTGGCCATATCCCTATTTATTCGGGGAACAAATCTTTTAGTCGTCCTCTCGGTGGTCAGTCACCGTATTCTTCACTCGGTCGCTCATTGCTGCTGAGGATATTAACGTCAAAGTCTTGATCCCGGGCTATTCTTGAGGCTTCCCGAAAAGAGAGTCCAAAGTCTCAAATCCGGAGATCTAGTGGGAGTCAGAAGTAAAAAAATAACAGATGAAGTGTGAATGTCAAACAAAACAGTTCACCGGAGAACGAATGTCGTTAAAATGATTTTATTTCTGTAAATAGTAATAGTAGTAATACTTACTTACTGACACTTTTACGTCAATCATATTTTAAAAACTAGATGAGGCATTTCCTATCTGACTACTCTGAGATGAAAGACCGAAACAAGCTCAGAGGTCACAGTCTCTTTTTAAGTCCAGACATAATCTTGGTCAGATGTGTGACTGTTTCAGAATCTATACCTGCACCTGTCAGTCTACCCCTTCGGAGAATACAGTCGTGAATGTAGATCTTGAATTATCACATCAATGCATTCTAAGTAAAGCGTATCATACCTGAACTCGCGCTGAAATCGTAAGATAATTTCAAAACCAGCAGGCAGCGCTGTCTGACAACGCGACATTGTCCAAGATGTTACTTGATAAGCCAGCGTACACAAAAGTAATTTAAGTAGGATAAGTAATTGTGTGAACTAACCGGTTTATTTGCGCAACGCCCGCAACTGGGTCACGTTGCGGTCCGCAGCGGAAGCAATGCTTAGTGTCAATTTGGACGTTTTTGGCGCCGGCGTCGCGCGTCGGGGGCTGGACTCATTTGTATACCGGTTTCTGAGAGTCTATCAAGTTATGTCAATATTACAGCTCAAACTTGCTAGTTGGTCTAGTGGTCGCAAGCGATACTTCTGCGCATGAGGTCCTGGGTTAGATTCCCAGGTCGGGTAAATTGTTATTGGGTTTTTCAATTCGGAATTGTCAGTAGCAACTTGGAGTCTGGATTGTACATGGGAACTTAAACATAACTGGCGAAATGTGGGTGGAGGCGCACCTCAGCCTTACCTTCGGGGACAAATAGGCGTAATTTTATGTTGTGTACCTACACGGCTAAACCAAATTGATTCACTTTGATTTGAAGACGGAGTTTGGTTGGATTTTGAATTATTGAAAACATTGTGAGGAAACTGGCAAGTCCCAGAACCAAAACTTCGAAGACCGTGACATCCACCAACCCGCACTGAGCCCGCGCGGAGATTACGGCCCAATCCCTCTCACCGAGAGGACGCCTGTGTCCCAGCAGTGGGAACGTTATAGGAGAAATTATGTTCCTTAGTAGTAGAATGTAGAAGGACAACTTAGGGTAGGTATATAATTACATCTTGCGAGGGTTGCGGGAAAGTCCGAAAGGGATACCGGGACCTTGGCAACAGGCAACTGAAGGAACACGGGTGGTAGGTGGAACAACAAAAAAAAAGGTATATAATTACATAGTTACTCTAATAAGAAATTATACTCAACCGGGTCAAACGGCGGCTAATGTTTGTATGCAAAAGAAATCGGGTGTAAAAGCTAGTTACAATACACCTTACATATACATGGAGTACAGAGAACGCAGAGAAAGCAGTGAGGTACAGTTAAGATACTGTTGACAATAGTGTTCATTAGTGTGAGAGAACACGTTTGAGAGCGGTGCACGCGATGAGCGGTAGTGATACTGGCGATACTGTTGTTGTTGATTCATGTGTTTTCAGCTCACATACGAACGGACAAGACATGGTGAAAACAAACATTGACAAACACGGAACATTTGGTTCACACATTTCGCGTTGTGTTTGCGGTCAGCCGCCCCGCTCTCTTTAGTAGCCATAGATTCAAAATTGGATCGCCACGAACATTTTTGACGGACACATTGTTTGGTGTTCGTAGTTACGTATGTGTACGTAACGTACACGCTTAAGAAACTATTATGTATTTGTAGTTTTAAGGGTCCTAATTTTTTAAATATTCTTGTTAAAGTTTCCTCAAAAAACTATGCATTGCTGATTCAGTTTAAAGAGTGCGTACCGGTGAAATCATCAGACATTCTTTTGTCTGGTCCGTCCATCTTTCATCTTGAAGTTGGTCCGGCAGGTGTATTTAAAATAAGCAACAATAGCCACGTTTGTACATACGGCTACACATCAAGCTATACATTTCCAGTTTATGCTGATCTCGCATTGTCCGGAAATCGTATACAATGCGAGATCAGCCTACACTCGAAATGTATAGCTTGACGTGTAGCCGTGTGTACCAGGAGCGTCATCACTAGTCATCAGTAAACTGGGAAATATTTACTTATTTATTTAAAAATCTGAGCTAAGTAGCAACTTGATAAACGCAGGTGACCTCTGCCTCTCGTCACTTGCGCCTCAGGGTCACGGCTTGACCCACTCGCCACAGCATTGCGTGTGTCACTTAGAAAGTACAACTAATACACAAGTACCTGCGACTGTACACTACTGAGCACATTACCAGTTAGGAAACACCTTCACTTTGGTGTCGTGTGGTGGGCAGAGTGATGACTTATATAACACTTACGTCTTGCTATTTTGTTGATGCATTAACCGATTTTCTAGGCCCGATCCTGGAATTTGTAGTAAAACAAAAAGTTACAGGACGCTCGACGCTCCTCAAGTCCCTTAAAAAGTTACAGGAAAAGTTAAAGTTACTCCTCAATTCTGACGTCTGAATTGAGGAGCCACTATAACTCGAAAACTAGCCGACGGAGATTTTTAGGGTTCCGTACCCAAAGGGTAAAACGGGACCCTATTACTAAGGCTCCGCTGTCTGTCTGTCTGTCTGTCACCAGGCTGTATCTCATGAACCGTGATAGCTAGACAGTTGAAATTTTCACAGATGATGTATAAATCTGTTGCCTCTATAACAACAAATACAAAAAAACAGAATAAAATAAATATTTAAGGGGGCTCCCATACAACAAACGTGATTTTTTTGCCGTTTTTATAGATAATTAATGGTAGGGAACCCTTCGTGCGCGAGTCCGACTCGCAGTTGGCCGGTTTTTGAAAATGTTGTAGGATTTAGTCATAGATATAATAGAAAGGATTTAGTAGTAGGTTTATATGCGTGGTCTGTACAAAAAAAAATAGGTGTTGTACGGTGGAATTTGAGATAGGTATAGAGCTACAAATGCTTTGATTTTTCTTATAAAATCCATTTTCACCGCGCTGCTGTTTCTCGGAAAGTAAACATCAATCAATTAGGTACAGCAATGTTTTTGTATAATTTAGTAGTAAAACTAAATTGAAAAACTACATAACAATGTAGGTGTACAATACTTTTAATGTTTTTTAGGGTTTCGTACCCAAAGGGTAAAACGGGACCCTATTACTAAGACTCCGCTGTCCGTCCGTCTGTCACCAGGCTGTATCTCATGAACCGTGATAGATAGACAGTTGAAATTTTCACAGATGATGTATTCCCGTTGCCGCTATAACAACAAATACCAAAATCAGAATAAATAAATATTTAAGGGGGCTCCCATACAACAAACGTGATTTTATTGCCGATTTTATAGATAATGGGTACGGAACCCTTCGTGCGCGAGTCCGACTCGCATTTGGCCGGTATTTTTTTTTTAAGCAACGTAAGTACAAAGCTTAAATCTCATAAGAACCCCCGCACCGTTCTCTACAGCTACCTGCAGCAGTGTGTTTGTTAGTTTCCCACAACACTCCACATTGTTACGCTTACAAGAAGTGCTTCACGTAACAACTCCTGTGTGTATGTGTACATACGTTAATCTGAATTGTTTGCGAAACACTCACGTTTTTGTACGTCGCGCTGTAAACGGCGATATGTTTGAGAATTCTGCGAAGCTAAAGAAAACTGGTAAATAAAACTGTGCTCAAGTATTATTTATTACTCCTGTAATAACCGAAGGCGTATGTGTGAACCCACATTTCGCAAGATACCTATGTTTAGGTCCCCATTAATTAGACACAAATCCAGACTCATCATCTGCCTAGCCTTTTCCCAACTATGTTGGGGTCGGCTTCCAGTCTAACCAGATGTAGCTGAATACCAGTATTTTACATGGAGTGACTGCCTATCTGACCTCCACAACCCAGTAACTGGGTAATACGATACTCCTTGGTAAGACTGGTTGTCAGACTTTCGGACTGCTGACGACCCGTAACGACTGTCAAAGATCCACAAATGACAGCGTGATGAGAATGAGATGAAGATGTGATGACAAGATGGTCACCCATCCACGGACCAACCCCGACTAGCGTAGCTTAACCTGATGGATCGACCAGTGCGGCTATTATTACGTAGCCACGAGCTAGAGCACGAGCGAGAAATAATATACATTTAACACTAAAATAATAATAATATATACAAGTATTTATATAAGTAAATAAAAATAAAAGTTATAAGACTAAAACCCAACTACGACAATAAGTAAATCAACAAGACATCACAGACAGAACAATTAAAAATCCGGAGTCAAACAGAGTACGTGTGACTCCGGATTTTCGACTGTCGACTGTCATAGACCGATAGTGTGACGTAAAATACAAGACTTAAGATTGTGTTTTGTTTGTTTCAGAACAAAATGAAGACTGTAGCAGTGTTGTGTCTTGTGGCGCTGTTCTACGGAGTCCTTGCGAAAGGGAAAAAGGGAGATGACCACAAGGTAGGGCACCATGTTCAGACTGCCATAGAGTATTCACTATTCAGGTTTCTGGGGAGCCTTCATGAAGGCTGAGGCCTGGGCCTTACTCATAAATAATGGCAGAATAATAAACCCAATCATTTTCTACACTCTGCTAGCTTCTTTACCTTTCATTGCCTGGTGGTCCAGTTTCTTTAAGCTCCAGTTTGCGTGTTATAACACACGGGTTCTTTTTATAAAACAAGAAAAAGCACAATAACATGGTATTTCTCAGTTAATTCCACTCCACAATAATTACACTAATTTGGAGAAGACGAATATTGTGAGGAAATCTGGATATAATACCTATGCTTAGTGTGTAACTCAGACCAAATAAAAAACCAAGACCGAGCGCTGTCAACAGTGACGTGAGGCCGGTTTCGTAAACATGTGTGCACATATTTTGATGTAGTTTGATTGTAAATGTGTGCGTTTGAGTGTGTATGCACAGAGCGGTGGTGTAGTTTTGGCATGCTTCACTGTATTGTGCGCAGCGCTCTGTATTGGTGTTTTATTTGGTCTGAGGTGTGTAATTAAAAAATTATGACTCACTCATATAAAACCAATAACCAAACCCCCCCCAGGTGAAGATCGCAGTATACTACGAGTCGCTCTGTCCCGACAGCAAGCGTTTCATCACGGAGCAGCTGGCGCCCGTGTGGAGGGACTTCCGAGGAGTCGTCAAGGTCAAGATGGTGCCCTACGGAAAGAGCACGGTACGTGGCTTGTGTGGATGGGCTCTTTAGCGTTATATGACAATCAAAAATTTACTAGGAGGAAATAAGTCGGAAGTTGTTAAAAGAATGATTTGTCTTATTAGGTAACTACTTACGTAAAATTTCGTGAAATAATAATACGGTTCGTTTTTAACCGACTTCTTCAAAAAGGAGGAGGTTCTCAATTCGTCTGTATGTTTTATTTTTTTGTATATTTTTTACGCGATTACTCCGCCAATTATGAATCGATTTTGATGATTCTTTTTTTGTATGGTAGGTCATGCTTCCGAGGTGGTCCCATATAAATTTTATTAACTTTGCTTGGGTAGTTTTTGAGTTAGCGTCAATATTACGTATTTTTCCCACTTAGTTTATCTAGACGATGTTTTCATTTAGTCCTTCACTGTTATTTTCATCAGCTAGTGGTATTCGAATTTGTGTAGGGTAGGTGCCAGTACTAAAAACTGAAAAATAAAAACTTTTTAAGAAAAATAAAACGGATTCCAAAAAAGACACTCAAAACTGAAAAATAACTTTAATTTCGGAAGTCGGTGGCAAAAAACGGAAATTGAAAAGCCAAGACACCGACTTCCGAAATTAAAGTTATTTTTCATTTTTGAGTGTTTTTTTTGGAAGTCGGTTTTTTTTAAAGTTTTATTTTTATTTTGTAAACTTGTATATAAAATAATGTAATATTACCATTTTTAGTATTCTTGGAAAGTGTTTCCGTTCGACATTATTTTCCTGCTCTACATGTTTTTTTCCTGTTCAGTTGATTTTAATTAATAATACTATAAACAATGTTTTCCTAATTATCTCAATTAACGCGGTATTTAATTTCTAAATTATACCCAGGATTTTGTTATTATGTATATCCATATTTAATAGTGTCCTTGGAGTTTCTTGCGCGTTCTTCTGCTTAGAGATCTACGTTTTGGAATGGACTAGCTTCAACTTTCTGACTCAAAACTGCTTGTAAACGGTTTAATTGAAATAAGTTAATGCTTTGAGTTTGAGTTTAAATGTGAAGGTTGTAACGTGTGCTTACACAGGGCGAAGTTGAATTCATGTCACCATTACGAACAACTTTCACTATGGGACACAACATGAAATCGCGAAAAAAAATCAGCTGTTCCCTACATTTTCACGAGCTATGCGAACGTATGAGAACATCAGATTGTTTTAAATAAAACATTGTTTTATTTTCTGTTTCCAGCACGACAAAGTGAACAGCAAGTGGCAGTTCACCTGCCACCACGGACCTGATGAGTGCTACGGCAACAAGGTATGTCATGACAGTTGATAGACGTTTTTTTTTGAGGTTGGGAAATCATCAAATGACTTGTCCCGCTCTGGGTGGAGCGGAAGGGCGTGTCAGTAAAACCCACCCGTGTTCCGTCAGTTGCCTGTTGACAAGGTCCCGGTATCCCTTTCGGACTTTCCCGCAACCCAGGCAGGACAGTTTATATATCTAAGGAATAAAAATAAAAGTATGGTGACGGTAAGTCGTTTGTCTTTGTAGAGCGTAGCTGCGTCTCTTGTGCACTCATACCAGCGGGCCAAGTTTACTAATTTACAAACGTTCCAATGGTCTCTCTATTGTGAGTTTTAGACAGATTTTCCATACAAAATCTGTCAAAAACCTCACAATGTAGTAGTGTTAGTAGACTTAACCCCTGGGTGACAGACTGACCGAGACGGTCTCTTTGTATCATATCATGCAGGTATACTGCATAATGTCTGCCCTTAGAATAGGTATTGTATTAGACTGTCTCCCTGGTAGCAAGCGCGACTCCATGTCCTCCGTCCTGTTTCAACTTGGGGAGTGCCAAACCAATTCTGGGTTTCGCAATCCCTAGGTTCTTAAAAGTGTTAGATAGCTAATGGTTTTCCCATGAATTAAAAAGCATGAGGTAAGGGTATCCTAACTAATAAAAAAAATGCGAAAGTAAGTTTGTATGTTGGATTGTTTCTTTGTTTGTTACGCTTTCACGCTAAAACGGCTGAACGAGTTTGGATGAAATTTGGCACATAAGTTGACCATGACCCCGAAAAGGACCTAGGCTACTTTTCATCCTGGATCGTAGATGAAGTCGCGGGCAACAGTTAGTTATTATACAGGGTGTTAGGGTAGACACCGTTATCCTTGAAACTATATAGTGGTTTGGTGTCACCTATAATATACTTTTTCTAAAGGACCAATTTCGAAATAGAAAAAAAAAACAGCCGTTCCATACATTTTGACGATCTAAGTGAACACAAATGTATGGAACAGCTGATTTTTTTTCGCGATTTCTAGTTTATCCCATAGAAAAATGTTATAGATGACACCAAACCAGTTCAACCAGTTTCAAGGATAACGGTGTCTACCCTAACACCCTGTATAAAACACAACATCTCTCTGTCTGCCTGTCGATTAGCGCGTTCGTAATACGACAACCACTTATCCGATTTACTTCCATGTGTTTTTTCTTAACAATATTTTTGATCTCTAACTTTCTAGGTTTTAATAATAATTAAGGGTAAACACCGTTGTCATTCAAACCATGGGTAGTTGACTTAAATATAAAAATAAATGACCGAACACAACAAAAAAGAAAACGTTATTTTCATTAAGTTAATTTTAGTAATTTTAGGTAGACCAGGTACCTACATAATATACCAGGCCCACAGTTAGTCGTAGCTAGACACAATATTATTTCTTAGTCACATGTAACCGCCGCAGGTAATTTTCTACAATTATCTCCGCCGTCCGTGATTTTATCTTAACTCGGCCAATGCACATTGCAGCCCAATGAATCAACACACGCGAGGTCTAGCGGTTATGTAACCTTATTAGGGCCATGTACCACAGCTGCGTATGGCCTTAGGCTCAGATAACTGGATAATAGAT
The DNA here is from genome assembly GCA_948473465.1 of Lithophane ornitopus. Classification (NCBI taxonomy): domain Eukaryota; kingdom Metazoa; phylum Arthropoda; class Insecta; order Lepidoptera; family Noctuidae; genus Lithophane; species Lithophane ornitopus. The sequence continues at coordinate 9,987,862 of OX419643.1, read as the reverse complement.
TTATTTATTTATTTATTTATTTATTTATTTATTTATTTACTTCAAAACCTTAAAACTACCATTACAGGTTTAATAACCTAATGCGATAGCTAGGATTATCTAATATACATAATTACAAAATTAGACAATACTCTTACAATAGTAACTATACAGAATACCCATACCTACTTTAACACAAAACTATATAAAATACTTAAGCAACGCTACCTTATAACTAATATGTATACCTAATCATCTTACAAAATTGACATTAAAAATAAAAATAAATAAAAACATAACACAGAAAATTACAATAAAGTTCTGCATTCGTAACATAATATATGTAAAATTGTCCTTGCGAGTTCACTAAAGTAACACGAGAAGATATCTGACTTACACTGGACTTCGTTAATAGTACGAATTGCTCGCGTGAGAGGTGTTTTGGCCAGTAGGTTGGTCCTAGCGGTTGGCACAGACAGCAGTGCTGGGCGCCTCCGTCTCCACACGTAGCGGTCCGGTACACAAAAGTTCAAGCGCTGTAGCACTCTCGGATTGTGCTCCGTGCCCCGGAGTAATTTAATAAGGTAGACTACAAGAGTGAATTGTCGCCGAACTCTTAACTCATTGTACCCGACCATCCCCAGTACAAACAGGGTGGGGTACATCAGCGGGAACAACGGGTAAACACCATACAGTCTGAAGTACAAGTGACGCGTGAACTTGTTCTGTACGCGCTCCAGCATGACCGAGTACTTGGCTTCATGTGGAGCCCATATGACAGCACTATACTCCAAATGACTCCTGACTAGTGCATCGTATAAAACCCTTATTGTCGTAATATTGGTGAACCCCTGTGACTGCCTAAGTACAAAGCCGAGGTTTCTGTACGCTTTCTTACATATCTTAATGATATGCTCGCGAAACGTTAGATCTGGAGTGAGATTTACTCCAAGATCACGCACTTGTGTTACTCGCTGCATCGGTATCGCCTCTGCTTTGTACTCATAGCTGACAGGGGTACGCGCACGAGTGAAGGATATTACCGAGCATTTGGATACATTGAAGTACAGCTTGTTCTCATGGCTCCACTTCACCACTCTATTAATGTCATCCTGGAGTCGCTCACAGTCCGACTCGTCCCTTACCTCGAGCAGCAACTTGAGGTCATCTGCAAACAATAAACATGAACCATGTCTGACGACCTCCGGCAAGCTGTTGATCATTATGATAAATTCAAGAGGCCCCAAATTGCTGCCCTGGCTTACTCCGGATCTGGTAAAGTATGGCTCGGACTCATACCCATTGTAGTCAACATACTGTAGGCGGTCTTTCATATAGCTGACAAAGAACTGCAGCAACTGCGGCGTACATCCCACATCTGCCAGCTTCCTTAATAAGACATCATTGTCCACGGTGTCGAAGGCTTTTTTAAAATCAAAGTACGCCGCGTCCACCTGCACACCAGCGTCGACTGCCGGTATTACCTGTGCCATAAAGTTAAGCAGGTTGGTGGAAGTGCTGCGCCCGGGTCGAAAGCCGTAGATATAAAAACATAATGAAGGTAATAGCTACAAGACTAGGTGCTACAAAGATCTTTTGGCGCCCTGAATGACTTCGACAGAGGAGTTGATGATACACATTTTTGAAATTCGAACAGTTCCTATAGACAAAACAAGATGGCAGCGTTAGTTCTGATTTTGCCCACGCGCCAAAAGATCCTTGTGGCGTTGTAGTTGTATCTTGTAAGAATCAACGCACGAGCGAAGTTTTGATGCCCGCCACGAGAGAATATAGTATTCACTTTACAACGTTTTTAATTATCAGTCCACAGCTGGACATAGACCTCTTCAATCTCGGCCACCCTAATAGGATCGTCGCTCTACCAGAAAGAAAAAGTATAAGCTATCGCAAAATACAATTTATTTTATTGGTTTCTTGCTCGTTCTTCTCCATAGGAACCTACTACGCTTTGGAATGGGCAACTAGCTTCATATTTCTGACTGACCGACCCCTTGACAATTCAATATACCTGTAATTGATTTATTTGAAATAAATGCTTTGAGTTTGAGTTTTGAGTTTAGAAATCAATATTAGGGTGTTCTTTCTTTTTTAACTTTTAGAATAATTACTACTCGATCCAAGATGAAAAGTAGCCTATGTCCTTCTCCGGATAATCATCTACTTACGTAGCAAATTTCATCCAAATCCGTTCAGCCGTTTTAGCGTGAAAGCGTAACAAACAAACACACACTGCTGGACACACTACCATATCGACCGATCCGATTGGTTATTCCTAATTGTGTACTTACTAAAACATTTTTTTTTGCTTCCAGATCCAGGCTTGCATCCTGAAGGACCGCAGTCTTCAGGACACGGAGAAAATGGAGCTGGTCATCTGCCTCATGAACCAGCCCAACCCGGACAAGTCGCTCGACACGGTAAGCAATGTCATTTATTTATTTAACAATTTATGTACACACATAAAAAACAGACAAGAAGAAAAGAACAGAAAAAAACGTAGGTACAAAGGTGATGCTTATTTCTAAAGAAATCTCTTCCAGCACACCTGCGGAGATTTAGACACCGTGTGTGCGTTTATGTTGTAAAAATAAAAGAGCGAAGATGGAAAGTGGTTACCACCGGTTAAGAACTTCAACCTGGGACTAGAACATCTTTATGTTTTCACCGGCATTCCATAAACTAGTAAACTGCATTCTTTTAATTAATAGAGAGCACAAGTTACAGCAAAAACTAATCATACCATATACAGCGTGTAACAAAATCCCTGGCCGATCCGTGAGAGTGACAGTCTATTTATGTGTTTTTTATCTGGAAAAAAGAAAAAAAAAAATCGCCCCTTTTTTTGTCAATGGGGAATTTTACCGGTTTATTAGGTACATGGGGCGCGGGCGGCCGTCGTCTAGCTGGTGTTTACAAGTCATTATGACCTCTGTAGAAAATTTGCTCATTTAAAATGAAATTGGGGTAATTTTGGTACTAAAACCGTGAATTTCAAATTGCAAAAACTTTTTTATTTTCAATAATACTAAACAAAAAATGGTTGTGGGCACTGATGTGCCCCTCTGGCCTTGCGGATTGGACAGGGATTTTATTACATGCTGTATATACCAACTACTATAGGTAAATACCAACTTGTCATAAATATGCCAACTTTGTTATGGTTATGGTCAGCTTTCAGTCTTACCAGTGACAGATATAGCAATTTGATACTTACTACCTATCTATGGGCCTCTGCCGTATGACAACCGGCACCTGAAGTTTATGAACTGTTTGTGAAACTGATTCTTGAATTTGTGTGGACAATATAGTCTATTCATTCATCCTTAGAACCATCGCTGACGTTAGCTAAATGTCCTATAGATTAATTCCTTCATCTTTATTTTATCAGGTAGGTACTTAATTTAATACTTTGAATAAAACAGTATCCATAAATTTTCATGGTCGTTCTTCTCCATAGGAACCTACTACGCAATGGGCAACTAAATGACCCACTCTTTGACAGCACAAAAGTGCCCAAAAATGGTTTTAATTGAAATAAATGTTATACCTACCTAAAATGGTTTGAGTCGCTCCATGTACAATACTGGTATTCAGCTGCATCCGGTTTGACTGGAAGCCGACCTCAACATAGTTGGGGTAAGGCGAAGCAGATGATATCTGACCACCGGCATCCGCTACAACACAGAAAAGAGCTGAAGACTGCAACCAACACGATCGAATTTCTCAACCTCCGATTCCTCAAAATCAATTTATAACCTAATTCTCCATCATTTTTCCCTCTTCCAGTGCCTCGCTCAAGTGAACAAGGACTCAGAATCTGTGAAGCTGAAGAGATGCGCCTCCTCCGAGCAGGGAGACAACCTTTTGGCCGCCTACGGAGACAAGAGCGCCACCGTGCAGCGACCACTGGCGTTCGTGCCAACTATTATCATTAATGAGGTATGTAATATTCAATAACTACGACTTTATACAATGTGGAGACGACAATACAACAATAAATGAAAACACTGGCAATACTAATGCATAAGAGTATTTTGGAACTATCAAAAACATCGAAATTAAAAAAGTCATTTTTTCAAACAAACTAAATAGTAGTGATGGTAGACTATGGGGTTTGTCAATCTTTGACTAGCTATCGTAACTAAACTATTGGATATATTTGATAAATTTTTTGTATTATGTAGACCGAGAACGTCATTACATAGGAGTTTTCTATTTTGTCGTATATTCGTCTCCACCTTGTATTATATTCTTCAGAGAATCCGAAAGGGATCCTACTTCAGAATATTGTGCCAATAAAGGCCATTTACTTTTGTATGTTTTATAAAGATCAACTGCCTTTTGTTTTTTTTTTTTTTTTAAACGTTTACCTATACTCCATTTGAAATAAGATTAGAAATAAAAACAAACCTTTTTACAGTCCGTTCAACCGATTTTGACTTCTACGCCGTAGGCATAAGGATGGCATTTAAAGCAAAAAAAGTTACATAATGTCCAACTGTCTACTGCAGCTGCCATTTGTCATGCCACCAACGCAATAGAAGTTAAAATCGGTTGAACGGACTGTAAAAAATGCTTATTTAAATGTCTAATCTTATTTCAAATGGAGTATAGGTTTTTCCATCAGGAATTTGTCAGTAACAGCCCAGAGTCTAGATAAAACGTAAGGCCGCACGTCAGAATACCTGCAAACCTTTGGGAATGGCTAGTCGTTTTTATTATCACTCACGCGCAGAGATCTATTTTAGGTGTCCGCAGGCGGGTAGGTGATAACATCGAGAGGATAGTCAACTACCTTCTCCTGACTGTTAAAAAACCTTAAGTACCAATACAACAACAAGCGATCAACAATCTATCTGCCAGCCAAAGACTACTATAGTATACTGGCAACTGCCAGCGAGCGTGTGAACTATGACAACTCTTTTTTGGTTGAAAAAGTCATACATGGCAGTGAAACTATACCCTCTTTTAATAATACCACGTGAAGATGCCACTATTTAGTCCCGTTAGTCAAATAATCAGCCATTACGGTTCAGATTTCCTTTAATTTATTGTTAATTTTCCAGAAATTCGACCAAGCAGTCCAAGATGAAGCGTACACGGACCTCAAATCGGTTGTATGCCGCGTCGCAACGAACAAACCAGCTATTTGTTAGACAATATACAAAAGTCTTCTTTTAAATACGTAAAAACACAGACCCAGGACACTAATTTACAAGCCATGAGTAAAGGCTCATCCCACAGACAGGCGCGACGCGACAGCCTAGTGCGACGCGATTCTGCGATACGTAAATCGCCGTACATATACCCCGTAGAACAATTTCTGACAAAATCATAACCCTCCTTTTTGCTTCGCCGTAGTCGGGTAAAAACAGAGTCGCAATGCGACACGTCGTGCGACAAGTCGCGGCTGACTGCGGGAGCCGAGAATAGGTTCTAGGCGAGCGTGCACCATCCTCGACCGCATCACCGCTTACGATCTGGTGAGATAGTGGGAAAAGGTACGCTATTAAAAAAATATCGCGACAGTGACGGATGAAAAATATGCTAGGTACATTATTAGCTCTGGGTGTAGTCATAAATGATTTTGTCCCTAATATTTTAAAAGGACCCCTTTTAGGTACGCCATTTTGATTCTATTGTAAGATCATTATGATTGATTTTTCTAACATTGTTTGGTCAACTAACAGCAGATGTCTCTAAAAATTATCTTCAAATTCAAGCTAACAGATTCTTCGTTAGTTTTATACATTTTAAGTACAAGCGCACACTGCACGAATTTATAACGTTTGGTCGTAACTGTGGACTAAACGTTAGGAGATTATTAAATAAGTTTAGAATAGGATAAATGATATTTTGTATTGTATTTTTTGTAATAAATTAAGTAAGTACTTATTTCTATTAATTGTTTTATTTATAAGGTATCGTTTATTTTGCCTTATTAACACACAACTTGATCTTGAAAAGTGAGATATCTGTCATCAGTGGAACGAAGTCTGACAGTTTTTGTATGGAAAAACCATTGATTTACGCACCTTATAAGTTATAACAAGCTTGTATTCCTAAAAGGGTTAGGCAGAGGTATACATATAGTACACCCACAAGTCGCTAGTTATGTTTCATTAAAGGCCAAAATATCGTGAGGATGTGCCTGATGATGCCTGTCCTAGAACCAAAAACTCGAAGACATGTGACATCTATCAACCCGCACTGGGCCCGCGTGGTGGATTACGGCCCACTCCCTCTCACAGAGAGGAGGCCTGTGTCCCAGCAGTGGGAACGTTATAGGCGGATTATGCATGTTATGCAAAGGCTAACGCACAACGGTGGACGGCGGGAGACTGCATCGAGGAGGATTTGCCGAGGAGCATCCTGCGTTATGCCACGGGGGAGATTGCTTCTCCTCTTGTAATAGGAGGCGAGCCTATTGCCATCATCCGCCACAAATCTTAACTCCGGGCTGCTACTGAGAAATTCCTAATTGAAAAAACCGACACTGCCTGATCTGGGAATATAATGAAACGCATGGAAGACTTTCCAAAAAACGAATGAACATCACTTTAATACCACAAAGCACATGTGCATATAAATCATAGACTAACAATTTAGAGGTTACATTTTATATGAAAACAAACAGGGAATCGAACCCAGGACCTCATGCTCAGCAGTAGCGTTTGCGACCGCAACAAAACAGAGGCAGTCTCCCTAAAAAAAATTATACCAACCTAGATATCATCTATGATAAAAGAAATAACTAAACGAACAATTTGCGCGAAAACAATGCTTGCTCGATGTAGGACTCGGTGGCGCCATCTATTGGTAGTAGTATCTTTTTTTCTTTCTTCTTGTCGCTCGTTGTCTCAATGATGAGCTTCACCACCTCGCACACTATGCGACTGCGGCCGCTGACCCACAGATAACTATACAACATTAGTTTTTGTTTATGCTAAACCCGAAAAGGGGTCATTGTACTCATCAATTTGGACAACTTTTTCTATGGGACCAACTTTGAAATCGCAAAAAAGAAATATGCTGTTCCATACATTTTGTCGATTTAAAAAAAAGTTGTTCAAAATGGTGAGTACAATGACCCCTTTTCGGGTTTAGCATAAACAAAAACTAATGTTGTATTCTAGTCGGCGCTGACCTGTCGGAAGCGACTGCCATCGGGAGACACTGCGAAAAGTGCTGCCCCTATCGTTGCGACTGTGCAACTTTTTCACGAGCATATTCTTAAAACTTGCAAAGACGCTAATAAATGTCTTGGTTTCATTATTAGATTATCATCACAGTTTAAGAACACTCAAGTCGTAAAAAAAAAATATAATGCCTATGTCCGTAGTAAATTAGAATATAATGCAATAGTTTGGAGTCCTCAAGTGTACACTATTATGATAGAAAAAATTCAACGTAAATTCTGTAGGTACCTACCTATACAAACGTCATTATGGATACTACCCCTTTCTATATCCTTCTTTGTTCGTGTCAGGAATGGTGGGTTTAGACACACTCAAATTCAATCCACACTTATAATTAATTATTGTCTAATATTAGTAGATAAGATGGATAGTCCCGTTCTACGAGAGTCAATAAAATTTTATGTTGCTGACCAGTATATACGTGGCGTTGTAAGACGACAACATAGACTCCTCTGCTACCCGCCCACATGGCGTGCTCCCCGAACTAACACTACTCCCACTGCTAGAGCAATTAAGTTAATAAATGACTTTCTAAAATATATTCCTGAAGCAGATTTATTTTTTGACTCTCAAAGGACAATCGCTAAACATGTGTATATTTATTTAAATATGAAGAAATAATTGTTGTTTAGTCTAAGAAGTTTTAATTTAAAAAAATAATGTTTTGTAGAATTAGCATAGATATAAGAGTTTTGGTGTAAACTGTTAGCTTATATTTGATGAATAAATGAATATTGAACTCGACGCCAAGTGTGCCGAGCTTTGAATAAAATATATGAAAATTGTCGGCCGAAAGTAAAAGTAAAAAAAAAAACTGACAGCATTATCTATTTATTTACAAAACTTATTCGAACATTACAATCATAATACTTACAACCTTAATTAATAATTATTTACAACACATTAGTTCCAGCATTCTTACAAAGTTAAAACCATAAAATATATTAATACTTTCGTAGTTCAAAATCCAAATGAATTATTTATTTTACATAAACCTGAACATGGGTATGAAACGTCAGAAGCTAGGTGCACGGTTCCAATTGGGGCAATTGGTCGTTTCACAAGGAGAGGAGCCGACAAGAAATTCCACGGTTACATAAACTCACTCCTTTGCCCTATGTAGGCAGGCAGGGAATACGCTTTTCACTTCGTCCACGTTCATACATGTCTAATTATTTTAAATCTTATGTTTTTTTTTTAATTGCCTCCCTTTCTTCTTTCCACTCCTCTCTGTTTTTCGAATCTCTCTATGAACTTGAGTTTATTTAATCATATAAAAAATTGGTATCGTTCCCGAGTTGAAAATCTAAACTAAAATTTTATTATTTTATTTCAGACTCCTCCAATGAACTTTTAGTTTATATCACTTTATTTTGCTGTTAAAATTTATATTTGCATTTGGAGAATAGACCGTGACGTATATTAATGTATGGGAGAACATATTTTCAACTACAAAGTTAAGTTTGTTCTTGGGATAAATTTTATTATTCATCCTAACTACGGAGTTCTTCATTGTGCGTGTTCGGCACGCACTTTGCCAGTTTTTTAATTAAAGAATACTTCGACTCCTTTGCATTACATTCCATGCCATTTTTGTAATTAACGTTAACCTTTATAATTAATAAAAAATAAAAAACTCATGACTGAATTTTAATATTTTTTAAATGTTTGAAGTATTTTAACTCATATATAACTAACTGCCAACGACAGCAAAGAGCAACAATGTGTTGAGTTGCTGAAAAAGAAAGGAGAAAAATAAATAAAAAAGAAATACTGCCGCCTTTGAAAACAAAAACAGTTTCGTCCAAAGATTTTTGTTCGTCAATCAATTGAGAGTTCAGTCATTGACGAGAATTAGGAGTTTGTTTCATTTACCATCGAGTAAAAATATTTCAACATTTACGATTAATTTGTGCCATTTTATGTTTTTCTGCCATTTTGATTACACAATAGAAAAGTAGGAAAATGTAACTACGACCTCGCAGCGTAGGGCTACCTTGACGGTGTGCGGCGTGCAGTAGGGTGTGGATGTGGGCACTGTGGCGCTAACTATCGTATCGTGCCCTAGTCATTGGCGCATAAAATGTTGCCGTGGAAATGGCGATCGCCACGACGAAGAAGAAGAATATAATTCAAGTTTTTAATGTCCGAAAATAAAAGAGGCGAGAATTGAAAAAAAACAATTTGTAGGACTACATGCCTGATGTAGTTTCACAACTTGAAAGAAGTAATCCTCAAAACTGAAATAAACCTCTAAGATATTAACAACGAAATAGTAATTTGAAATGTAGGTTACGTAGGTAAGGTAAGAACATAATAATAAGTTAAAAAAAAACCATGCGAGAATTGTGTGAGTAATCGCATATTTTTTTGCCATTCTAGTAATCAACGTTTACGCAAATATAATTTATTAATAACTACCCAAGTGCGTTTTATATGACCAGCATTAAAAAAGGTAAAACTTTGAATTGAACAACAACCACATGTTGAGAAATGAATTCGATTTGTGCCATTTCATGTTTTTCTGCCATTTTGATTTCATAGATTGAATAGAAAAGTAAAAATCTGCTGTTCGCTACATTTATATTCGCATAGTCAAAATGTAGGAAATAGCTGTTTTTTTTTGCGATTTCAGCGTTGGTCCTATATTGAAACTTGTTCATAATGATCGAGTACAATGACCCCTTAAAACGAATAAAATTTCACCCAGTAAGTATAAGTAATTAATTTGTTATAGTTCACACACACACAATGTACATATTTTTTATTTGTAAGTAGGCTGTAATATAAATGAAAACAACCATCAGTGTATGTAGATTAGGTTCAGCCAGTCAACGTACGACAAAAATCTGAATAAAATGGTGTACGGAACTTGAGATGACAAAAGAAAAATAAAATCAATAAAAAATAAATGACAATTATTACGAAGACATCTAATAGAAAACATTCTCTTTATTGGCACCTAAGATACACGCGTTTGGGGCCAATGTCAAACGATAGTTAGTGTATTCTTTTTGTACGAGAAAAAAAACCGTTTACCTAATAATATATATACATTTATTCATTTAAAAATGCAAACAACAGTCCTTTGTTTTATCACATGTTTTCTTGCCATTGTAGTGATCAACGATAAATGAAAAGAGAGTTTTTTTTTGCTTCCAGTACCTACTTAAAAAAAATGGAACTTGAAAGCAACTTTACATTTTGAAAAGTGCCATTTTTACTACCGTTCTTCGTTCATTTATTTCTGGAAAATCAAAGAACATCGTTACATGGCACGGACCATTCGTCGTCGTTGAAGAAGACAACTGTTACACCTACCACATCGACATTTTGAAATATTTAACAATAACTCTCATAGAAGTACAGAGAAAATTATAAGCGCCAAATTGACAGACCTGAACATAATAAGGTTCTTAGTCGTATGGGTTTACTGTACTTAGTAAAGTTGAAAAGTGATCTGTGAATGGACCTAAGACAATCTACCAAATGAAGCGACTGGAAAGAAATAAAATATATGTATTTATTTGCTTTAAAAACACGGTAAACATATGGGTATTTTTAATTGTTTTGATCTCACATGTTTCACCATGGATGGACTGGCGTACCTAAAAATGTTCAAACACGTTAAATGCAAAAAAAAATTACAACAAATTATTATGTTAAAATTATCATTTAAAAATGGAAGAGTTCGTTGGAAAAGCCACTCGTTTGAAGAATTCAAAATTTATACGCAATATAACTCCATACTTAATTCACAAACTCTTCTCGACTGCCATTCTAGTGATTAACGTTTTGAAATGGAATGTAGATTTGAAAAGTCTAGTCTAGAGAATAGAGTAGGTACTACATGTAAGTCGTAGCGGACTTGAAAGTAATGTATTGATTGAAAGAGATTAAACTCCTTCGACATACTCAAGTGGAGGCGGACGCAGCCTGATGCGCTGATTATGAGAGTTAGTACACTACTGACTGCATAGAGCATAAAATCAGAAATGAGTGGAAATAAATAAATTAATATTTTAAAATTATCATTTAAAAATGGAAAAGTTCGTTGGACTCGTTTGAAGAGTTCAAAATTTATACGCAATATAACTCCATACTTAATTCACAAACTCTTCTAGACTGCCATTCTAGTGATTAACGTTTTGAAATGGAATGTAGATTTGAAAAGTCGAAAGTAGAACTGCATTGCCGAAATTCGTATAAAAACTGTTTTAGTTGAACAAAGTTTATGAATTGACAGCAGTCTAGCAGTAGTTAGTAGCGCGACTGGAAAGTGGGTAATAACTCATTTGATGGTAATTCAACTTCAATTCATATGGGTAATTCAAAATGACACCCAGTACACTAAAATCATCCGTAGATTGGTAACCGTTGTAGTGGTTACCGTTGCTGTTGATTCTTGTTGAAATAAAAAAATAAAAAAGTCTAGTAGCACCTAACTAAGAACAAAACAGTACCGATACAAAGTACCCAGTACAAAGGTGATTAACGACTGGTGATTAACGCAGGGCAGAAGTCTGAATAAAATGGTGAACGGAACTTGACAAAAAAGAAAAATTAAATCAACAAAAAATTAATGAAAATGATTACGATATAGATCTAAAAGAAAACATCCTCTTTATTGGCACACAAGATACACGCTTTGCTAGTTTAGAGCCAATGTAAACGATAGTTAGTGTATTCTTTTTGTACGAGAAAAAAACTGTTTACATTACATTATGTATACCTTTAATTATTTAAAAATGCAAACAACAGTCCTTTGCTTTATGACATGTTTTCTTGCCATTCTAGTGATCAACGTAAATTGAAAGAAAAGATTTTCTTTGCTTTCCAGTATTTAAAAAATATGGAACTTCTGATTAATTTAAACTTTACATCAAAGGTTTAAATTTTACATTTTGAGAAGTGCCATTTTTTCAACCGTTCTTCGTTCATTTGTTTCTGGAAAATCAAAGAACATAGTTACGTGGCGCGGACCATTCGTCGTCGTTGAAGAAGACAACTATTGCAGCTACCACATCGAAATTGAAATATTTAACAATAACTCTCATAAAGGTACAGAGAAAGCTATAAGCGCCAAATTTAGACCTGAACATTGCTATGTAAGCGTCACATACGAATGTGAACATTATTGCTAAAGCATTAATGTTGATGATAGCATGAAACGCTTGTTGACATCTCTTATACGAAAGTGAACATTATGAACACGAAAATAAGGTTCTTAGTCGTATGGGTTTACTTTACTTAGTAAAGTCGAAAAACAATCTGTATATTGTCCTATGACCTTCATCTACCAAATGTAGCGACTGGAATATTATATTATGTATTTATTTGCTTTAAAACACGGTACATTTGGGTCTTATTCATTGTGTTTTGATCTCACATGTTTCACCATGGACTGTCGTACCTAAAAATGTTCAAACACTTTAAATGTAAAAAAAATATACAACACATTATTATGTTAAAATTATCATTTAAAAATGGAAAAATTGGTTGGAAAAGCCACTCGTTTGAAAAGTTCAACATTTATACGTAATATAACTCCATATCCATACTTAATCCACAAACTCTTCTCGACTGCCATTCTTGTGATTAACGTTTTGAAATGGAATGTAGATTTGAAAAGTCGAAAGTAGAACTGCATTACGGAAATTCGTATAAAAACTGTTTTAGTTGAACAAAGTTTATGAATTGACAGCAGTTTACCAGTAGTTAGTAGCGTGACTGGAAACTGGGTAATAACTCGGTTGATAGTTATTCAACTCGTATGGGTAATTCAAAATGAAAAAAAACTCAGTGGAACACTAAAATCATCCGTAGATTGGTAACCGTTGTAGTGGTTACCGTTGCTGTTGATTCTTGTTGAAATAAAAAAGTCTAGTAGTACCTAACTAAGAACAAAACAGTACCGATGAACAGGGCAGAAATCTGAACAAAATGGTGAACGGAACTTGAAAAAAAAGAAAAATAAATCAACATCAAATAGAAAACATCCTCTTTACTGGCACCCAAGATACAGGCTTTGCTATGGGCCAATGTAAAACGATATTTTTGTATAATAAACTCTTTCGTTTACATTACAATACTTTTATTAACTTCAAATCTATGTAGGATTATAATTAAAGTACTTACTAAAATGTTAAACATTGCAAGTGTTTCTGAACGGATTGACTGTGTTGAATTTATGAACGAAGGGTTGAGTGAAAGGGGAAGTTGAGAGTGAGGGAGTGAAAGGTGAATGATTTAATTCTAAGAAGGGTAATCAAAGATGGTGGACATTGATTTTAAGAAGAAAAACTGTGAATGTTTTAATTAAAAAAAGAAGTATTTTAAATGAAGAAACAGCATTTCATTTTGAACCTTTTCCAATATTTATTGTTTATGAGGAAACACGAAAATATAACTCTTCATAATAAAACAATCGAAACCTATCTACTAAAATTTTGCAGTCAGAAGTAGTAACTCGGTTTGTAAAACCTAACTAACACAGTTCCAACCATCTAAACTAACACGAACGAAGCACTCAAATCTCAATACTCATCTCTAGAATAGAGTACACGAAAGTCGTAGCGGACTGGAAAGTAATGTATTGATTGAAAGAGATGCAACTCCTTCGACATACTCAAGTGGAGGCGGACGCAGCTTGATGCGCTGATTATGAGGGCTCGTAAACTACTGATTGCATAGAGCAGAAAATCAGAAATGAGTGGAAATAAATAAAAAGAGTTACAACTGAAGGAAAAAGCATTGACTAAGATTTCAATCATTCTTCTTCAAACTTACACAAGAGAATTTGTTACAAAAAATAACTAAGAATAACGCAGGTATGCCGGGAGAGATTTCTGTAGAAATAGGTTACCAATACCTTTGTGTTTTACTTTTATGTTCTTCATACGCGTCGTGTTTTATGTGAACATAAATGAATTAATCAAAAATAAACCAAACGCAAATGCAGCTCTCTCTCTTATCATAACAATCAATAATAATTAACAAATTAATTTCTAAAAGCCATAGAAATAATAAGCAAAAAACGAATAGAATAAAAAAAATCGCCCTTTAGAAAAAAAATGGGCTGTATACACGTGATAGAAGTGAAACTTCTTAAGAAAATAAAGATTACGACACAGAGAGACACAAGAAACACGATGAGATACTTATAGAGAGATATATCTTTTTTCTCTCTCATGTTCCGAATACGAACATATCTCACATATTATCTCTCTCTATGTAATGTAAACGGGACGCGTCCTTGAAATTTCACTTTAAGTTCGCGTTCAATAAAATCGAATCCACTTTGTTGGGAGTATGTTAGGATCATAGCAGGTGACGTTTTGTTGTTTCTGCTTACCCCCATGGGGAAAAGGCGTGAGTTTATGTGTAAGTAGTAACTTGGACCAAATTATAGGAAAAATGTTGCGTTTGAGCATGATTTGATCTGGAATTCGTTCAGGTCCTGAAAGTAACTTTAAAATAACCAATCATTAACATTAATTCGCAAGTATAATTGGGCTCGTGGCTCGTGACTCGATCAAGCTAAGCTACACTTGCTTGAGTTGGGAAAAAGCTAGGCCACTGTCGACCAGAACTACGACACATTAAAAACATGTCGTGTTTAAAAAAAAACAAACAAACACGACATGTTCTTGTCGTGCTCATACACACGAGCGGCACGCGTCAACGGCAGAGGCAACTGCAGCCGACGTCACTCGTCGACGGCAGAGGCTACTGCAGCCGACGTCACTCGTCGACGGCAGAGGCAACTGCAGCCGACGTCACTCGTCGACGGCAGAGGCTACTGCAGCCGACGTCACTCGTCGACGGCAGAGGCAACTGCAGCCGACGTCACTCGTCGACGGCAGAGGCAACTGCAGCCGACGTCACTCGTCGACGGCAGAGGCAACTGCAGCCGACGTCACTCGTCGACGGCAGAGGCTACTGCAGCCGACGTCACTCGTCGACGGCAGAGGCAACTGCAGCCGACGTCACTCGTCGACGGCAGAGGCAACTGCAGCCGACGTCACTCGTCGACGGCAGAGGCTACTGCAGCCGACGTCACTCGTCGACGGCAGAGGCAACTGCAGCCGACGTCACTCGTCGACGGCAGAGGCAACTGCAGCCGACGTCACTCGTCGACGGCAGAGGCAACTGCAGCCGACGTCACTCGTCGACGGCAGAGGCTACTGCAGCCGACGTCACTCGTCGACGGCAGAGGCAACTGCAGCCGACGTCACTCGTCGACGGCAGAGGCAACTGCAGCCGACGTCACTCGTCGACGACTGCCGTCGACAACGTGCCGCACGTGTATTTGAGCACCAAACGTACAATAAGCACTGTGGCACCATATTACAGCGAGTAGCGAGGTTCTAAACTACCGTGAAACATAACTTTCAGAAGTACTAGAACTTTTAATTAATACCCATTTTAACACATTAATTAGAAATGTCATAATCTTAATATTTACAATAGGAGCGTCCTGCGCGATACAAAATACTATTAAAATTATTTAGGTACTAAAGATTACTCTGAAAAAATATTTGTGATTCTTTTACCAATAGGGCACAGCGATGCTGCTTGGCGGCCGGTATGGTAGTAGTCAATCGGTGGAATTCTTTCACAAAGAGCTCTACAAAATGTAAGTACTCATTTTATAAACTAACTATCGACCCTCCCCTCCCCTGCTTCAAACGGTTTTTTGTACCTGAAAAAATACATCGAGATTTCTGTAAGTATGTAACTTTAATATTGGTTCCCCACCTATGAAATTGGCGTTTTTTCTCACACATAGAGAACCTCGTCACTTCTATGATTTAAAATATTCATCAATTGCTTGGTATTATATCGAATAATGACCATCATAGACAACTACCAATAGTAAAAAAACCTTATTACTTATAGTTTTCTAAACATAAAAAATACCTTAAAAATGACTCCTCATTTTGTTAGCAGAAATTACCACAATTTTTTTTTTAACTTAGCCATAACTTATTTTTGTCGCTTAATCTAAGTGGCATAAGTTATCTTAGTTTTTAAAAATTATTGCATAAAAGTTTTAAAACATTAGTGTTCATGGTTGTTATATAAAACTAAGAAAATTTTAGTATGAATAATGCAACTTCTTTAAAATTACACCAATTTCATAGGTGTGACCTAATACTAACGTAATATACACATAAACCTTGCGGCATAAATTCTCTAAACGTTGGTGAAAACCTCATCAAAATCTGTTACGTGGTTTATAAGAACAACGCGGACATACAGACAAACACGAAATTTTTAATTTTATTATGTATAGATTCATTTTCGTGTGTCACCGCTCTTTACTTTACTGTACGTGTGATTTTGTATTGATTTGTGAATTTCGAAGGCCCCTTGGATTTTCTGAAACGAATTCTTTTTTAGACGACGACGACGGTCTTTATGTACATAATTATAAATTATTATACATACTCGTAAGTTGCTTTTCGTGTCGGTCTTGTCTGTCTGTGTGTCCACGTTTTTCTTCTAAACTATGTGAAGAATTTTGACGCGGTTTTTGCCAACATTTAGAGACTTTATTCCGGAAAGTTTATGTGTATAATATATTAATAATAAACTAACATATAATTAAGAAATCTCGAATTTTGTCAAATGGTAAAAATTATGCGAAGCAGGGGCGGGCCCTTGTTTGTAATAATACTTTTATAAATCCACAGATATTATCTGAGAGTAGAATCAGCTGCAGTTATCATGATTTGGAATATTTATAGTCAACTTACAAAATAATCACAAATTAATATAACATTATTACTATTAAATTAGGACTTAGAACATAAATGTAGTTTTAAAACAATAGTCGTGTAAAACATAATCAAAACGAAATTGTCTTTTTCAAAATTCATGATTTTTTTCAATATCTAATTTTTCACATTTTATGAACTAACGTTAGAAAATACTATGAATGTCTTAAAGACTCTTTTTACAAATATTGCAAGCGTTTAGAACATAAAAATGAAAAAGATACTTCTTATAGAAGCGAAAAAGTCGTTACATATACATTAGTCAGAAGTCCAAAAGTCTGACAACCAGTCTTACCAAGGGGTATTGTGTTACCCAGTAACTGGGTTGTGGAGGTCAGATAGGCAGTCGCTCCATGTAAAATACTGGTATTCAGCTGCATCCGGTTAGACTGGAAGCCGACGCCAACATAGTCGGGAAAAGGCTGGACAGGCAGAGGCGAAAATGGCCGTAACTTACGCTCCGAAACTGAAGGCGAAAATGCGAGGCGATATCGACCGCATGTGTATTGGAGACATTCAACCAGTCAAGATGGTCGATGGGCCTACCTTGTCGTTTTATACGCCTTAAGGCTGAGTCCTGAGTGACGGCGCACCGCGCTGGCGGATTGCGGGGCGGTCGGGGCATCCTGAGTGACGGCGTACCGCGGTAGTTTGTTGCTTTGGCACTACCGTTGTCATAGCAACGAACCTAAAGACATAACATTGTAATAACATCCTGTCAGAATATTAATCAACGATTAATTCGTGTTTTTGAGTGCATTTTTTCAATATAAAGTGAAACATGATGCTTTCGAAAGATACTCATTGTTATAGTTTATGGATAACATAGTAATTAATGAGGAAAATGAATTTGATTTTTCGATCTCTTACGTATACGTTCATACAAAGTTATCGCGGCATGTATAATGAGAAACGTCAAATGCGCCGTGAAATACGCGCGCCCGCTCGCACTCCGGACAAGTTCGAACATCTCGAACATTTGTTTTATCCGCCGTTCATTCCGCCTGCGCGGTGCGCCGTCACTCAGGACTCAGCCTGAGACTGTAATAGTGTGAGAGTGAACGCGTTCAGAGTGGAACTTTTGCAAGTAACTGAGAATCTGAAAAGGGGTCTATACTTATCAGTATGATCAACTTTAACTAAGGGATCAATCCTGAATAGCGAAAAAAAACTGCTAAACAACTCGCCAAAATGTAGGGAACAGCTGTTTTTTTTTTGCGACATGTTTCCCATCTTAAAAGTTGTTTGTTCGTAATGATGAGTACAATGACCCCTTAAGAGGTTTTCAGTTATTTGAATTACACCTGTATACAAAGTATTAGTTTTTAGAGATGAGTTGTAACAGGTTAAAAACGATATCTGTTGTCACTGCTACTGTAACAAAAAATAACAGATCCAAATATCTGTTATTTATTAAATAACAGCCTATTATTTTTGTACGGAAGATAAATACGTATTTAAATCTCAATTGAATATCTTCTTTATTTATTACTTTTCGTTTAAACTCGAAAATGGTATCCGAAATTTTAACAGTAACAGCCGCGGTAACAGTCTTGAGAATCTGTTATTTTAAGTAACAGGTATGTCTTATTGTTAGGAACAACTGTTATTTGTTATTTTTTAATATCTGTTATTTCTATCTGTTACGATACATACGCCTCACCCCTAATTATTTTATTTTCTATGAACCATGCTTTTCAGTCAATATTATGATGACCGTATATTAAAGAACGTCTGCAAACGTTAGGTTATTCAACTTAAAAAAGACTTATCTCCTAGAATTTATACAAAAATAAGAAATAAGGTACCAGCTTAAAAAGTAGCTGCATGAGTTGTATTCATTATTTTGATTTTACAGGAATTCATGAATGATCTCTTCAAAAAATCACTTATTAATTAACAAACACAACAATATTTAATGTTTGTTTTTATACAAGGTGGAGACGACTATATGATAAAACATTAACCTTCTGGGCCTTACCACAAAAACATAAGACACTTGTTAAACGCGTGTCTACTATCAGCTTGATGTCGAACTCCTTCATTATATGAAGGGAGTGCCTCCGCTGCCGGCGCCGGCACACGAAAATAACGCCATTGGGAACCGGCGGTGTTCCCGTAGTGGACACTGGCGGTGCGGCTTTTATAGAAACCCTTCTAGTATTCAGAACCCCAACTAACTATCCCTAACTAAAATATGTTTTTCTGCATAATCTAGTCGTTTTTGGGGGGTCACAGTTCTAACCTAACCTTTTTTGCGATTAAAAGTATTAAACCTAATCTTACTAGTTCGGTTTTGAGTAGTACTTTATGACTTTATTACTGGAATATAGAAAAAAAAAAGCTCTAGTAGGGACATGTTTTTTTTTAATTATGCCTACCCTGCATATCTACTCCATACGCCAAACTGACAACCAAAATCAGCGCCGGCAGCTAATTCAGCAACCGGCGCCGGCAGCGGAGGCACTTCCTTATATTATTGTCGTATTTAGACGGTGTATAAGCTAAACAAAAGATAAACACGGTTTTTAAGGAGTATATCTAATGACGTTCCCAGACTGTATACAAAAAATTAACTAAATATATCCAATAGTTTAGTTACGATAGCTAGTCAAAGATTGACAAACCCCATAGTCGGCCCATCACTACTATTTAGTTTGTTTGAAAAAATGACTTTTTTAATTTCGATGTTAGGATTTATTTGGTAGTTCCAAAATACTCTTATGCATTAGTATTGCCAGTGTTTTCATTTATTGTTGTATTGTCGTCTCCACATTGTGTGACGTTTTAGTTCATATTTTCATAATTCATAACATAACATAAATTAGGTAGTCCTCGCCCGTTCAAATACTTTAGAAAATGAGATAACCAATTGGAGCGAATTTTAATTCCAGTATTTCCTAAATTATAACTAGTATAGTCACTTTTGACGATATTTTTGTGTTTCGTTATGTTAATTACTTTGCATACTATTGTATTGAGTCAATTTCTTGTAACTGTACAGAAAGCTGTACTGCTGGACAGTTTGTTGCGCCACCTCTTCTTCCCAGGTAAAGCACTATGGAAGTTGTGAAGGTTGGGCGTTTTGAGGGCTGTAATGTACGCTTCGCTTTAGGGTGGTAACACAATTATGAGTTCGGCTTTACAATTCATATCATCTTATTTAAATAAACCAGTCTCTTACCATCACATTAAATAATCTTAAACTCCTCACAGTTATCCGGATGTATCCTCAAGCAGTGCCGCTTCAGGTCACTCTTCTTCTTGGTCGCATAATCGCACTTCCCACAAACATGTTTTTTATCACCCTCGCGACAACTCGACAAATGTTCTAACACTGTGAATTTATTATCAGATTTGAAACTACACCGCTTGCACTTAAAATCTTTGGAATTAAGAATGTCACAATTGTGCTTTTTTAAGTGGTATATCAAACTCATTTTGTGACGAGCTCTGTAGTCACACAAGTGGCATTTGAATTTTTTTTCGACCTTGTGTATCCTTGTGTGTCGCGCGAACATAGACTTGCTGGCTGACGTGTAACTACAGATTGGACAAACATGTAACACGGTAGAATGTTCAGAAATATGTTTATTATATTCCGTGCTGTTTTTTGTAGAAAAATGGCACTGCACGCAATAAAAGTCATACATTCCCCACACGATTTTTTCTATTTCCTTTGGTCTTTTCAATTTGGATTTTTTTTTCAGAAGTTTTTTTTTACTTATGCCTGTTTTTTTTTTTACTAGCTTTACTAACGGCATGTCATCCTCGTCGGTCTCGTCCGACACCTCCACCGTGTCTATGTGCGGCTCTTGTAGGATCACGTCGTCTTCGTCGCTTGAGGTCAGCAGACTTATAGGGTCGTCTTTTCTGTGAAAAAAAAAAATGATTGTAAAAGAAAAAAAAACGGCCTTTTGTCATCAGAGTGAACAAGGAGTGAACTTCGGACGATGAAGAAAACTGCATGTAAGAAAAAAAAAATGCTAGAGTCAAAAAGACCTAAGGGTCAGTTCACATCGAGACGTGAAGCGACGCGACGCTGCGCGCAGTTTTTAACAATTATCGAACTTATTTTCTTCACGAAAAGGTATCAATTCAGTGCGAGTGTCGCCACGCCTCGTTGTACGCTGAGATGCGCAGCGCGTGTACCTTATTGTGGAGTTAATAAATTCGATATTGTATCGGATCATAAAAAAGTGCGCGTCGCGTCTCGGTGTGAACTGACCCTAAGTGTTTGCAAAAAACATATACACAACAATAAGTTTAAATTATACTATCTGGAGTTGCTACTAATTAATGATTAATTAACACTTCAGTTTTAATTATGTTCTATTCTACCTTACGTAATTACAAAATGCTAACATACCCCTGCCTACCTCTTCCGAGGATAGACGCTGTTAAATAAACAAACCTCCTCTTCTCTGACCGCGTTAGGCCATACTTTTTATCCCTGTAGTTCCCAGTACACCCACATTTCGCCAGTTATGTTTAAGTCCCATGGGGGGCGAGCCTATTCAGACTCCGGGCTGCTACCGAGAAATTCCTATTATAAAAACCCAATAACACTTTGACCAACCTGGGAATCGAACCCAGGCCCTCATGCTCAGCACTAGCGCTTGCGAATACTAGACCAACGGGGCAGTCGTAATACACAAATCTTTCAATTTGCCTGCCATTTCCCAACTATGTTCAAGTCGGCTTCCAGTCTAACCGGATGCAGCAAAACGTCAAAACATATGTGAATCTTTAATTAAAAACCATAATTATAATATTGTTCGTGTTTGAAGTTGTTCGTGAATACGTTTACCTCGGGCAAACTCTGCAGTTTGATAAGAACAACTTTGAGAAGGAAGCTAACAGAAGAATTCAGCTGGGCTGGGCAGCTTTTGGGAAGCTCCGTCGAGTCATCTCGTCGCGTATTCCGCAGAGCCTAAAGACTAAAGTCTTCAATCAGTGCGTCCAGCCTGTCATGACCTACGGAGCCGAAACGTGGACACTCACGGGACGGCTGGTCCATGAATTCAAGGTCGCTCAGCGAGCTATGGAACGAGCTATGCTTGGAGTGTCTCTGAGAGATAGAATCCGGAATGAGGTAATCCGGCAGAGAACCAAAGTTGTCGACATCGCTCACAGAATAAGCAAGCTGAAGTGGCAATGGGCCGGCCATATTAGCCGTAGAACTGATGACCGTTGGGGTAGACGTGTTCTTGAGTGGAGACCGCGAATCGGCAAACGTAAGGTAGGACGCCCTCAGGCAGGTGGAGTGACGAGCTTTGCAGGGTGGCTGGTAGCAGCTGGATGAGCTGCCGAGAATCGAGCTGGATGGCGTGCAATTGGAGAGGCCTATGTCCAGCAGTGGACTGCTATAAGCTGATGATGATGATGATAATTATAATATATGTTAATGTGAGGACCACGCAGCCAAGTTATAACACCATCATATTTGAATAACACAGTGTCGTACTTGTACTAAATATAAATGAATATTTTCCTCAATTTATCAGTAAAACATACCTATTTGTGACAAAAGTGGCTCAAATACATTGTTTTACGTATTTATCCCTATCCTATGCTTTGTGTTAGTGACATTCCGAATTGTGGTTCAATCTAACTAATATTATAAACGCGAAAGTTGGTAAGTATAGTATGTATGGATGGATGGATGTTTGTTACTCTTTCACGTAAAAACTACGGAACGGATGAAATTTGGCAAACAGATAGTTTATAACCTGGATTAACACATAGGATACTTTTTATCCCGATATTCCCACGGGATCGAGACTTACGCGGGTGAAACCGCGGGGCGCAGCTAGTAATTTATAAAAATACTAGCGGCTGCCTGCGGCTTGACCCGCGTAGACTATAATTATTTTTCTTATAAATTAAAAGTAGCCAAAGTTACTCCTTATAATATCAGCTATCTGCCAGTGACACTGTGACAGTCCCGTCAAAATCGGTCCAGCCGTTTCGGAGATTAGCCGGAGCAAACAAACAGACGTGGGACAGGTGCCTTAATCCCGACAAAATACACTTTATCATCATCAGGCGAAAAATGTCCACTGCTAGACATAGGCCTCCCCCAAGCACCGCCACTTCGAGCTTCGTGCTTCTCGCATCCAGCGCATTCCCGCGCCCTTCACCAGGTCATCGCTCCACCTTATGCCTTACGCCTTTCAACGCTACGTCTTCCGGTCCGCGGTCGCCACTCCAGAACCTTTCGGCCCCATCGGCCATCTGTTCTACGAGCAATGTGCTGCTGACTGCTACACAAAATGCTCGGTTCCCGTGCAATAGGCGGTAGAACACTTACTTGTTCGCCTTCCTCTCCTCCTCGCGGTAGTACTCGTCGTCGTGCGCCAACAGCAAGGTGCTCGGGTCCACGTCGACCTGCACACTCTCCAGTAACATCAGACAGTCCCCGCTGCCCGCACCCGCTGCGTTGGCGTCTGTGAACAACATCAATTATTTCATTATATACTAGCTGGTGCCCGCGACTTCGCCCGTGTGGATGTCGGTTATTATATACTAAAACCTTCCTCGAGAACCAATCTATCCATTGGTGAAAACAGCATGAATGCAGTTGTTTTTGAGTTTATCGCGAACAGACAGACAGACAGACGCGGCGGAGGACTTTGTTTTATAATATGTAAGGTAAATAAAATAAATAATTTTTTTTTATATTATTCTGTTCGGGGAAACTTACAGCTAACTGATAACAGTCATCATCTGCCTTCTCCCACACAATGTTGGGGTCCGCTTCCAGTCTAACCGGATGCAGCTGAATACCAGTATTTTACATAGCGTGATTGTCTATCTGACCCGCACAACCCAATTACTGGGTCTGTCGTCTGTCAAAGATCTACGAATGACAGCCGGGAACACCGGCTTAACGTGCTTCCCGAGTCACGATATGAAATGGATGGTAACCCATCCATGAAACGACCGCGGCAAGCGTAGCTTAACCTTGGATCGACCTGTGCGGAAATTATAATTTAGCCAGGAACCCCGCTCCCCCTTCCTTTGAAGCAATACAAGCTTAAAGATATTGGTGTAGGACTCTTACCAACAAAAATCACGACTTTCCTGTGGCTGGGGGAACAGGGTACTTTGAGGATTTCCCCATTCCCCCCGCCGTAGTGAGAACTGTTCGCGAACGTGTGTGCTCAGACCGAGCTCTGACCGTTAACTGAACTTCGATCACTTCGATGGTTAAAATTATAACTAGCTAACGTTATCCAAGGTTGAGCGGTCTAAATTAACCGAAAACCAAATTTACTACTACGACATAAAGGCGCTGTTACCATGGACGTACGGTCGACAGCAGGAAATCCGTTGAGATAATTTTGTCGAATATTATCCTCATAGCTAGTTTCGGAGCATTCCATGTTAGTATTTAATTATTTATCCGGCAAATAATTTCATTTAAATCCTGAGCATATATTTATTGCAATACAACTCCTTAAGTTCATATTATATACTGATACTGACCTGCAAATTGCAAAAAACTTAAGAAAATTTGAATTTCGCGGGCCACCTTAGCGCATCCCCCTTAAAGAGTTTTGTATTGCTGATTCTAATTATTCTAATTCAGTAAAGTCAGTAGTCCTTTTGATGCACCTTGCAGGTCGCATCTTAGACACCTCCTTAAATCCCCCCCCCACTCGACTGACTTTTACTCCTACTCTTTCACTGTGCACGCGGTTCGGTTGTGGAATTCACTTCCGCCGGACATCAGGGAATGCCAAACTGTTGCAGTATTTAAAAGAAGAGTGAAAGAACACTACCTATCCATTTCGTCATAGTTGCATAGTTATTTTAAATTAAGTACTTTATAATAATATATATATTATATATTTTTTAGTGATATTTATTTTAGGAGTATGCATGTAAGTATAGTCTCATATTGTATGTTTATATTTAAATTAGTGAATTGTTTCTTATTTTATGTATTTTGTTTCTCTTCTACTCTTACACACTGTGTCTACATCTCTTCTATCTACTTTCCTATCGCAGGTATGCTGGAAGAGATTTCTTTAGAAATAAGCATTGCCTTTGTACGTATTTTTCTGTTCCTTTCTTGTCGTCTGTATTTATATGTGTGTGCATAAATAGTTAAATAAATAAATAAAAACATATTTGTTACAGTCGAGAACCATACTTTAATCAACATACAGCCGTGACAAAATTATAATTATATTTTTCGATATCGAAATTCTGGTTTTGATCACACAAATTCCGCAATTAAAAACGATTTCCAGAATTTTGTTAAAACCGGAATTCCGGAGCGCACGCCCTAATATGGGTTACGGTTATACAAAACCGGCCAAGTGCGAGTCGGACTCGCGCACGAAGTGTTCCGTACCATTATCTATAAAACGGCAAAAAAATCACGTTTGTTGTATGGCCCCCCCTTAAATATTTATTTTATTTTAATTATTAATTTTTAAAGTGAATATATAACTAAATATTCAGTGAATATTTCAAGCGTCTACCTGTTGCCTTTATCAATATCGAGCAAAAACGAGCAAATCACGTTTGTTGTATGGGAGCCCCCTTAAATATTTATTTTATTGTTTTTTTAGTATTTGTTGTTATAGCGGTAACAGAAATACATCATCTGTGAAAATTTCAACTGTCTAACTATCACGGTTCATGAGATACAGACTGGTGACAGACGGACAGACAGCAGAGCCTTAGTAATTGGGTCCCGTTTTACCCTTTGGGTACGGAACCCTAAAAAATACAAAATTGTCCTACCTTTATCAACCGAAACTTCAATAAACACAGGCTCAGCCTCCTTTACGTCCTCAATCTCGATGGGCTCATCGTTCAGCGGCACCTCGAACTCGACCGGCACCGTGACAGCGGCGCTCGGGGCCGCGGGCGGCGGGGCCAGGGCCGCGAGTAGCGGGTTGGGCACCTTGTTCTTTATGTGGTAGTTTGTTATCATGTCCTCGATGTCTTCTTTGTGGTCGAGGGGGGGGACTGCGGGGGGCACGGGGGGGCTGCAAATGAGAAAAAGTTTAATTAGGTTGATGGAAGGATGAAATAACATAATGCCTATATCCAGAATATATGTATATATAGCACCTTTCGCCAGTTAGGGCGTTATCACACCGACGATTTGCCAGCGTGTTTCTAGAGTGGGGAATCTGTGAACGTGCGTATGCGCCGCGTTTTCACAATATTGTACACTCGTTTGTCTCGCTCTCTCTTGCGTACTCACGTCAATCGCTCTCGTTCCCGCAGCGCACACGCAGCGAGCGCGTTGATCAATCGCGTCGCTGATAACACGTTCGCAAATCGCCAGTGTGATAAGGACCATGAGGTTTATACCAAAAATATATTTAATTAAAATGTCAACTAACTTATTTCTACTGTAATTTTATGGTGTAAATAATAAAGAGTATTCTATTCTATTCTGCAAACCTAGTCCAGGATAAATTCTTACGCAATCACTCACTAAAGGGCATCAGTAACACATTCAATCTGTACTTAGAAGATTTCAACTTCATATCTCACCACTTTTTAATAGTTATTTATGATATAAGTGCGGTAATCATCTTACGCACGTGTATCATACAACGTTTTACTATGCATTGTGCGAGGAAATAAAATTATATTAATCAAAATCTAAATCTAAAGTATGTAATTAATAACGCGTTTAATGAAGTATTAGTTTTATTGCTAAGGAACTTCCGCTGCCCCCCCCCCCCTCACCCCTTCTCACGTATGACTTCAAACAAAAACAACGTCGGGCTGACGACGGAGTTAAAATTTAAAAAAAAAAACTGAAAAGTAAAAAGCACTAGTGCGAAAATGTGGCACTTTCCGCACAATTTGGCTGCTTTGAAAACGCCCCTTTCGAGCACATGCATTGTAAAATAATTATAGTTTGTATAACTGGGACATTGGATACGCCTACATGCTGTGGCGTAGTAATGAATAGTTTGTATTTAAGTAATGTAAGTACTAACACTAGTTTCTAAGTCGAGTGTATGCTAACCAAATGGAATATACCTATGGGTCCAAAATACAACCATTGGACTAACGTGCTTTACGAGGTACGGAGGGGTCTCGGTATGTATTGGATGGTCACCAATCCACGGACCGACCGCGGCAATTATAGCTTAACCTTGATGGCTCGACCTGTGCGGCTGTTACTACTTAGCCTATGTCATCTTATCATCTGCCTAGCCTTTTCCAACTATATTTGGGTCGGCTTCCAGTCTAACGGGATGCAGCTGAATACCAGTATTTTACATGGAACGACTGCCTATCTGACCTCCACAACCCAGTAACTGGGTAATACCCCTTGGTAAGACTGGTTGTCAGACTTTCAGGCTTCTGACGACCCGTAACGACTGTCAAAGATCACCAAATGACAGCCGGGACCAACGGCTTAACGTGGTGTCAAAGTCACGAGAGTCTAGATATATAAAGATGGTCCCCATCCACGGACCAACCCCGGCAAGCGTAGCTTAACCTGACGGATCGACCCGGGCGGCTGTTACTACTTAGCCACTAGCTCCTATCCTATGCCTATGTCATCTTATGTTCACATTAATATGCTTTATAGGAAATTATCATCAAACTCACCTTTTGCCAACATTCCTGTCATCCCCGATGATGCCATTCTGAGTCTTCATCAACTTGTTTAGGGATCCGGCTATCCTCCTCTGTATGTCATCGATCATCTTCTCAGCATCCACTGGAGATGGTACCGAGACTGTGGTGGAGTCACCAGCGTCTATCGCCTTAGGGGGCGAAGGTGGTGAAAGTGGTGACTTAGGTGATTTCGGTGATTTTGGGGATGAAGGTGCAGTGAGGGATGGGGGTGTTGACTTTGGTAGTGGGATTTCTGATGGTGATCTGGGTTTCTGGAAGAAGAGAAGGTGATTAGATAACATTTGCAGTGAAGTACAGTAAATAGTTATTATCTGTCAATGGAGAGACCATGACTTGGGAGATGGAAATAAGCTTCTATTCATTCTGGATCGCAGACGAAGTCTCCGGTAACAGGCACAGTTAAGTACAATATTATTTTAAAATATCAATCTCCATAAAACTAAATACAGGCCCATCACAAAGTCATTATCTACACATTTTGTTCATAAAACTAAGTAACATTGAGCAAAAATACTTAACAAATCAAAATATTTTATTTCACATACACCTACATGGGCACTCATGAAACGTCAGAAGCTAAGTGCACGGTTCCAATTGGTTGTTTCCTATGGAGAAGAGCCGCCAAGAAACTCCACGGTTACTCTTTTAAAAATAATTGGCTGTTACAATATTTTCAAATTACAGTGTTAGTAGGCATGGGAGCACTCAAAACATTGTGTTTATAGGTGCATGCAACGGTACAGAAGTTGTAGGGGTATTTTAAAGTTAAGTTATAAATTATAATATTTAAAATTGTTTTTATCAAAAAAACATGGAACTTTGACCTTCAATATCTCCGTAACCAGACGCGTCCTAGGTATGATTAACTACAAAAAAGAAACGAGCCAGCCTAACAGTAGTCGCGTAAGATGTGTGGTAGAGGTTTGCACCGCTTGTTTCTTAGTCAAAATCAGCATTTGTTATGATTATATAAAGAATATCAATTGATTATTCTTATTTCTTCATTATTAATGTATAAATTAAAAAAAGGAAACAAAATTTATTTATTCTCCGGTGACCTCCGGTTTTTCACCGGAGATTGCCCAATCACCGGTGAATTCAATCGGTTGTTAAAATCTCGCTCCGGTGCAAACCTCTAATGTGTGGCATTGGTCATCTGACAGGCTGACAGTACCAACCTCTCGGAAAATGGATTGATACCATCCGACGGTAAACTCGAGCACCGCGCGCGATCATTGGTCAAATCAAATAGCGCGCCCCCGGCTTCCTGTTACACACTTCCGTCTCTTTTCACGAAATCACTCACACAGATTGCAGGAAAGAGAGGGGAACGATTTTTGACATCAAACATGA
Source organism: Lithophane ornitopus (assembly GCA_948473465.1). Classification (NCBI taxonomy): domain Eukaryota; kingdom Metazoa; phylum Arthropoda; class Insecta; order Lepidoptera; family Noctuidae; genus Lithophane; species Lithophane ornitopus. The sequence goes on along the minus strand of OX419643.1, from coordinate 9,958,896 downwards.
TAACAGTAACGCGGAGTATAAGTGACGGTCGCCTTCGTGAAGAGTGTTTTTACATATTCTTGGCTACCATACCTGGTCCAGCAACAGGCTGGGCACCACCTTCCTCTTCAAGCGCACCTTCCCTCGCACGCTCTCGTAGTCCTCCGCGTTGAAGTGCCGACTGCACACCACCGTCCCTAGGGGCAGCTTGCCCTGGATCGGGATCAGCTCCAGCCATTTACGGCGGAGAAGGCGGCTGGTTGGGAACCTGGGGGAGGAAAAGGGGTAAGTATTAAAATAACAAACACAAGTGGAGATACCTTAAGGGGGATGCGCTAAGGTAGCCCTCGTAATTCAAACTTTCTTACGCTTCTTGCAATTTGCAGCTCAGTGTCAGGTTGTATGTTGATTAAAATATGATTCGCGACCGTAACAAATATGGCTGCACAGAATTATAAACATTAGAATCAACAATAGCTAAGTTAAGTTCATATAAGTGCCAAATGTCATGATTTCATGAAATAGTCATTCAATGCACTTACATGAACTTAGAGAGTTGTATTGCTGATTCTAATGTTTATAATTCTGTAAATCCATATTTGTTACGAAACATTTCTACGCTAGGGGTTCTAGAATCCTGCCAGGGTTGCGGGAAAGTCCGAAAGGGATACCGGGACCTTGGCAACAGGCAACTGAAGGAACACGGGTGGGTTTTAGTCAGTAAAAGTCTGACACGCCCTCCCACTCCGCCCAGAACGGGAGGTCATTTGTAATTGCCGAAACGCAAAACAAAAAAAAGTTTTTCTAGTATCATAATTATACTGAATTCTACGCTAGGAGTTCTAGAATTATGTACTGAATTCTACGCAAGGGGTTCTAGAATTATGTACTGAATTCTACGCAAGGGGTTCTAGAATTATGTACTGAATTCTACGCAAGGGGTTCTAGAATTATGTACTGAATTCTACGCAAGGGGTTCTAGAATTATGTACTGAATTCTACGCAAGGGGTTCTAGAATTATGTACTGAATTCTACGCAAGGGGTTCTAGAATCGTGTACTGAATTCATGGTTACAGTTTGCGCGGCGATGCACCTGCCACCCTGTATGAGAGAAGCTGATATCGGCGCTGACTGTCCAGTGTGGTACTTCCCTGAACAAGTTCCTTCAAAAATGTGTTGCTCTATTACTATGAAGGTAAACAAAACTTACTCAAAATAAAATGTTTCTTCAGAGGTCACCTCGCATCCCTCCACACAGCAAGGGCCCATGATGAGGCAGGATTACTTCCTGTAACCAACATAATAATAAATTAATGCACTGCCTGGGATGTGGACTATGCGATCATTGTGCCGATAGTCGTATCAGCCAAAAGCTTAATTGCCAAGAGCCTCGACCAAAACCTATGGAGGCTCTCGTTGGGCAGCTGGATTAAGGACTTGATTCAGAAAGCGGTACGATCCATTTTTAAAAGAGTGTCCTTGGAGTTTCTTGCCCGTACTTCTCCATAGAGATCTACGTTTTGGAATGGGCAACTAGCTTCAACTCTCTGACTAACTGACCGACTCTTTGACAATTCAAAAGTGCCTGTAAATGGTTTAATTGAAAAAAATGCTTTGAGTTTGAGTTTGAGTTTTACATGGGACTTAAACTTAACTGGTGAAATGTGTGTGTACTATAGGTACACCTCTGCATGACCCTTCGGGGATTACAGGCGTTATGTTATGTTGCTTACAGAAGTAAAATTTCATTTATGAGAAGTGGTGAATTCTGGTGGTTGAAGTGCAAGCACTACTGTTGAGTATAGGGTTCTGAGTTCAGTCCCCGGACTGGGCAAACTAGCTTCCGCCCGAGGCTTCGCCCGCGTGGTATGTCGATAAAAAGTAGCCTATGTCCTTTCTCAGGCTCTAGACTATCTGTGTACCAAATTTAATTTAATTCGTTTCAATAGTTTTGTTTTTAGTTTCAGTAGTTTTCAGTAGTTTTGGCGTGAAAGCGCGACAGACAGACAGAGTTACTTTCGTATTAAGTATTATTTATTTTTATTTTTTTCGCATTTTTTTTTTATGAGTAAGGATAGCAACAGAATCCTGATTTGAGCCCAATTGTGCGAACTCGTTTCTCAAGTAGATAACTGACAAATGCTTGCACTGACTGGACAGGTCCACTCAAATCTGTGTGGTTCTTTCCTCAAAAGACCATTTCAGACACCAATCTACATGGTCTTCACATAATCTGACCAAGATTATGTCTGGACTTTAAAAGAGACTGCGACCTCTGAGTTTGTTTCGGCCTTTCTTCTCAGAGTAGTCAGATAGGAGATGCCAACCTTTTTAAAATACGATTGACGTGTAAAAATTTTTGTACAAACCTACTTACAGAAATAAATTCATTTATCATTGGTCACAAGCTATAGTACTGAGCATGGCTTCCTGGGTTTGAGTCCTAGGTTGCACAGTGTCATTAGGTTTTTCTAATTTCTTAGTTATAGCCCGGAGTCTGGGTTTGAACCCAGTTAATGTGAATAGGCTTGCTCTCCCTATTACATAGATTCATAATATACTGCTGAAATCTCTAACACCTCTACCCACCCCATTGAGGTATGTAAACAACATGTATAATATAATATTTATTCCCCTCACATCAAAATACTATAAGAAATGGTGATTTTTAAACTTAGGGATACCATGCTATAAAATGGAATTTCCCACATTTTATTTTTTATTGAAAGTGTATTTTTTGCTGATTTTTGTTTGATAAAATAATATCAGGAATATAGCAGCCTTTCAGTGGGGCTTATTAAATGGGAATTATTCCCTTGTTATAAGTTAAGGTTGTAATAACACTAACATATCTCTATTTAGAATAACATAGTTTTGTTGTTACAAAATAAATATAATTAAAAAGAAACATTATTTTATTACATTGGCCTTTCCTGCCTACCCCCTATAAATAGTGGCGCTAAAATGTAATCACATATTATAGATAATGGTTTATCAAACAAATTGAGAATCACGCCCTTACAACACATTCTCAACCAATAAAACAAGTTGTAAACTAACAACATATTTATGAAATATTTTCCCAAAATTAATGTAAATTACCCACAACTGGCAACCCTAACGACTTGTACAGCCGAAAAGCAATAACCAGTCGCGGAGCCTTATTCCGAAAGCTATATCGCAGCAACATCGAAAACACAACATCAACCTTATTACTATGCAGCATAGAGTTCATAATGCCATATCAAATGCAACAAGCTCGATCGCGTTTACGAAGCGATTTCCAGAATACCACCGCGGCGATAATTAATGCAATGCGTTTTAAAATCGATATTTAACGCATTTAATTCAATAAATAAACGTAATATAATGTTTGTAAACAGTTCTTACGGGATTTTACGCGCGAAAACATCGGCATCGGCGGTTAGAAATACATAAATGAAATATCACAGCTTACCTGTGGTTATGAGGCGTCTAACGCAATATGTTGTTGATTTATGGTGGAAACTTTAATATCTAACTATTATTACACACATATTCACTTAAAATCTTCATAATAACCGGTGTTTTGTTAAATTTTTGCCCTGAAAAATATTTACTCGGCCTTTTTTTCGCACTTTTGACAAATGCTAGTGATGTGCGTGCACAACTTCAAAGCACAGATTAAAAATATTGTGTTATGAATCTTTAGTCGATTATTGATCAAATCAACTACCTAACTAAACAATTATTGTATTGTTTAGTTAGGTAGTTGATTTGGTCCTTCATTCGTTATTTTAGCATTTACATGTTGCGCTGACCCCAAATAAATTGGGATAAGGGCAGGAGAATGAGGATGATAAATGATTGCTAGTTGAAATTATTATTCACACAAAGCGAAACTGAAATACTTAAGTGAATACCTACTAACAAAAATTGAGACCTCAATCGAAACTTTTCTTCATAATGCTGAGGCTACATTGTCGCGTTATCGCAAACTTCACGAGCTCTCTCTCGCACACCGCTCGACGTCTCGCTTAGCAACAGAGAGCACACGAAGTAAAGTTCGCGATAACGCGACTGTAGCCCCAGCATTAGAACCAAAATAACATTCACACACGAATTCTCTCGTAGGGATAGGTAGAAATCTATTGTTAGTACCTACTTCAATTTAACGTTTCTAATGTTGTGAGTCATGGGACTGACAGTCGCCTGCTATTGAGGACTTCATTCGTAATGGTAGTCCTGCGACATTTCATCTGATAGCCTGATCTTGGCATTGAACCCAGTGTCCCGGAGTACATGCTCAGCAGTCGCGCTTAAGTGGGTGATAGACGTGCATACTTAAAGTATGCGGTTTTGAAGTTCGCGACTTTACTCGGCTCGCCGTAGGCGACACACGTGAAGCTTGCTCAAAATTTCATTGCTGGATCGCCGACGAACTTTCTCGGCGGTTTAAAAGTCCGCGTACTTAGCATGACACACGGGCGAGTAAGTTCGCCGAGCCATAAGTACGCGGACTTGCTCGCCCGTCTATCACCCCTTTTACGATCACTAGACTGCTGAGGCAATTTTAATGATAGGTTTATAAATAAAATACATTCAATAATCAGAACACATTTATTAATATTCTCATTTCTTAACAAAACCCTCCTAACGTAGTCGGGTAAAAATAAAAAATCTTTTTATTGAAATCATATTGAAACAAAAACAAGAAAACAGTTATAAAATAAAAATCTAACTGGAAACAACTACTTTTCGCACCTTTAATTATTTGCCAAAACAAAACGCGTTCTCCTAAATCAGAAAGTACCTAATTATGTTGTGACAATTTATAACAAAGTATTATTAAATTTTGGGTAAGTACCTACTGCTTATGCAATCAAAGGTACCTATTTATACTAAGGGGGTAAGATTACTTGTACAGGTAACTGAACTAAAGGGCTCGATCGCGAGTTCGTACGGCCAATTCCAATGCGATGCGATCGTTGCGCGAGTATGTATTGTATGCAATCGTAGCGTTAATTTTGTTCGACGAACCAGAAAAATTGTGACCTATCAACGCGACGATCGCGTATTCGCGCGAACGACTTTTTTGGTTAGAACGTGGGGCGGGGATCATCATTAATTCGAGCGAACGATGGCCTATCTGGGCGCCATATAAACGCTTAACGCATTTCTAATCAAACTCAAATACCTCATTCATCTTTCTTTTTATCAATATTATTCCCATACACATTTCTCAAATGATACTTCGCCCTACAATGTTTCCGATATTGATTATAATTAATAAACTTTTTATCACAAAGCGTACACTCAACAGGCCGCTCGCTTGTATGTTTGTACATCGTATGAGTCCTCAACCCAGCCACACCAACAAACTTAGCATCACACTCTGGACACTCATACAAATACTTCTTTGTATGAGACCGCATATGAATCACAAGATAATCTTTGTGCAAATATTTTTTCCCACACACATTACAAGCGTACTTTTTCTCAGTGACATGAGTCTCTTTATGTCGTTTCAAATCTGTCCACTGCCGCGCTTTGTGCCCACAAATGTCGCACGTGAAAGGTTTTTCACCTGTGTGTATTCTAGTGTGCACATCCCTCGCGCTCTGGTTGCGAAAACATGCTCCGCAGTAAAGACACTGGATCCTCTTAACCCCAGTATGTATGCTCATATGATATTCATAATCTTTTTTGCTCTTGCACACTTTTCCACACTCAACACAAGCAGATTTACAGTATTTATGCTGATTTATATGAGCCCGTAGATTGTATTCGCCGTTCGTAACGAAAGAGCATAAGTCGCAGGACAGTAGCTTTTCAAAATGTGTCATAATGTGTTGTTTGTAGAATGATTTTCGATAGCGCAGTCCGCATTCTGTGCATTTGAAATGTGGTTGGCTCAAATGCTCGTAGTTGTGTAGTAAATAATCACAGTAGTTTGAAAATGCTAGTTTGCATTCCTGGCAGAGAAAAGACTCTCCGTTATGCTTCTCTCTGTGGGCAATTAAGTCTGCGTTTTTCCCGAATTTCTTTGTACATAGTGAGCAGGTGTATTCATGTACAGTTTTATTGTGGATTCGGAGGTGATTCAGTAATGCCATCTTGTTTTCAAACTCTTGCTGGCAAACGGGGCAGGTCAAGTCCGTTTCGTCATCTGTACTGATGCGGCGTTTGGGTTTAATGTCCGCTGGCTCCTTATATGAGATACTGAAAGAAAATTATAATAATATTGAAACATGTACCCCACTTCCCATTTAAAAGCGATCGTCACGCGCATGCGGTTTCGTGCCAAACAAACTACTAATATTAAGCAAAGCATGCATTTTTTATGTGGAAGATAAGTGCATAACATTCCTCTTTCCTATGATGTTTCATAATACCCAAAATATGTTTTGGAGTATCATATCTATTTAATTTCGTGTTTCGGAAAGCATGTTATGTCGGCTGTCATTCGTAAATCTTTGGCAGTTGTTACAAGTCAGAAGCCCAAGTCTGACATCCATTCTTATCAAGGGGTATTGTGTAACCCAGAAACTGGGTTGTGGAGATCAGAAAGGCAATCTCTCCATGTAAAATGCTGGTATGATGTGCATCCGGTTAGACTGGAGTCTGGAAGCCAACCCCAACGTAATTGGGAAAAGGCTAGGTAAGATTAAGGAGGTAGGATTGTTAATTTTATCATATCTATGTAGAATGTAATGCTTTCAAAATGAAATAAGGGTTGGGGCAAAATACAGCATCAATAATTAAAATACTTACGGTTGCTCAGTTTTCCTCAATTTATACTTTCTAAATACTTTACTTTCATCTCCAAACACATCATATTCAGCATCTAAATCTTCATAATTCTCCTTTATGTCTATACCAAGCATCTCAAGCTCAGTTTTATTCTTCCTCTTACCCTTACCCCCTCCAACTATGGTAACATTACCCTCACTTTGCAATGCAATGTTACCCTGTTGCTCAATTGGAACTTCAGAACTTTTTTTTACCCGACTGCCAAGGATGATTACATTTTTTACTGTATTAGTATCTCTGCTACTAGGTTCAGTGGTATTAACTGTCTCAGAATCAGTTTCTGTAAAATTTTGGATTTCTTTTCCTTGAATAGGTTCTAGACTGCAGATACCCTCATCTGATGGATCTTCTTCCTTTAATGTTATTTCTCCATATTCGGGTCCGTTAGTTTTATTTATATTTTGGTCAAAAATTTCATCTTCAAATTGTATTCTACTCGCCATGTTAGTGGTTTTGTAGATAGATGATTTTTCTTTGACTGGTGTGTTAATATTGATGTTTAATTTATCAAATAGTATCCATCAGTAGTAGTATAATAACATTGGAAAATAGACATATCAGTTTACTAAATTAACCTGCCCTGAAACATGGAAAAACAATATAGATAAACACAAATCAATAAACTCATTAGTCAATAGATTTCATTAAAAACAATCTCAAAATATTTGAATTTAACTACAATGCTGGAAGTCACTTGCTGCTTTAGCATTTTTTTACTTTTGTGTACTTTTCATAAAACTTTGCATGACCTAATAATTCACTTACCGACCTGTTCACTTGAATTATATCCCTTATAAATTTATTTAATATTATCAGGATGTATGTACTATGTAGCTATCTAATAAGCTGTTCAAATACATAGGAATTTAATTAATTTAAATGTAAACAGACAGAATCTTGCCTGTTTTCATGAAACTTTTATTATGTGTTCCGTTAGACGTCTGAAGTCCATTATGAGAGAGTACATCGTCCTTTTCACACGCCTTCCGTTAGATGATGTCGCTTCCGTCACGTGAAGTGGCCCCAACGCCACCTATAGCCTAACCTGGAACTAACTGCACCACAGAGCAAGCCGCCATACCTTATGTCATTGTTGCGTCGTTTTCCTAATTGCGCGCGTGTTCGTTCGTTAGATTTATCAATCTCCGTTTTGTACGGAGATATTTTTCAAATTTAATTGAATACTTTCGAGATTAAAGTAGAAAGTACCTATAAATTGCTTTCAGTTACGTGAAAACAGTGAGATTGGCGGAATAAAACTTTTCTTTTCCGTAAGTCGGCCATCTTGCTAAGTTTGGAAAAAGTGCAAAATTAACTTTCAAAGATCGACCTGAAATCATAAGTGATTGTGAAATGGACACTATGGACAGTGATAAAGTGATCGAGCCAGTGGTTGACAATCTCGCGGACGTTTTGAATGATCACGATACCACGCGGTTACGAAAAAGTGGAAAAAGTGGGAAAAGTGTAAATGTGCCGCCGCCCGTGCCGGCAAGTGCGTCAAGCTCGAAGTCATCATCATCAGCATCGAGTTCTAGTTCGAGCGAGGAGGATGAGCCGCCGTCAAAAAGACGGCGCCGGGTTCGGTCACACGAGTCATTACGAGAAATAGATCGCAGGTTTGAAGTTCTGTCACAGCAACTTGTAAGTCACGTTAATAATATATTTTGTGCAAATTACGCTGCGATGCAACCGAGTTCTTCAGGAATTTCTGCTGTGCCTACGTCGGGACCAGTAAATAAACCCTTAGATGATCCGTTTTTACGCCTGTCAGCGGAGGTAAATGATATTGCCGATCTTAACGTTTGCATCAAGGAACCATCCGTACCGAAAGCGAATCCTGACCGAGTCGCGAAGTTGGCCACAATGCAAAGGTTCGACTCCTTAGATTGGAACTCTGTGCGGTATAATGAGGTGCAAAAGAAATATGCTGCTTTCCCAGCATTCACTGAGCTGAAAGTAAACGAGGAATTGAGACGTTTAGAAGATCCGTTTGCCCCACTTAGATGGTATCAGATGGAACGTAGCTTCGCCGCCTTGTCAAATGCCTTTCTAGCCCAAAATGAGTCTGTTAATTTAGCTCTGCGCAATTTAATTGACTGGTCTGCAAAACCAAACGCACAACTTACATCAACTACAATTTACGATAAACTAAAAGAGTTATTTGGAAATGAGTCTGATTACAAAACAATTTCTCATGATATTTTGCAAATGATTTGTGGAAAGCGGGCCGAGGTTTTAGAATTACGGCGTAAAGCGTTGCTTAAAGGTTTAAAAGGGAAATACATACGTGAAGATATTGACAAAATACCCCCCTCAGTGGAATATATGTTTAACCCACAAAGTTTATCTGCTTATATACAAAAGATTGGCGGAATGGACAAAATTAACAAAGATTCAGCACCGAGTTCAAAATTCTCTGGACGTTCTAAATCACCAATTCTTTCAAAATCTCCAGTGGCTTCTACTTCCCATGAGAAGCCCTTTCGTTTTCAACAAAATAAAACAAAACAAGGAAAGAACAATAAACGTCATTTCGATGAGCAAGGAAAAAAGAAAAGGGGGGGGCGGAGAGGTGAACCCAATAGAAATAGACGCAAATGACTCGAGGTTTATGGGGGGTTGCCTGATGTTTTATCAAGAGGTGTGGGCCAAATTCAATCCACCCAAGATGATTCTGAGATTAATTTCTGCAGCACGCATCCCTTTCAATCAGACACCACCCCTTATCTTCCCAACACCGGACATCATGAAAAAATTTCAAACACCAAGTTCTTCAGCAATGTCATTGGAAATTCAAGACATGATTCAAAGTCAAATTCTCGAGCCTGCACCTTTAACTCCATCATTCATATCCCCACTATTCATAATAACAAAAAACAGTGGAAAGAAGCGGGTTATTTTCAATTTGAAGGCATTAAATCAATTCATGAAACCAAAACATTTCCATCTTTTTCATCATCACCAAATGTCCAACTTCTTACAAGCAGGCGACTGGATGGTCAAACTGGACCTAAGCCAAGCCTATTATCATTTGAGGATTTCTCGAAGACACCGTTGCTTTCTACGCATAAGTTACGAGGGTCGACTGCTACAAATGACCTGTCTGCCCTTTGGTCTGGCTGCAGCACCGAAAATGTTTGCATCGGTCACAAACTGGACTGCCGAAGTGTTACGCAGCAAAGGTCTTCGCTTGGTTCTCTTCCTAGACGATTATTTAATAGTCCACCAAAGCAGGGAGACGTTATCAACGCATGTCCAGCTAGCTATAGAGTTCCTCACCTCCCTAGGTTGGAACATCAATATGGAAAAATCTATACTAATCCCAACAAGGTGTATAGAATTCCTGGGAATTGTCTGGGACACACACTCCAACACCAAGAGTTTGCCTCCAGACAAAGTTTGCAGGATCCGTCAGTGTCTATTGACTCGCTTAGCAGCCGGCAGTTGGACCCTCAAGCAGGCGCAACGCCTCTTAGGGTATCTCAACTTTGCGACCTTCATCACCCTCCGGGGAAGGTTGCATTGCCGTACGTTGCAGCGCCACAGCAATCATGCCCAGAAAAATTCGCGCCATCCAGTACAGTTCACAGACGAGGTACGAAAAGATCTGAAATGGTGGTTAGAGAATGTGAACCAAAAATCTCGTATTCACCCCAGGAGGTCACCAGTCAACTATCTTGTCACAGACGCCTCAGACATTCAATGGGGAGCCATACTAAACAACAAACAAATAAGAGGCACATGGAATCAACACCAACTGAAGTGGCACTGCAACTTAAAAGAAATGTATGCAGTGATAGCTGCAATAACCCTAGAAGCAAATATTTTACAAAATTCAACCATTATTTTGCAAACAGACAACAGAACAGTCGTGTCTTACATAAAAAACGAGGGCGGAACAAAATCTCAAAACCTCCTGAAACTGACAAAACAGCTGCTGGCACTAACGGACAGCCTGAACGTGGTACTAGTTCCGCACCACCTACCGGGACTGTACAACATGGAAGCCGATCACCTGTCAAGAAATCGAATCGGTTCAGAATGGCATCTGCTGAGCGAGGCGACCCACAAAATATTCACGCACTGGGGAACTCCAAGCATAGACCTGTTCGCCTCGCAAGAGGCACACGTCGTATGCAACTATGTTACTCTAGACTTATCAGACTCGAAGGCTTGCTTTCACGACGCTTTCAGCAGATACTGGCTATACGACCTGGCGTGGATTTTTCCTCCACCAGCCCTGCTCCCACGTGTGTTACACCATCTCAACTCAGCAAAAGGCAAGTTTATAATAGTAGCACCCAAGTGGAAGAAACCCTTTTGGCGTCCCGATCTGAAGAGTCGCGCCCTAGCACGTCCTATGAAAATCAGGGACCTGAAAACATCATTGGTGGACACAATGACTGGGCGTCCCCCAGCTCAAGTACTCAACCTACAGTTGGAAGCCTGGCTCATTTCGGCTGGGACTCCCTAACACAAAACTGGTCAGGTGAGGAAAAGCAGCTTTTGTCAACGTGTTGGAGAGCTTCTACGCTCAAAACTTATACTCCTATATGGAGCAAATGGGTACTGTGGTGTAATCTTAATAACCTAAACTGTCGTTGCCCAGCACCTAGTAATGTAGCCCAGTATTTAGCAAAACTCTTTCTTAAAGATCATTTAGCATACCGTACTATTCTGGTGCATAAATCAGTTATAGCATCAGTTTGTGAAACTCTGTCTGATATTAAGATTTCATCAAATCATTTAGTTAGGCATATTTTAAAAGCTGTATCATTAGCTAGACCAATCCCAACAAAATTGCCAATTTGGGATGCAAGAATAGTAATTCAGTTTTTAAAAAATACAGATCCAGATTTGCAAAGCTTATATGATGTTTCTAGGCGTGCTGCCGCTATACTGTTGTTGGCTTCAGGTCGAAGAGTACATGACTTGACTCTCTTGCATTGTGATCCTAAACATTTGGTGGACAATGGGGACTCAATAACCCTGCATCCTGTTTTTGGCTCAAAAACTGATTCAGCTTCATACCAACAATCAAGTTGGACATTACTTGCTTCACCAGATAGAAATACAAATCCTTTGTTTTGGTTAAGAGCATTGATTGGAATTTCCAAAAATTTTAGAGGTTGTCTTACAAATTTGTTTATTACCACGAGGGAGCCTCGTAAACCGGCTAGTGCCGTAATTATAGGTGGTTGGGTAAGACGACTTCTTTCTGAAGCGGGAATACAGGCTACACCGGGTAGTTTTAGGTCAGCAGTTTCATCTCTAAATTGTTTAGAAAAATACCCAGTTAATGATATTTTGGCTAAGGCAAATTGGCGCCATGAAGATACTTTTAGAAAATATTACTACAGAGAGGTAGGAAATACAGGTCACAACAATAATAGTATTGATTCAGAAAAGTCACTTTCTCAATTCTTTGCAGTTTCTGATTAAAAAATCTAATTCAGCAATGTTGATTGTCCATTGGAGTCAAATTCCTGGGGAATTTTAGTTTTTCATTACATTGTAATATAACATAAATACTAAATTTAATCACATTGTTGCATTTTATGAAGCAAGCCACCAGGAGATAACAAACAGGTCTCTCATAATGGACTTCAGACGTCTAACGGAACACATAATATAAAAATTTTACCTTAAATAAAATTTGTATTATGTTTCCTATGACGTCTGAAGTCCAAGCAATTTCTTCCTGGTTCATCAATAACATTATGAGCCGAACAATGACATAAGGTATGGCGGCTTGCTCTGTGGTGCAGTTAGTTCCAGGTTAGGCTATAGGTGGCGTTGGGGCCACTTCACGTGACGGAAGCGACATCATCTAACGGAAGGCGTGTGAAAAGGACGATGTACTCTCTCATAATGGACTTCAGACGTCATAGGAAACATAATACAAATTTTATTTAAGGTAAAATTTTTATATTTTATTTGACATTTCTAGTGATGTCCAGTTAGTTAGTAGGGACTGGTAAACACATCGAAGACATGGCGAAGTTAACAATTATGTTTTTGACTTCTCAAATGCTCAAGCATCTATTCCACTCATGCCGCTTGTAACCAGCTATTAGTGTACCTAACCATGAAAGGAATAATTATTGTTAATTAGTTATAAATCAGTTAGTTTCCACTTTAAAACTTATATACTGGGCGTTCTGTACTAAGTGCAGCCGAGTCAACGTGAACGCGGTGCGCGGCAGTTTTAATTTCATAAGTCAGTCCCACCGCGCCGGCGAGTACTCGTTTGTCGCAGCGATAAGAACTATCAAAGAGAGTACTCGGTCAGGGACGCTCGCTAGGCGGGCAAAACACTCACTGAGAGACTCCCTACATACGCATATTTACCAGCGAGTAAGCCATAGAGGAAAGTAATATATTGGGTAGAGTAAGCGCTCGTCGCTGTCGTCGCGCACTTGCTGCTCGTGTAATGTAAGATTATAATAATATATGTATTTGTAAATGTAAAGGGGGAAAAAAAGAGGATGGAAGTTTGTATGGAAGTTTTTTGGCGATAGGATATCCCACACGGCTCGTTCAATAAATAAAATTATCTCAATGCAGTATAAAACTATACTTTTATTTACACAAAAAGTATTATATCTTTACCTACACCTTTTCATTATAACATCGATATCAGTTGAGACAACCTATTTTTACAAGCATTAATCTTAAAAAGTAGGTATATAATTGGTACACAAGTTACCAGAAGTAACTAAGCCATGGCTAGGAAGTTAGGCGCGGAACATGCACAAGAGGCGCGGGCGTGGCGACAGTGTGGCGCGGGCGTTGCGCCGTACTTTTCATATTTCATACAAATGTATAAGAGCGACGATACGCACCTCGCCCACGTCTCGTCCGCGCCTAGCAACCTGTGTATGGCGCCTCGCCGCTCCTATACATTTTGTAAGAAACACCCGCAGCGTCTGTGCATCGCTCGCACCACACAGTCGCCTCGCAGTTCCCTCGCCTCTTGTGTATGTTCCGCGTCTTAGGAATAGGCCTTTTTACCCGACTACGGTAAATAAAAAGAGAATGGTTATGAATCTTGCGCGATTCTTAACAGGCAGTGGTTTCATGTCATTAGCTGAAGTGATGGAGTTATTAAAATACAGACAAGCATAGTAAACAGCATACTTCCAATATAATAATAGAAAGTTATTATAAACTTCTAATAACATGATAATTATTTAATAACAGGGTGTAAGCACAGAATAACAAATAATACTTTTTTCATATAGAAATAAAACTGCGAATGAGTTCAAAATCTCGCTATTACTCTACGAATCTAATGCTTCGGGGCGTTTTATCATATTACAATTATTATAACATATTTACAAATACTTAGGATCTAATATATGACATTCAGGGCCGATTTTTAAATCTTCTGGGGGCTACCACCATCGCTTACAGCAGTATTATTTTAATATTACTTCAGTGTAGGAAAGAGATGAAGCTCTACAGGACGTATAGCTCCATCACTTTCCCCCACAAAGTAAGGCTAAAATAATACTATTGTAAGCGATGGTGGTAGAACCCCAGATAACGTTAACCGATAAATTAAAATCTTCAATCAGCTTTTGTATAGATAATGACTTTATCTGATGATTGTAAAATCGGCCATAGGACAAACTAAACAACATTTTATACTACGGAACACAATATTATTATCAAATTAGCTAGCGAAACTCCGCAGGCATGATGCTCCCACAAACAGGCGCGATATCGCGGGCGCGAGAAGGGTCGCACTGCCTGTCGCGCCCGCGATATCACGCCAGTTTTCACGAGGCTTAAATCGGACGCGGCGGAAAGAAGTATGTCATATAAATAATAATACAATACAATTACAATATAATACAATTCTTATTTCATCATTCACTATGTTATGGTCAGCTTCCAGAGTTCAAGTCTCTGCACATTTGCAGATGCAGCTGAATATCATAATTTTACACAACCTACTCGGAAATACCGATTATGATGACATTACAATACATACATACAATATTCCAATTAAATATTGTCTTATATTTTTTCGGGTATTATTTATAATGCTATTCTACACACCCTGTACAGTCACGTAGTTTTAGAGAACATCCTGTACATCAATACAAATAGAAAGAAAATATGTACAACCCGTTCCAGTTAACTAGACACCTGGCACTTTGACATCTCTCGTACAGTACAGTATGGGGTCCGCATTCCATTGAGGTGCCTAGTTAATTCTCACGGGTTGTAAGTTCAGATATACAAGTTCATTGATACGAGGTAAGATTATTTTAGTTAAAAAAAGAAAATAAGAAAGAACAGAGTAATTTTCATACAAAAGAAGTTGAATGCAACCTATTTATTTAGGTATTTGCCCGGCACCCATTGGCGGCACGGCATGGCAAGGTATTTTTAGGCCACGAATTAAAATTATAACCTAGAAGTATGGAAATTTGCAAAGTTGAAATTTCAATGGTGACTGCCTAAGGACGTTGCGGCATGCCGCATACCTCTACCATCGTTGCCGTTGAAATTTCATTTTTATTGTTATACCATTAAGTTACTAAGTTAATTCGTAGCATAAAAATCCCTTGGCGTCCCGAGGCGCCAGTGGGCGCTGGCACATAAGCTACAATTCCTAAGAAAGCGGACAATGGTCACATAATAGCGGCTGTCCAAATTCTGTATTTGGACAGCCGCTATTATGTGACCATTGTGCCTTTTTTGAGACCTTAATGTCAAATAGAAAATGACAGAGTATCATGACGGCCCATAAAATATGAAGGAACCGCTTTCCTAGGACCTTTACACAGACTATAGTCGCCGCGTTAAGCACCAAGTCCTCAGGCCATAATTTATTGTTATTAGGCTGTCTCGCTCGCACTTATTGAGCTTATGGAGCAGGTAGCAAACTATCGATAAGACGCAAGGCGTTGCACATTCTTATTGCTACCGATATTTATGGCCCGATGACTCGTTTATAACGCGAGGACTAATACATAGAGATACTACAATAGAAATATACTTTTTTCTTATATCTATGGATACTACGTATCAGGCTTCAAAGAGTTCAGCATACTTTTGACGTAGTCAGCCAGTCTTACACATAGGTATGATACAACCTTTTTACCCAACTGCTAAAAAGGGGTATGTTTTTATAGATACTTTTTCACAGTAAACTTTTTGCTCATCACTTGATAAAACCAATATCATACCTGTATTGTAGGGGTAAGCAAAGATTTATAGTACATCAACATTTCAGCAGTTCAAATTCACAAGGCGTTTATCAATACAATATTTTATACTGTACAATTTTGGGATCACACGGCAGTTTCATTGCGATATATCATGATGGCCCAGTGGTCAAGGCTTCGTCTCTCACGTAAGTGGTTGTGGGTTCAAATCTGGGCAAGTACCAATGTGACTTTTTCTATTAATATGTACTTTCTAAGTTTACCTTGGACATCACTTACGTTGGTGAATGAAAATATTATGAAGAAACCTGGGGGCCTACCACCACAGCTCATAGCAGTATTATTTTAATCTTACTTCAGTGGGGGAAAGAGTTGGAGCTATACGTCCTGTAGAGCTTCATCTCTTTACTACTCTGAAGTAATATTAAAATAATACTGCCCTCTGGACTTATAATTAATATTAAAAAATCGCCCACCCGTCTGAGCAAACGGGGTGATCAATGCTTATGAGATGATGCCTTCTTTGTATGAGAAAAGGACTTTAGCCTGCAGGTGGTACAATAACAGGCTAGTATTATTATTTTGGCAGTTCCATACTGCATTTGCTTTTAACCATATGAACAGCAGATGTTGACGTGTGATCACAACATTTTACTCTAAAATATCCCCACAGTACACCATCTGAACAGCCGCACTTTAAGTCACACAATTCCACTTTCTACATCACTTCGGCCTCTAGAACACCCGGTCCTGATACCCCGAGTCCTGCACAGGCTGGGTCGGCTTGGCCTGCGCGCCGGCCACGTGGTGGTGATGCCGCAGGTGCCCGGGCCGGCGCGGCGGGGCCAGGTACTCGAACATGCTCTGCGTGTGCTGTGCCAGCATGTTGGCGAGATCACACGGCATGGGGTCCGTCCAGAAGAAGTCGTGGTTGAGAGCTGTGTCGGCATCATACCTATAAATTGAGAGAGGAGATTGTGATTTGCATAGAAAACACTTTTACTGACTTTTACATGGAGCGACTGCCAATCTTTTTTTTTGAGTCTGGGAAATCATCAAATGACTTCTGTCGTGTCAGACTTTTACTGACTAAGGCTGCGTTTCCACCAGAGATGATCGAGGATGCGTAGCGAGGGATGTGTGTGAAACTAACCAATAACAACGCTAGCTGAGCTCAAGCCATGACAGTGAAGCGATGTTATTGGTTAGTTTCACACACATCCCTCGCTACGCATCCTCGATCATCTCTGGTTACCGCAGACGCAGCCTTAAAACCACCCATATTTCTTCAGTTGCCTGTTGTGTTGTGGCCCCGGTATCCCTGAATCCCGGACTTTCCCGCAACCCTGGCAGGTGACTGCCTATCTGACCTCCACAAACCAGTTACCGCGTAACAAGATACCCGTTGGCGTAGTATTATAATATCTATGCCCTTGGTAAGTCTGGTTGTCAGACTATAAAAAATGTAGTGTAGATAAGGAAAATATTGTTACGTACGCGAATGAATCGAAATGCCATTTAAAAGTGCTTTCAGATTTTTTGTTGCATGCTCTTATTAACAACCCAGCACACACTCGTGTTGCGCTTACAGTCATCAGTCATCACCATAATAAGCGCAACATCTGTATGTGTGTGTGACGGGCTTTTAAAATAGCGCAATTCTATGCAATGGCCATTTTATTCATTGCCAATATTTGTGTAATTATAATATTGCGTAAGTGTTTTATAATAACCACAAACTCATTGGCTTTTTTGCGATTTTTTTAATCCAACCCAATAATTTAAAACCATAAATAATATTAGAAAACGTAAACAGCAAGAATGTGAAGACTGCAGTCACATCAGGCTCTATTCAACAGTTTGCTTTCTATTTTCTTTTCCTGTACATTAATAAGAACACAAACTAGACTCCATACTCACCTCTTTGCCGGATCCAATTGCAGCAACTTATCCAAGAGATCACAGCCGTACGGATCTTTTACATATGGCTTCAACCGTTCCTTAACCTTCCTCTTCTGACCCTTGGGCAGTTCCATCTTATTATAAAGATCTAAGTTCTCAACTCCTGGCCACACGTCTGGGGTACAAGAACCACAGAGCTGGGAGATGAGGATTAGTTGCTGCTGTTCGGTCGGACCCTGCATGATGGGGGAACGGGTCCACATTTCAGCCATGATGCAGCCGGCTCCCCACATGTCTACGGGTGGGCCATAGTTGCGGTCACCTGAGGAGGTAATGTGGAATGTAGTTTCCTAAGTGTAGATGGAAGTAATTATCTTTTTATTGGGTTGGTTAATGTGAGAATAGAATAACAGTAGCTCAGTAAAAAGTATAATTTTTTGTTGGGAAGCTCAAGAATCACTCACTAGCCGGGCTAGGTTACACTACATTGGTGTTTAATTCTACTAAATATGGTAAGTATGGCAGAATACTGCATATTAAACATACTTGATTTCATTGAATAATTCACATTAAAAACAAATGTCCCTAACAATATGTTGTTTTTTTTTTTGTAGAAAACAGTCCTTTTCAGATGATTCAGATATTTCATTTGATTATATGACTATGTGCACAACAATGAATAAAACAGAAGAACATAAATAAAACAGATATAGAGGTTGTTGTACAAAAAGCAATGCTTGATTTACTTTCTTTATATTTCCTCAAATACTTGGCTTGCCTTAATCTGAGAATCGGCAACTGGCAAACCAATATTTTATTTTATATTAACTTTTTTTAAAGTATGAAACCAAGTGTACATACCCAGAAGTAGTTCCGGTGGCCGATACCACAGTGTCACCACTCTGTTAGTATATTTATTGACTTGTCCCGACTTCGCCACACTGAAGGCCCTCGCCAGACCGAAATCAGCCAGTTTTAGAATACCATTCTTAGTTATAAGTACATTAGCAGCTTTCATGTCTCTGTGCAAGATCTTATTACTATGAATATAGTATAGACCATTTAGTAACTGCTGCATGACCTTTTTAATCTCTCCCAGACTGAATTTAACGTTCACATTTGATAATAAACCCGCCAAATCGTGCTCACAGAAATCGAAAACTAAGTAAAATGTCGATCGGTATTTGTTGTGCAACGTAGCCTTTGTGCGGCAAATCTCGATCAGGTTCACGACGTTTTCGTGTTTGAGGAGCTGTAGAATCTTTATTTCTCGCAAAGCTGTGATTGGGAAGCCTTCTTTTTCATTGTCCATCAAC
This sequence comes from Lithophane ornitopus, assembly GCA_948473465.1. Lineage (NCBI taxonomy): Eukaryota > Metazoa > Arthropoda > Insecta > Lepidoptera > Noctuidae > Lithophane > Lithophane ornitopus. Next base: position 9,939,721 of record OX419643.1, on the reverse strand, counting down.
ACTTTTTTCATGGCGACGAACTTTTTGTTACTATTCCGTTGTCGAGCTTTGAACACTTCTCCGAAGGTTCCCTGCCCGATTTTAGCGACTTTCTCATATTTTGAGGATTCGTCGCAGAAGGGGAAGTCGAAATCTTCAATGTATTTCTCTTTTTCCCTCATACTTAGGATGGTGGAACTTGTGCTTATCACGGGTTGCGTAGGCTCCCGCGGAGCACTAACGCCTTGCATTTTGGACGTAATTTTGCCGCCCTTTTAGTACACCTTAGGAAAATAATAAGGTTTTGTGTTATGGAGAACACTCGTGGCACTTTTTTTGGGGTAAATTAAGAAAACAATCACATTTGTCTCGGATTTCGCAACTCTCGTTGAAAACAAACGTCAAACTGACAGATCCACAGAGTATACTATACTATACTGAAGATAAGACGGACGGATCCTTGGGACAGACATCACACAGAGACACAGATGCAGTCTGATGCAGACGCAGATAATACCTACCTAAACAGAGCGTAGCAGAGCAAAAAATTAATCTAGCGCTAGAATCAGAATACAAAGGGGTGCCTACTACCTGTCTGGTTTCTCATTGTTAAAAGCAGACAATGCGTGACAAATGCAAAATTAAACGAGTGGGTTCCTGAAGTAACCTTATTCCTCCCATTCACGACACCTGTTCCCCGTAAAACGTGGAAATCTGGGATAGAGATCTAAGTACGAATTGGCAAGCTGAGGTGGCAAGAATAAAGTTTTCCTTTTTATTATTTCATAATCAACTTTCTGGCCCTAGGTTACTAAAAATTGAATTAGTCGAATAGACCCCAAACGAATAAGAATAAATAAATAATCTTGTACTTCCCATTTCACGCATAAACCGTTACATGAAGAAGTAACAAACCAAAAAAACAGTCACATCATCAAATTCTACTTTCCCACTTCCATAAATGGAACGTCATTTGTTGTCTGTCATTCTCCTATTCGTATTTTATTGTTTTTAGATGAAATTATCGTGAATTTCCTGTGAATTACTCGACAAAAAGGTAAATAGGGATTTCATAATTTATTTAAATAACTAGGTTTGCCGCAAAATAGTGTAAGTATAGTGATATTTAAACTTTATTTTATGTCAATATCGATCCGTACTAAAATAACTGGGGCAAATATTTTTGCGAGTTTTCGCAATCATAACTTTATTTAGGTGTTCGTTATCGCTATCATGAAACTCTGTTTAGAGTCCGCGATAACACGCGATGCTATTTACGGTTCTTAATTAGTTAAAAAGTGGAGTAAATCGCGAAAAGAGTACGCCCCTTTTTTGTGTAAAATAAAAGTGAATAATAGCCATTTAAAATCATGTAAACAAACAATAAAACCTTAATTTATTACCGCTTACTTAGACAAATGTTTTGAAAGTATATTTAAAAAATAAAATGTGATATTTAACTGCTAAACCTAAAACGCGCCACTCAAGAGACTATTTATCAGATTCATATTTTATTTACTTTGATATTTCATAGCATTTTTATCCTTAAATGTGTATATAATTACGAAAATATCCATACTGACACTTATAGCCTATCTAGTTTTCTTTTGCCTATTTCATAAACAAAACTTAAAATAAAGAACAGTAAGTAATACTTTGTGCTGTTTACCAAAAGTCCAGTCTTTTGTGTATCTCGTTTTAAATTAAATTACCATAATCTGAGTCATACAGTATAAGACAATTATAATTAATTTAATGCTTTTTACCCGACTATGGCGAAGAAAAAAACAGGGTTATGATTTTGACCGGTATGTATGTATGTATGTATGTTCATCTGTTCCCTCATATCTCATTCTTCTAAGCCACTCATCACAATTTGACAAGTGAGGTATTGTTGGAAGCGTCTTGATTGTCCGCTGGTTATAGGCGAATTTTTAATTTAATGTGACGTCACATTAAATAAAAACTTGCGCCCTCTAGAGGACATAAAGTAAGGAACTACAAAAAAAAATTTGTTTCATCGTACCATGTTGGGTATCAAATGAAAGGGCATAATGAGCACATTTCAAAAATATATATATTTTAACCCGAAAAGAATTAAAACAAAATAATTAAACAAATTAAATTTGTGTTTTAATCGTAAAACAGGTGTGTATGAGTCATAAACACAGCATAAACAGTTTTATGGTTTCTTTCTTGAACAAAACAACTTCAACTTTTAATTAAATTATAAATTCAGAATTGCCGACAAACACTTTCGTGTTTGTTTATTGTCTTACCACCAATCTGTCTTACAGGCTTTTGAAGTAGCCTGGGCTTGTTTTAAAAATATGCTATAAATCCTAATCCTAACTAATATTATAAATGCGAAAGTGAGTTTGTTTCGCTTTCATGCTAAAACAGCTGAACGGATTTGGATGAAATTTGCTACAGGGGTAGACCATGACCTGGAGAAGGACATAGGCTACTTTTACATCCTGGATCACAAAGTCGCAGGCAATAGCTAGTTAATCATATTCTCGGATGTTATCTGTTTTGTTAGCTGTTGCCCCGGTAGGAGATTTTGCACACACAATACAGTGCTAAGTGCAATAAAAAAAAAAAAATTAGAAATCTCCATCAGATCTTTGCAGAAAAATGGGAAAAAAACTTCATGATCATTAAATCACTTTTATCTTAAGAATTCAGTCTCTAGTTAATATATAACAAATATATTTAAAGCAAAAAAAAAAACTGAGACTGGTCTCAACAAAATAGTTTGATGATTATGAAAACTAGAGTCTCATTTTAACATTGCTCTGAGATCATCGAGATTCCCTTTTGTTTTACAGCACCATGGCCAGTGAGAGCAGCTCAGCCGTGCTAGAGCTGAACGATGCTGACAACGAGGACACGGAGGCCACCACGGTGACCGATGACACGCATGAGGGCATGCCTCTTATTATGGAACATGGATATGATATTGCTGTTAAGGTTAGTGTGTATGGAAATATCAAGAATCTTATTACCCAGTTACTGGGTTGTGGAGGTCAGATAGGCAGTCACTCCATATACTGGTATTCAGCTGCATCCGGTTACACTGGAAGCCGACCCCAACATATTTGGGGCAGATTTATTTTTAAGATTTAACGGGTGTGTTATAAATAAAGAGATTGAACTAACTCTCAATCCTGGAATGAGTACTAATAAACTGGCTAAAACTGTTTCTATTACTTACAGGTGGACGCCCCAATGAAGCAGCTATCAACTCTAGAGACGTACGTGACGTACCGCGTGCGGTGCGTGTGCGCACGGTGGCCCACACCGCCGCATGTCAGGAGGCGGTACAACCATTTTAAGGTAAATTATCATTATCTTCCTCCAATGGTTGTATATGATTTCATTAATCAATTGACACGAAAAGCACAAACAGTTGCATTACTTAGGTACTATTTTCTCAGATTCACAAACAGATTACAGTTAACCACCGAATTCTCGTTAATCATCGAATTCTCTAATCAACATAAAACCGGGCGCAAAAATACTTTTTTTTAAAAATAATTAACTAATTTACAAGCAGTTTTGAATTGTCAAGAGGTCGGTCAGTCAGAAATATGAAGCTAGTTGCCCATTCCAAAGCGTACTAGGTACCTATGGAGAAGAACGAGTAAGAAACTCCACGGACACTCATTAAGTTTACTAATATGTCTGTCTCTTCTCAGCTCCTCCACAAGCGGCTCTGCTCCTCTCACCCGCTGCTCGCGCCGCCAGCGCTTCCACCGCTGCACTCGGCGCGCCAGCAGCTTGACAGATACTCACCGTCCTTTGTAGCGCTCAGGACTTGTGCACTTAACGCATTTCTAGGTGAGTTCATCATATAGGTTTAAAAAACCGGCCAAGTGCTAGTCGGTCTCGCGCACGAAGGGTTCCGTACCCTTATCTATAAAAACGGCAATGTCTGTTGTATGGGAGCCCCCTTAAATATTGATTTTATTCTGTATTTTAGTATTTGTTGTTATAGCGGCAACAGAAATACATCATCTGTGAAATTTTCAACTGTCTAGCTATCACGGTTCATGAGATAAAGCCTGGTGACAGACGGACAGACAGACAGGCAGACAGCGGCGTCTTAGTAATAGGGTCCCGTTTTACCCTTTGGGTACGGAACCCTAAAAACGCCTACTCTAATGTACTCCGCAACTGAACTAAGCTTTGTCATAATTATAGATCGATCGCATTAATAAGTATTATTCTTATCGTCTACAGAGCGGGTGGCGAAGCACCCCATCCTGACACACAGCGATGACTTCAGAATATTTCTGACCACACCCGACGACGAATTAGATAAGGTAACTATTTCACTTAAACATTTTTTCTATAATATTTAAAGAGAAAAAATCGGTGATATCCGCTCAGGGCCCTGCGTAGCGGACTTGTGACCCACTTTCATAATCATAATCATTTATTTGCAATAAGTATTGGTACAGTGTTGGTCTTAGTCAGTAATATGTTCCTAATACATAGTCAGATATATGACATGCAAAACATTACAATTTATTTAATCAATCAATCATTTTTTATTTGTGTAACATAGGTAGTAAATACAGTTCTTAAATGATTGTTCATAGGTCGCTATGTTATGCCAAGAGGCGTACAAATATGGTTGCATGCGAAATAAGAATAATTTCTACAGTTAATGCATAAGTAAATAATCTTATTAAATTACAATTTGTCACAATATTCAGATAATTAATAAAAAATAAAATGTCCTGTCAAGTAAATAAAAAAGTCAACATAAATACATCATTAAAAAAATCATCAGTGGTATAAAAATATTTCTCAATTAATAACAGTTTTAATTTTTTTTTGAATTGTGTAACATTCAAATTTTTTATGACATCGGGTAATTTATTGTAAATGCGCGGTGCCATGCCTAAAACGCTCTTTCTCACTAGGGCAGTTTTACAACGCTGATTGCTAAAGAGTTTGCGTATTGGCTACGAATCGCAACCTCTCTTAACGTTGACACTTTTTCGAATAACCTCATGTTCGTTTTGACGAAAACACAAATTTCAAAAATATATAATGAGGATAAAGTCAGTATGTTCAGTGATTTAAAGAATAGTACACAGCTATCATCAATTTTCAGACCACACATTGATCTTATGCATCTTTTTTGTGCCTTAAAAACTATATCTTTATCAGTAGAATTGCCCCAAAAAATAATGCTAGTGTATAATATTAATGTCCAATGGCATGCTTTATATGTTTCTATTATTAATTAATTTTACAATACATTCATTATTAATAATTATTGTCATCACATTACTTTAATGTATTATTTATAAATTCATTTATTTCTCTCACTGTGAAGAGGCCTGAGTCCCAGTCTCCCAGCAGTGGGAACATTATATATCTAGGTTGATTATGTTTTTACGTTATTTTGGTTCTTACAGGTATTTAAAAGTGAAAACAGCGCACTGAACCTTTGGGGCCTAAGCAGTGCTCTATACGGGTCTGGAGAATCTAAAACGACGAATGGACCTAGGTATGTACGAAATCCTACTATCGTAGGATACTTTTTATTAAATTAAATTATTTATTTTCATAGACAACAATGATCCATTTATGTTAGTTAGTTACGAAAAAAAAAAACTTAAAAGCTATGTTAGTGTGTTATTATAAGTAGGTACTAAGCTCATAGAAATGATATTTATATACATAGATATGAATGTATCACAATTCACCTGTTGTAGTGAATCACTCCTGCCTAACCAACACCTGCATGAAGTGATTCACTATCGATGAGTCAAATTTGTTCACTAACATCTTCAGAATGCTATTAGCACCGCTTTCTTTCTAATAGCGACGCCGTCTTTCTCCTCACCATAGCGTGGAAGTCAGGAACATGCGCCTGCGCGAACATGCCAGAGGCACTACAAAAGCGCGGCAGCTCCAACAGCATCCTGAAGCTGTTGTTGTATTGGACTCTTAGGGCTTCCATTGATTTCCGCGTGTAGCTGGCCCACAGGCTGCTTGTGCAGTAAGCCTTAACCTTTTAACCGCTTACGTCGGGTTTATCCGACAAATATTTTCGTGCCCATTTGGCCAGAGTCGTATATTTACGACACTCGTTTAATCATTTTTTAGATTTAATTATGCAGTACACATAATCTTTGTTGTAGGTATTTATTTTTCAATTTTTCGAAGCCAGGCGTTGGGGGGCACGACAAACGTTATGAAGTCGGGCGGTTAAAAGGTTAAACAACGAAATTTTAACCTCCTTACTACAACACGCAAACCTGCGAACCAGCATATTGCTTCTCACAGCAAGCGCCCTACGATCGCGATCGATATCTTCATCTTTCTTTTTTTTTTTTCTTTATCCCGATATTCCCACGGGATCGAGACTTACGCGGGTGAAATATTATCATTATTACCTATGTCTCGCAGCCGGCGCGCGTGTATGACCTGGGGGCCAAGTCTACTAATTTACAAACGTGTCAGTGGTCTCACAATGATCAGTTTTTGACAGATTTTGTATGGCATATCTGTCAAAAACTGATCATTGTGCGACCGATATATAAACGTAAACGAGGCTAAAGGTGTATGTAAGGATCGTAGCAGGTGGCGTTCTGTAGTTACTGCCTCCCCCTATGAGAAGAAGGCGTGTGATTATGTATGTATGTACAGCCACGGACTTTAATTGATAAGCCACCTTCAAACTTTTCAATTATATAGTTTCATACATTCACGAGATTACACGATTAAACACGAACTCAAACCGTACACTCGTAAACAAGATGACAAATAAATTACTTATAATCGGAAATAGTCTTATCCATAGAGGTTGACTAATAAGTTCTCAATGATAAAAATAAATAAAATGTTGCAGTTAAGTTTATCCAATCTATTTGATACTGACCTCGTTTGAATCAGAGCTCATAATCGATTATTTTGAAAACTTATCTGAAGACAGTGACAGTTGAAATGTCGATGTCAGAGACGTTAATTTCGAAGTTGTCGAAATGACTATTATTATTTCTATCGCTACGCTTAAATAATCGTTGCTAGGTTACTGTTGCAAGACCTGCAATTGGTTGACTTTGGGTAGTGACTCTGCTGTCAAGTTTGTAGTTCTGGTTCTCAGGTTAGCCAACCGGTAAAGTTATTAAATCTAATTTTCTTCTACTAATACGAAGACATTGACTTTCCGTGTCGGGAACCGAATAAACCCGATTTGGATTACACGGCTAAAATACAAACAGGGCCAGGTGGCTCATCAATTAAAGTCCGTGACTGTACATAGGTATTTATTCTTCGTGTATGTAGGTAGGTAGTGGTAGGCAGAAAGGTACAGCAGCCAGAAGTCTGGAAGTCTGGAGAATCATCTACTGAATCCAAGATGCAATGCAACAGGAGGCGCGTCGATGTCCCTTTTTTTTTTTTTGAGTTTGGGAAGTCTTCAAATGACTTCTCCCGCTCTGGACGGAGCGGGAGGGCGTGTCAGACTCTTACTGACTAAAATCCACCCGTGTTCCTTCAGTTGCCTGTTGCCAAGGTCCCGGTATCCTTTTCGAACTTTCGCGCAAGCATCGGTCCTAGCGGACCTCGTCAAGCTTCGATGCCACCCTGTATACTATCCTTACATGTGTTGTCCACTGCTAGAAAAAAATTAAAAAAGAAAAACAATAAAATATACTAACGCTTTTTTATTTTCTTCCATTTTAACATGGGCTTGTTATTTCAGAGTCAAAGACCCAGAGTTCAGTTCAGCGGCTGACTACCTGCAGTCTCTACAGCAGAAGCTGACGACCCTCTGCGCGCTAACTACCAAGCTACATAAGAGCACGTTAGCGCTGAGCGGCGAGTTTATGGGGTGAGCAGTATTCATCACCTGCCTAGTCTTTTCCCAATTATGTTGGGGTCGGCTTCCAGTATAACTGGATCCGGCTGAATACCAGCATTTTACATATTGACACGACTGCCTATCTGACCTCCATAACACAGTTTTTAACCGACTTCTTCAAAAAGGAGGAGGTTCTCAATTCGTCTGTATGTTTTTTTATATTTGTTACGCGATTACTCCGCCAATTATGAATCAATTTTGATGATTCTTTTTTTGTATGGTAGGACTTGCTTCCGAGGTGGTCTCATATAAATTTTATTAACTTTGCTTGCGTAGTTTTTGAGTTAGCTTCAATATTACGTATTTTTCCCAATGAGTTTATCAAGACGATGTCTTCATTTACTCCTTCACTATTATTTACATCAGCTAGTGGTATTCGAATTTGTGTGGGGTAGGTACCACAACTAAAAAGCGAAAAATAAAAACGTTTTACAAAAAAAACAACCGACTTCCAAAAAAAACACTCAAAACTGAAAAATAACTTTCGGAAGTCGGTGGCAAAAAACGAAAATTGAAAAGCAAAGACACCGACTTCCGAAAGTTATTTTTCAGTTTTGAGTGTTTTTTTTGAAGTCGGTTGTTTTTTTTGTAAAATGTTTTTTGGGTAATACAATACTTGGTGAACTAATGACTGATTCCTATCATATACGGACGATTATTGGTTAAAATTATGACTCTTGTATCTTACCAATAATGAAGCAAACACCTCATAGCTTTGCATAGTAGACCCAACCATGTGAAAGTAGCCATCACAGGTACAAATTAGCTTATGAATCCTTAATAATATTATAAATGTGAAAATAACTCGGTCTGTCTTTCTGTCGCGCTTTCACGCCAAAACTACTGAACCGATTTAAATGAAATTTGGTACACAGATAGTCTAGAGCCTGAGAAAGGACATAGGCTAGGAAGAAGCGCGGGAGAAGCCGCGGGCGGAAGCTAGTCTATTTATATGTCCAGTTTGGCAATAAGAAAGGTACCATTTGGTAGGAAAAACGATTCGTTTTCGTTTATAGGAACCGACCATAAGACGGGAGAGGAGAGTGTGGTTCACCCTGGGTCTACCGTCCTGGGGGACTTCTTCCCATATCCATGTCCAGACCATCTATGTTTTATGTTAGGGGTTTCGTTTCTGCACTTAGTCCCTAAGTTGGATTAGGTGGACCATTGTGCGTGGGCCATGGCGGCCGTCGGTGGTTATTCCAACTAGCCCATTCAGACTATCTTAAGAAGTCTTTAGGTCGATTCAGTGAAGCCAATTTTCTGACACAGTGCAAAATATTCTTTCATACATTCTCTATGAACGCATCCCCACTTGTCAGTGTCAGTGACGACACAGTGCTCTCAGTGTCAGTGCCTAAGAATATTTTGCACTGTGCCGGTACTGTGTCGGAACGGTGGCTTCACTGATATGTGTGAATCGACCTTTACGATGAGTTGAGTATTTCTGTATGAATGTTCAAAAGATAATTTAACACAAGCGAAGTCTGGATAACACGATACGATAGTCAGTACGTGGTATTGGGATTACCACCCATCCTTCCGGTATTCCTGAGTGTCACGATCTGTCACTGGTGTCACCAAGTCTTATTTGAGAATCATCAAGTGTCTTTTCGATGTCACCTAGTGTCATTTTGGTAAAACAATTATATCTACAGGGTGTAAGGTTAAATACCGTTGTCCCTCAAACCAGTTAGTTGACTTAAATTATTTATAAAAATCATCATCTACCTAGCCTTTACCCAACAATGGGGTCGGCTTCCAGTCTAACCGGTTGCAGCTTTGAAGAATACCAGTATTTAAATAAATGTCTGACTAACAACAAAAAAATACGTAATTTTTATTAAGATTTAAAAAAGTTTCTATCTGACACCGTGCTCGCTAGCAAAACAGCTGACTGACTGAGGGAGGGGTCGCGCTAGCGGCCGGAAGTTAAATTTTCCATTGATTTTATGTTCTTTAAATGAAACCATACCACTGGTTTCAAGGATAACGGTGTTTACCCTAACACCCTGAATAGCTATATTTTATTTGTCCCAGCATGAAGCGCGCGTGCGACGCGTGGACGTCCCAGACGTGCGGGCGCACGGCGCTGGGCACGGCGGGCTGCGCGGCGGGCGCGCGCGCGGGCGGCGCGGCGGCGGCCCGGCGCGCGCCGCTCGCGCACCGCGCCGTGCTGCCGCTGCTGGCGGCCTACGCCGGCGCGCACGTGCACAAGATAACGCAGAGAGATCATATACACGGTGAGTGATTCACAACATCGTCTAAATAACCCGATGCAGCTGCATACCAGTTTATTACCTGGAGCGACTGCCTATCTGACCTCCACAACCCAGTTACTGGGAAAGACACAAGGTTTTTGTCAGACTTCGCAACAACTGTCAAAGATCTACAAATGACAGCCGGGATTTTAGAGGTATGTTCACAATAGGTAGATCTCTGCTTAACTTTTCGGAATACAGGCGTGATGATAAATCCACGATACAATGAGTCTGCGGACATTAGCTTGTGTAAATGTGTTCTGAAAATTAATTCCAATAAATAATAGAATCCATTCAATTAATTAACATTTATTATTTACATTACAACAAATAAATAAGACTAAATACTGTAGAATGGGGTGAAGAGATACCCAGGGGTGAATCAAAAACAACTTTTTGTAGGGGACTTCGAGAATAAATTTAAAAATATATGTAGCAGGAGCATTGGTCACCACGCTTGCTCAAGACGAGTTGGTGACCGGGTTTCGTCACCGATGTCAGTAATGTTCTAGATAAACACGACTAAGTACATATAAATTGAAAGAGTCACATTGGTACTTGCCCGGAATTGAACCCTCGAGGTTGTCCTCGTGCATCAGAGGTGATGTCAAAACAAAAACAAGTGACTGCATCTGATTATGGGGTCAACGACCATGGGTAGTGTAGTCATTGGAATTTATGATTTTAGAATCTTTTTTATTTATTTCCTCATTAGATATTGATAACCTTCACATCCGTGACGTTTCGCTAGGTAATTCGATATGACCCTGTGGGTATGGTAGGTAGGTACGAGTTTATTAATTCTGGAAATGGCCTTCTGTGAGACCGTGGAGGTCTAGAAGGAGGCGACCGAGCGGGATCGTGAGAGGTCTGATCTCAGTCGGAGAAAAAGGCGTCGGATAGGCAACCTGCTCAACGCCTAACGCGTCGAGACTCCTTCTGCATCATTTAAGGGATGGGGGAATTTAAGGTCGCGGGCGCTTAGAGTTTGCACCCTGTGCGTCTGCATACTACTGCAGAGTGACCTCAAGTTAGACGGCACTGCGGGAATGTCCGAAAGGGATACCGGGAACTTGGCAACAGGCAACTGAAGGAACACGGGTGGATTTTAGTCAGTAAAAGTCTGACACGCCCTTCCGCTCCGCCCAGAGCGGGAAAAGTCATTAGATGATTTACCAAACACAAAAAAAAAAGTGCAAGACGGCACACTGTGCTAAACGTGCTGCCTGGCAAACTTGCACAGTTAGGTTTCGGGGAGGGATGTACCCTAACAGGCGTTGCACAGAGGGGGTTTCTGATCGGTCTTTTGAGAGATAACGGTGGTTCCATGTGCAAATGTTGTTTGGGATGAGGTGAAAATCCCAGTTCTTATCCCCCCGGGCGTCTTTTCAAGGTTTAACCCTGAAAACATCCTCTACAGACCCCATTTTGTCAGTACAAACACTACACAAATACAATTTTCTAATTAATCATCCATATTAACTCTGGCCACAATATTCTCACAAAGAGACTTGATTTTCACACTATTTTCATAAGAACTCCTAGCAGAAGCTCCTTGTATCAAACATCCGATGAAACGCAGTAATTTCTCAGGAGTTTCTCCATCATTTTTACCATCAGACTTTCTTTTCAAAGATCTAATCTCGTTGCGTAATTCAAATGCAATTTTATCCTCTTTCAAGGCTTCACTTTCAATGACAGCGCTGTCGATGTCTGCTGTCCCATCTTTGGAGACCACCTTTTTCTTAGACTTGGTAGTTATTTTAATAATACCTTCATAATGGGTTAGTATCTCGTCCTGTAGGGTAACAGTGCTAGTTTCGACATCCAATGGGCTGTCCGAATTTTGAATTTCGGATAGTAACGCTTTGTAGCGTTCAAAAAGGTCTGTCAATAAATAGGTTTTATTCTTATCTATGATTTTGTCGCCTATGAACGCGCAGAGTGCTTCAAATGCTTTGGTTTTTAATTTTTTTATAACCAGCTTGTCTTCTTCGGTACAATTCTTGGTAGTTATTTTCTGGTGTTTATTTCTGTATTCTACTCTGCATAGAGGATGACATGAAAATGCTTTATTTTGCTTCAATTTTTCTAGAAAATCTTCGTCTTCCATGGCTTTGGCTGACTCTAAAACCTTTTTAATCTCATCCTCTTTGGCTGTGTCTGGCAGCTCTACCTGCATGCCTATTTTCCTCTGCTCCTTCCCACAGAATAGACAAACATCATTCACTGATGAATCCATCTCAACAATTTTAGGTCCTAATATCTCCTTGCTATAGTTCAAATTCGGTTGGTTAAAAATACTGCCGTATCTGAACAAATCCATGCCGGAATTAAATGCGAAATGGTCTTTCGTCATGTCCTTTTTAACAGGAGATTTTCTTGTTAATATAGACTTGAGGATTACTCCTCTCGAAATATCTGGATTGACATAACTTGGCTCATCCATTTGGTATGTTTTAAAAGGTGTTACTTTTAGCTCTATATCACAGGTTTTGGTACCAATGTGAGGTATCTCTATAAGTTTTGGGATGTCTATGCTGCTGGATGCAGTGTTTCTCTTAAATGCTTGGGGTGAGTCAATTTTGAGGGGAGGTATGTTGTTGATTAATACCTGTAAATAGAAAGAACAGAGTTAGTATTTAGTTGAATGTAGAAAAGAAGCACTTATCTATTGTTTGGCACCATTTTGCAAGGCTTATTATCAGCATCTTCCTGTCCTTGTCCCATGATACTTGTGGTCGGTGCAACACGTTTTCTTCTTTAATTTCCTCTGTCAACCGACATGCTTTCACTCCCTTCTCTTTCATATCATTCCTCACACAATCCATCCATCTTTTCTTTGGCCTTCCTCTCCCTCTCCATCCATCAATCATCATTTATATTCAACACTCTTAAATCAAATGCAAAACATGTACTCCCCTTGCTCATCACATGTACATACAAAGCCAAACAATTTTCTTCCAACTTTTCTGTCTGTCATAATGGTATACACCCATATTTTACGTTGAAACAAGAAATTTCATGCCAAAGAAATCACAGGCAGGAAGAAGATAGATGGTAGTTGATATCATCAAATTAGTAATGCTTTAACTAAAATATTAATATTAGCCATGATGACCTTTACTTTTTCAGATATGACCATGACAGTGTATTTACTCATTAAAATTATACAAGGTCATTTTTTTTTTCTAGATACATTTAGGTTAGAAATCATTTAGTATACTTACCTATTCACAGAAATATATTCCAATTAAAAAAATAACTACCTATTAAGTTCATAGTTAATCAAATCAATATCAAAAGCCATATATTCAAACTAGGCTGATAATCTGCAATTTATGAACAAAAATTACATAAGACAGTCCTCCAAAACGCCCGCCCTTCACCACTTCCTAGTGCTTTAGCTGGGAAGAAGTGGCGCAACAAACTGTCCAGCAACACATCTGTCTGTTATGTAGAAGAATAATTTACTTATGATGTGCAATTTAAAGACTACAGAAGAAAAAAAAAAGATTCCTTTGCCAGACTTCACTCACAATAATCTACGTATTACTATAAAGTTAATATAATCTTGTAAAAGTATATTTACCTGGCCGTTACTGAACATAGAGGCGAATTCCTTTCTATTATTACTTTTTAAAACAATAAACTTATCATAGCATTGTAAATGATAACCTCTTTGCATCAAACTCTTTGGTAAGACAACATCTTTATAAATCAAATTCTTTTTCTTCCTAAATGCCTTTATTTTGCGACATTTTTCTAATCTTTCTTCGTCAAATTTCCTCACAATGATGCTCGCTTTGTCGCATAAGAAACAAGTTAACATATTAATGTGTATTGGCCTCTCTTTTTTTAAATCCAATCTTTATATTTTTGCGTTTAAAATAACCTCAAAACTGTACCATAGTCACGCACAAATCACTATATTGACACTTTTTGTACGAAATTCACTGTATCAATGAGAGAACACGGAAGTTAAGTCCAAATTCAAGAGTTGAATTGTCTCAATGTCATCAAATAACCTCGCTTTTGTGTTCCTTGTCAAAACATTCCACTTTGCACACACGTTCAAGTTACAAATCACGCAAATAATAACTAAATATACTTGATAATTGATTAGGAATTAGTTTTACAGTTATTTTTAACAAATTCATCATCGCTTGCCGTAAAACAAGTAATGTTTACAAGGCAAGGTTGAATGTTGACGTCTGTCGCGCGCGTAAGCGTTTCATTGAACTATGGGGCGGTCGCTTTTCACGATAGATAGCGGACACTGTCGAATAGCGCCGAAGTTGTAATATGGCCGTGAGTGTAAGAGAGATGGTAGATAGTGGTGCTCTGTCGAGCGCATGTGTTTTGTTTTCTGATAGTGATGTGATGTGTGTGGTTATCGATAGAATTTTCATTGTTTTGTTGATTTATGTTTTGAGATTTGGACTGTAACTTTTAATATTTGTTAATCAGTCTTCAATCAAACTAAACTGATACTTGGTTATCGCAAAGAGAAGTATAAGAGAGAACAGAAGGGTCTCATCAAAAACATTATATTTGCATTAAGTAAATTTATTTATTATATTCATTAGTAAGCAGTAAACCATTATGAGCTCACTGTCTGTCGATAGTAATTATATGCAGCCTTTAGGGCTCTCAAACCGCTCATTATTTTTATCACGATTAAATGTAAACATAGACTCATTCATCAATCTGAAATAATTCCATCATCATCCTTTCTCCAACTTTGTTTGGGTCGGCTTTCAGTCTAACTGAATGCAGCTGGATATCAGTATTTACATGGAGCGACTGCCTAATCAGACCTCCACAACCCAAGAACTGGGAAACTCTACACCCCTTGGCAAGACTGGTGGTTAGACTTTCGGACTTCTGACTATTCGTAACGACTGAACAAACAGAACATTAAATGTATCGACAAAGTTTGCGATATCAAGTTATACCTCCCTACAGAACGACCGCGAGCATCGAACTCGATCGATAGCGAGGTCAACGAGCTTAGCACGCCATCCATTGCTGGCTTATAACTTAGCAAGGTCTACGCCCTCACAACCGAATGGCAATGTATGCCATAAAGTCTATTTCAGCTGTATCTGTGTAATGGCAAAAATAATTTAAAAAAAAACAATCATGAGGCGCTCCGGCATCCTGCCAGGATTGCGGGAAAGTCCGAAAGGGATACCGGATGTACATTTGCCCAGCACGGCCCCCCAAAATGTGCGATTTAGGTGTGCGCCAATGGAATGTACTCGTCCCTAGGAATATATGTACCGGTTTCTTTTTCAATGTACCTCTTAACTTTTGAAGAAATATGCAAAAAAAGGGGGCCGTGCCAGCCAAACGTTTTCAGTATGGCCCTCTTGTAACTTGAAAAATATATAACTTATTAAAAAGTTTCTTAAACTCAAGGAATGTACTCTATTAGAACGTTATATATACCGCAAGAGATGTTGTGAATTCGTAATAACAAATAATATATAGACGTGGATAGGGGGCCGTGCTGGAAAATAATATAGTAAGAAAATATCAAAAAAAGACAAAACAACCTTTGCCAAAAACTATTAAAAAATTATTGATGTTTGGCAAGTAACATTATGTAACGCATTGGATTGTCATACAACTTGCTAAATTTGAAAAATTAACCAATTTTATTTCATTCAGCACGGCCCTCTATAGTTGCCTATATCTTTTTAAATATGACATGTTTGTTAACAAAATTCGACATACTGAATTAGGATTAGGAGTACATTCGTTCCATATAAATTACGATTCTGCTGTATTAGTTCTCTAAAAGATAAATTGGATCAAAAATATAATTTATTACAACTGATGGGGTGACCATGATTCCATGTATTAGGTATATCGGAGACGGTCGCTAAACGAAGCGCGTCACGTGACTCGAGTAGTGGCAGTACTAACACGCAGGTGTACGTTACCCCAGCAAGAAAGTGTCTCCTAGAGTTATAGGAGTAGAACGTATAATTTGTGCCTTATCTGCTGTAAATGTGCCCTCACATAAAAAATGTGTGCCCCCTGTCGTTTTGGAAAAAAACGGAAAAAACGATTCTTGCTGGGGTAACGTTTTTCTAGCAGGAAAATTCTAAACGAATGATCGGAGAGAGAAAAATTGTGCATGGCCAGAGAGCTTATATGTGTGCCAAAATGTGCCCCCAAAAATAAAATTTGTGCCCCTTCAGGTTTTCGAGATATTGCATTTCTTGCTGGAGTAACGTTTTGATGAATCGTATATCTCTACAACCATTGCATGTGCCCCTGTAGAATAAACATACACGAGTAGCTCTTAATGTGTGCCCCTTAGTGCCCCAATTAGATTTAAGAAAATATTTATAGTTTTGAAGTTATCGCGGTTTTATGAAAACCCGAAAAAACATCGCAGCGCCTAAATTAGACAAGGCATAAGTTCGCTGAAAACTGTATTCGGTCCTTCTTGACGCTAATAATAACCATACAAAGTTTCAAAACTGTCCATGCATGCGTTTTTGAATAATCTTGCTAAAAGTCAAAACGATGGTGTCATAACTTTGACGGCAAAATACAAGGAACCGGCTCAATCCCAGATGTGTAGGTGTAAACCAAAATCTTGTGCCTTTAGTCAAAAATATATGGTGAAAATATTCAGCTTGGAATGTTTCGCATTAAGTAAATATAAACAAAAAAACCAAAATATGTAAGCAACGGCTGGTTATCCGACCAAATTGGAATGACTACTAAAAAGCGACGGATTCATACATATCGATGACCTTCTTTATTGGACGTATTATACCTAAGCTGTTGTCCGTACAGTCGCGTTCAAAAGTTTTGGGAGCTAATTAAAAAATATATTAAATGCACCTTGTGACTATAATAAATGAAACAGCTTGTTGATGTGGAAATTATTATTTTTATTCCCTTTATTCCTATTAACTGCGTGACTCAATGTAACAGTGTCCTTGGCGTCATAACATAACTGCAACTGTTTACCAATACCAAGTAATAATCCAAACGCACTTCCTAGTCAATAAACACTTCGTTCCTATTATTCATAATAGAGCGACGTTACACGTAACTGTCTCTGTCACACTAACACCGTACGCGAACTAGCTGTCTCACTTTCTCCAAGCTAGACAAAGCGACTCCTTGCGACACGACGTCAGCGGATGCCGCGGGGCCAGAGATATATGCAGCGGTGTGGGGAGGCGAAAAAAGGTAATCTTCTATTAAGTAAGGTGAATCCTCCAACCAGCCCGCGAAATTCAAAATTTGTTGCGTTTTTTGCAATTTGCAGGCCATTGCTAGGTTGTTGCATTCCCCTTAATGATGAAAAACTTACTGTTAATTTATCTAACCTACGGCTTATCAATAAATATATAAAAAGACAAATACGGGCTTTTTATTTATATACAAAAAAGAGCTACCTCTTTTTGGTAGTAGGTATTCATCACACATTTCATGAACTATATTTTTTTTTAAACATTGGGACCAATCAAATTTTGGGTCAAAGACCTGGCAAATATCTGGATGTATTTCTTTCGTTCACACATAAATTACTGGATGTATTTTAATGAAATTTAGAATCGAGAAGATAGCTTACTTGGAATAGCACTTAGGCTACTATTTATAATGTACTTAATCATGTGTAAGGTCATAGAAACAACTAGTAGAATATAATCCAATAACAACTTTATTTTATTACTTATTACTTTTCTACGTCAGTGTACTCAGGCACAACATGTGTGAACCGGTTAGTGAGTAAAGTAAAGAAGGTCATCGATATGTATGAATCCGTCGCTTTTTAGTAGTCATTCAAATTTGGTCGGATAACCAGCCGTTGTTTACATATTTTGGTTTTTTGTTTATATTTACTTAATGCGAAACATTCCAAGCTGAATATTTTCACCATATATTTTTGACTAAAGGCACAAGATTTTGGTTTACACCTACACATCTGGGATTGAGCCGGTTCTTTGTATTTTGCCGTCAAAGTTATGATACCATCGTTTTGACTTTTAGCAAGATTATTCAAAAACGCATGCATGGACAGTTTTGAAACTTTGTATGGTTATTATTAGCGTCAAGAAGGACCGAATACAGTTTTCAGCGAACTTATGCCTTGTCTAATTTAGGCGCTGCGATGTTTTTTCGGGTTTTCATAAAACCGCGATAACTTCAAAACTATAAATATTTTCTTAAATCTAATTGGGGCACTAAGGGGCACACATTAAGAGCTACTCGTGTATGTTTATTCTACAGGGGCACATGCAATGGTTGTAGAGATATACGATTCATCAAAACGTTACTCCAGCAAGAAATGCAATATCTCGAAAACCTGAAGGGGCACAAATTTTATTTTTGGGGGCACATTTTGGCACACATATAAGCTCTCTGGCCATGCACAATTTTTCTCTCTCCGATCATTCGTTTAGAATTTTCCTGCTAGAAAAACGTTACCCCAGCAAGAATCGTTTTTTCCGTTTTTTTCCAAAACGACAGGGGGCACACATTTTTTATGTGGGGGCACATTTACAGCAGATAAGGCACAAATTATACGTTCTACTCCTATAACTCTAGGAGACACTTTCTTGCTGGGGTAACGTACACAACACGCAGCTGACTTCGTGTTACGACGGAGCCTAGCTAATGGAGGGGCGCCAGGGCGAGTTCTCTAGCCTATAGTAAAAGTACTCTGTGCTCTGGCCTAAAAATGTACTCTGTGCTCTGGCCTTCTGACCGTTCTGGAGAACAGACGTCTGTGGTGATTCTGATGCTTGTTTCGACGAAGTGTCACTTTTAGTATTAGCATCCTAAGCACACGTATTTGAAGTCAAGGATCAGGTTCTAGAATATCGTCTTCATCACAACCACCACAGAGTTTTTATTTCTGCCACTACCAACTATCCTACCAGCGCCACCTCCAAAGGCGCCGCCATCTCGACCGCCACCATCACCGAACTCGACCAGGTATCACGAGTTAATTTCTCCCTAAGACCCAGGTCCTCGAGAGAATCTACTAAATGAAGATATAAGTGGAGTAATAAAAGATTGGAGCTCCATCAGTGTACAAGAATAGTATATCCAATAATTACGTGGGAGAATTAGAATAAATGTGTCATGTGAATTATATTTGTGATTAAAACTGATTGTTTAGTATATATCTGTTCTATTATAAAATGCTGATTAGGTAATACATAATTAAAGTCATTTTTATAATCCTTTCACAAAAATAAAATAGATTTCCTTAGTTTCCTTTTTACTGGCCAGTGATCTTGCAGTGATTGTATGTGACGCAGAACGTTTAATGTCCAGTTTACTGGCCACAAGATTTTCGGGATTTTCTCGAAAACCAACGATTTTCAGGTTTTATTTCTAAAACATGTCATTATGATTTACGGCACAGAAAATAAATGCATAACAAAATGTTAAGGTTTCAAAAAAAGTTAGGGTGTGCGTTAAAGGGATAAACCATAAAAGCCTTGAATTCCAAGCGCTAAGACGCATGCCAGGGGATCAGTATTACTGACTTTGAGGGAGAGTCAAGTGAATTGTTGATGGAACAGAGTAGAGATTAAGTTGTGTGTGTGATAAGATAATAGTTTGGATCAGAGGTTGAAGCCGTAGCTTATTAGAAATCGGTGTCTGCTGGAGACAGTATTCCGTGAGTACGCGGTAGGCAGTCAACTCTAGTGAATATGGGGTTTCGTGAGAAACCATAAAGTCCGGGAGTGACTTGGCGGTCCGAGAGGATGCGCAAATGAGTAGTTGAGTAACTGGATGTTAGATGGCATAAGACACATACCCCTTATACACCTTTGTTGATTATTTGTGTTTACACAGTCTACAAAATTCCAGCGAGAACTAGCCGATATTTTTATATCCGTGGTCGACGTGTCTATTAGCATTCTTTGTCCGAGCGTTTGCACTGGCGAAACATTCAAGACGAAACATGTTCAAATCTCTAGTTCCTGTCAAAAATTGAAAATACAGATTTCCACATGTTTTGTCTTAAATGTTTCGCCAGTGCAAACGCACGGTTATGAACACAACTTGTTCAAACAATAGTAGACCGTATCACAGTGAAAAAAGAGTTTGAAGTGGCACGGGAGCAGTGGCGGGAAAGCTTAATTTTTTTTTTATGTGTGTACAACGTGTATAGAATATATATTAGGTACCTAATTTGTATGGCATCATGGTCACCCCATCAGTTGTAATAAATGATATTTTTGATCCAATTTATCTTTTAGAGAACTAATACAGCAGAATAGTAATTTATTTGGAACGAATGTACTCCTAATCATAATTCAGGATGTCGAATTTTGTTAACAAACATGTCATATTTAAAAAGATATAGGCAACTATAGAGGGCCGTGCTGAATGAAATAAAATTGGTTTATTTTTGTTGGGTGTAGGTTGTTTTGTCTTTTTTTGATATTTTCTTACTATATTTTTTTCCAGCACGGCCCCCTATCCACGTCTATATATTATTTGTTATTACGAATTCACAACATCTCTTGCGGTATATATAACGTTCTAATAGAGTACATTCCTTGAGTTTAAGAAACTTTTTATTAGGTACGTTATATATTTTTCAAGTTACAAAAAAGGGGGCCGTGCCAGCCAAACGTTTTCAGCACGGCCCCCTTTTTTTGCATATTTCTTCAAAAGTAAAGAGGTACATTGAAAAAGAAACCGGTACATATATTCCTAGGGATGAGTACATTCCATTGGCGCACACCTAAAACGCAAATTTTGGGGGGCCGTGCGGGGCAAACGTACATGATACCGGGACCCGGCAACAGGCAACTGAAGGGACACGGGTGGGTTTTAGTCAGTAAAAGTCTGACACGGCCTTCCGCTCCGCCCAGAGCGGGAGAAGTCATTTGATGATTTCCCACCCAAAAAAAAAAAACGGCGCTCCCGGCATCGGCACTCATCTGTGATGTAACAATCCAAGATGCCATATGAAATGCGCGTTTTGTCGACGTAATAGTTTCTAGTATTATTATTCGGGTTGAGTTGACTCAGGCCGAACTGTCACTAATCCAATATTTTAGTCAATTCTGAAATTTATTGTATTGCGATTTGATAAGTTTTTTTGTCAATTTATCTTAATTTAATGTTCGCAAACTGAACAGCCTACCAACATTGTGTTTTGCAGTACACTGACAGGGTTAATATACAATAGCCGACACTAATATTGTAAAAACGTGTGATGTGCATGCACGAGACTAAATAAGGTACAGACTGTAAGCTTCATACTAACGTCTCGCGCGGGAACACTACTAGACGCACAGCGATGTGTGCGTGGCCTGTCATGGACAAGGCGCGCAGGGGTGCACCGGCGCCCGCTAGAGTGCAAACCGGTTTGAGCCAGCTCAGTCAGAAGGCAAAGCGCAGGGGTATGCTGTGTGCCAGCGGCAGCGATACTAACGACGCGGAAGTTTCGTTTTTTATTTTAAAAATGCCAAATGGTATTATTTTAAAAATGTAAATGTAGGTAGTGTGTGTTTTAATAATAGTAGGAAAACCAAAGAAGTTTCTTTTTTTATATCCGAAGGATCCTGACAGGGAATTATCTATATCTACCTATACTACACATAAACCTTACACATTTTTAATGAATGCTACAGAATTATTTAGTTACGAGTTAGGTATCCAAAATATCTAGGATGGCGATAAGGTTTTCCCATAAGAATTATTATTTATTATTCTTGTTTTTAAGTAGGTACCGCCGGTATTGGCGTCTTAGCACATGAAGATTGTGCTAAGTGTTTGTTTAGGTGGTCTTAGCAAGCTGGCGTTTGAACTTTTCTATTATATAGGTACTTATTTAACTTACTTTCATGAAATAGTTAAACAAGCAAGGAAAGCTTATAGTTTCGCCATGTCCGTCTGTCCGTCCGTCCGTAAGTCACAATAATTTTGGTAGGTACCTAACCAACTTCAAAAAAAGTAGGTATCTATGTATGTAGGTTTAGCTATTTCATAGTAAAATAATTACATAAGTATATTTTATTATCGTTTTTTATTAGCATAACCTTAATCAACCTAGGTATAATGTTAACCATTTCGCCTTTCAAAGCTATCCTATTTTTTTTTATGTTCCGTACCAAAATTGGAAAACGGAAAACTTATCAGTGCCTGTTCTTCCTTTCGTCCGTCCGTCTGTCCGTCTGTCCGTCCGGCCATCCGTCGTCCGTCCATCTGTGCTCATTGTCGAATCTCGAGTCCCACTTGCCCGGTTTTATTTTATTTTCAATAACCGAGTGTATTATGCCCTATGAAAGTAGGTAAGAATTTTGAGCTCTGTTAGCTTTCATTCTGTGGTGCATGAGTGCAAATAAATATACCCTATGTTAACTAACAAAGGGCGTTCCCGTTAACGTTAACCCGAAATAGTATAGCGTCCATACATGGTAAAAAAATATTCACTATAAAAATAAAAAAAGATTTTTTTAAAGTATATACATGTAGTGAAATATTCACAAAACTATTAAAATTGATACGTAAAAGACACTCTGTACACGCACACTTGTATTTCCACGTATAAAGTGTGTGTGACAAGTGTGACAAGTGTGCGTGTACAGAGTGTTTCTTTTACGTATCAATTTAATAGTTTTTATGAATATTTTTATTTTTATGGTAGGTTTTTTTTTTGTTGCATGTATAGACTATTGCACTATTGCAGCTAGTATTGCAGGTTAACGGGACCGCCCTTCGTCAGATAACTTGCTGTATAACATTGTTTGCGGTGGCTTAATGAGGGGGCATTAATGAGGAATTTTTAATAGCCACTTCACTCATCTGTGAGTGGACAAGCGCACCATCGCCATCGCCCAGTGAATGCCTTTTTTTTTGAGTGTGGGAAATCATGAAATAACTTCTCCCGCTCTGGGCGGAGCGGAAGGGCGTGTCAGACTTTTACTGACTAAAACCCACTCGTGTGCCTTCAATTGCCTGTTGCCAAGGTCCCGGTATCCCTTTCGGACTTTCCCGCAACCCTGGCAGGCATCGGTCCTAGCGACCCCGCCAATTGTGCTGACATCTCTTTGAGGCGCGCGTGGAACACGACGCGCTGTCGACCCGGTCCTTGTCCTTATCGTCCGCAAGCCTCGAGAATCCGCCTGGGATTCCCGACGCCCAGGGCGTCTCCAGCGGCGGCGGTTAGGGGCGTGAGGGCGCAAACATTGCCTCTCCCTCACGCGTTCCGCCTCCTCCTTCGCGAACATTACTGCTTCGCAGAAGGAGGTGACGGCTTCCCATGCCCTCTCGCTCCGTACCATGGCCTGGACCAGGGCCGGACGCGAGAGGTCATTGCCGCCAATCGCCTCCACGAGGACACGGCGATGCTCCGCCCGAGCACACGGCCCAGTGAATGCCTGCGCTAGAAATATAAACGCTTCACCAAGTCTGTGTCCTTGGTCAGCTTCTGCAAAGTATCATCCAGCCTCATCAGTCGAAAGGGGTCCACCAGCTGGACATATGCCTCCCCGGCCTATGTCCAGCTGGTGGACCCCTTTACCTTACCGAAACATCGCCATAACGACAGTCGAGAGCGTTCTGCGGATTTCCGGATTTCCGGATTCACGCAACGTTCACCTGGCCATAGAAGCGCTAAGATATTTAGTGGTATTAATTCAAGTGGGCCTTGACTTTCAAGACGAAGTACCATTTGACTATTCACTAATCGGATTCTATCTGAATAAAACAACAATAATTTAAATATAAGCTTTTATTATTGAAATGCCGCTGTGCATGTAACAATCACGTAACATGTTTTGCTGTCCCGATTCTTAATATACTATAAAAGGTGTTCCTTTAGATGTCTCATAACTCGTAAGGTTATAGGGAATAGGGTCGGTCCCCTCTCATACAAACGCTCTTGCCTGTTTTCTCTTTGGTTTATGACCTTGCCTTAGAGCAAAGATTTTTTACAGTAAAATAAATATCAACCAGTTCTATGCCTTCCGCCTTCTCTATGATTTCCGTTTTGATGATACATTATCTGTAGAAGCACTTGAACCCTCAGAAAATGCTCAATGCCTGTTTAGACCGCTGCGCTGTCATCAGAGGCCTATTGTACAAATTTGACAACTTTTAATAAAAAAAGAAAAACATAGGGGCACAGTAAATATCCTTCTTATAAATTTATAAAATATCTTTCAAATTAGCCCAATATTGCAGGAGGAAATAGACGAGAGCAGAAACTCGAATTATGACTTTTTGTATGGAGTAAAGACCGAACCTATTTCCTATTATGTTACTTGTATGTTATAAATTTATAATATACAAAAAGTCCTAGAACAAGAAGTGTTCGATGTGTGTACCTATCTGTTGAGGCCAGCTCGATCACATAAACGATCATCAATCACAATCTGAATCGGTTTGAAACAAATTACTAAAGAATTGCTTCATATTCATAAGTTCGAAAAAAAAATCTGCTCAACAACGTAAATAAGGCAATGAATGTTGTTGAACTGTCAAAATGGATCAGATTAGTCTAAATTGGTTACCAAAATAAGTTACGCAATTGGATCTGAGCCCCTAGACAAAGTAACGTTCTACCAGCGATAACGATGATGGAAAAGGTATAAATGTATAGGACTGACATAAGCTATCGAAAAGCTTATGTCAATCCTGTTGAAAGTCTTTGTAGAATTATACGAATTGCTCATAGAATGTCACTTTGTCAAGGGCCTCTGAATTGATCATTTCGTGAAGTGTTCGACCGTTTTGAGCAAGCCCGTTGGTCGGGCGCGTTCGGTTGCCCAACGTGTACTGGGGCTTTACATTCTCCTTTTTCTAGCACATTCTTATAGTTTACTGACAAACTCGCTCCAAGAACAATAGCCAGACTCATCCGCGCTGCACCAGTTCAATCGCATCACAACTCTCTGTGGGGGATTTTCCAAAGTATATTTTGACCCATCCCTTAACTGTGACCAACTTGGATACACATATTCTACTTTCAAATATTCACTTTTACTATCTGCCCACCTTTGAAACACATATTTCCCGCCGATTGGAAATTTCTCATATTGATTTGGTAAGTCGATCGATTTAAAACCTAAAGCATTCGCAAATGTGTTCATATTAGAATCGTGACCGACTATCAACATAATCTTTGGTTTGTCGTCATAGTTCTTAAATATCATGCGTGTATACTCCAGTAATGGTGCCGCGGTGTCTTCAGCTACCGTTGTATGTCTAATGTCTTGATTTTGTCGTACCATTTCAGTCAATAAATTCCATTTTTCCGGTGTTGTTATCTGTCCCCATGCAATGTCTTGTATCGGCACACCGTCGTAGTAGCTCATTACAAATGCGTCCACAACTGAGCGCGCGATGGAAAACGGGCCATCGATCATCACATTTTCGCCGACCTTGTACAATATTGTGTCATTACCTTCAGTCAGGTCACATATTCCATCCTGCTTGCAAATGTCTGATCCTTCGATTTCCAATATTTTATTCAATTCCGAATATACCGCCTTCAGTTTAGAATTATTTTCTAATTTTCTGTTTATTTCTTTTAACACCATATCTTTATATGCTTCAGTGGTGTTTCTTATGGCAACATTAAACACGGGATCCCGCTGTTCAGTGTTCTTGTGATGTACAGTCACGTTGCAACTTTTGAAAGCTGCGTCAACGAAAGCTCTCGCCGTCGCCCTGGTTCTGCTCGCCGTGTTGGCGTACACAAACACTGTATCTTTATCGGGACATCCTTCAGGAAGAAATTGTTCCTTTTTGAACCATTCTAAGAAATATTCGCCCATGTATCCTTCTAGTTGCGCTCCTTTCGGAGTCAAGAGTCCCCGCGGGCCAACTTGTGGCCAGGGCTTCGGTGAATATCTATGTAGTTGTTTTTCTAACGGAAACCGAATGTTATGTCGACTGAGTATGAACACTTGTTTCAGTTTCAGGTTGTCCGCGAAATAGCCTTTACACAACACTATCAGTAAAAGTAACAAAATTAATTTCGAGACCATTTTTTTAATTTTTATTATTTGTATTAATAATGTACGATATTAAGGTATTTAACTTTTATATTTGTGTATTTTACTAGTATTTGAATAGATCTGCACATGTGTGTTGGTAAAGCCAGACTAGTATAATATTACAATAATAACGTAAGTATAGGCAGGTCTGTTACGGAAACTAGCTGTTTTTAAACAAGTTACCTATTTGCTAATTAATAATTATCACACAGTACCGGTTTTAGAGGAAATCATGGCTAAGTAATAACAGCCGCTCGGGTCGATCCATCAGATTAAGGCTGGCGTTTTACAAGCGTTGGCGCTTCTCCAACGCGACGTTAACATCGCGACTTTCTAGTGGTAAAGCGTCAACGTTGCGCTAACGTCGCGAGTTTCGTGCGTTTTTTGGCAACGGGTGCATGTGTGCGACGTAAACGTTGCGTTCAGCGGATGTAACACTTGCCACTAGAAACTCGCGACTTGAACGTCGCGTCTGCGCAACGTTGGCGCTGCGCAGACGTTGGAGAAGCGCCAACACTCGCAAAACGCCAGTGGGATAGCGGCCTAAGCTACGCTTGCCGGGGTCTGTGCGTGGATACCTATCCTCGATCTCTCTAGACACCGTGCAACGTGCTTTCCGAGACACCTTCGAAAGCACGTTAAGCCGTTGGTCCCGGCTGTCATTCGTAGATCTTTGACAGTTGTTACAGGTCGTCAGAAACCCGAAAGTTTGACAACCAGTCTTACCACGGGGTAGTCGTATTACCCAGTTACTGGGTTGTGGAGGTGAGATAGGCAGTCGGTCCATGTAAAATTGTAATATTCAGCTGCATTCAGTTAGGCTGGAAGCCGACCCCAACTTAGTTGCGAAAAGGCTAGGCAGATGATGATGATGAGGATAATACATGAAATGAAATAGGCAGAAATAAAACAGTTGGTCGCAGGTAAAGGGGAGGACATTACAGGTGATAATGCTACCAGGGAGGGAGCGCTTTTAATAAAAACTTTTTACAAAAAAAAAAACCGACTTCCAAAAAAAACACTGAAAACTGAAAAATAACTTTAATTTCGTAAGTCGGTGTCTTTGCTTTTCAATTTTCGTTTTTTGCCACCGACTTCCAAAAATAAAGTTATTTTTCAGTTCTGAGTGTTTTTTTTGGAAGTCGGTTTTTATTTTTCACTTTTTAGTTGTGGTACCTACCCCACACAAATTTGAATACCACTAGCTGATGTAAATAACAGTGAAGGAGTAAATGAAAACATCCTCTAGATAAACTAAGTGGGAAAAATTCGTAATATTGAAGCTAACTCAAAAACTACGCAAGCAAAGTTAATAAATTATATGGGACCACCTCGGAAGCATGACCTACCATACAAAAAAAGAATCATCAAAATCGATTCATAATTGGCGGAGATATCAGGTAACAAACATACAAAAAAAAAAAAAACATACAGACGAATTGAGAACCTCCTCCTTTTTGAAGAAGTCGGTTAAAAAAAGAATCATCAAAATCAATTGATAATTGGCGGAGTAATCGCGTAAGAAACATCAAAAAAAAAAAACATACAGTCGAATTGAAAACCTCCTCCTTTTTGAAGTCTGTTAAAAACAATTCTGAAATTACAGAAGAAACACGGTAATCTTCTCAGCCAGCACTTATATTGAACAAATGTACCCCAAATCTCAGACACAGATTTGCAGAATAACGCTGTAAATGAGAGAGAAGAATAAGATATGGATTTTCATGAACAAAGCTTAATACAATAAAATGTCTTTGTTACAGCTGCTTATGTCGCCGGGACCAACACTACGGATGACCTACATAACAGGTAAGATTCTTTTACATAAATAAATAAATCAGCCTGTGTTGTTCCATTCAACACGATCTTGCGCCGACATGGCGACCAATCCCGATAGGCGTCAAGCTTATCTCACCGTAACATAACATAATACAACATCACGCCTGTAATCCTCGAAGGTTTTACTTAGGCCGTTATCCCACTGCACCAGGCGTTTTACGAACGTTGGCGCTTCTCCATCGTCTGCGCAACGCCAACGTCGCGCCCAACATTGCGCTAACGTCGCGAATTTTTTGCATTTTTTGGCAACGGGTGCATGTGTGCGACGTTAACGTTGCGTTCAGCGGATGTAACGCTTGCCTCTAGAAACTCGCGACGTTAACGTCGTGTCTGCGCAACGTTGGCGCTGCGCAGACGTTGGAGAAGCGCCAACGCTCGTAAATCGCCAGTGGGATAGTGGCTTTATATAGTAGGTATACTCACATTTCGCCAGTTATGTATATGTACCATGTAATAGGGGAGTCTATTACCATCGGTTTACTAATGTTAAACATAAAATAGATAGTCATAATTTCCATTGGCATAACGAAATTCAGCATAATGATCATTACGCATTATATTATTATGCATAAATGTTTTGCCATAATGTTAATTGCCATAAATACTGTTGGCATAATAATAATGTTATAAACGCATAATGATATTTACACATAATGTTCTTTGGAATAAAAATAATAAATCCAAATATAACTCACACTCCGTTAGTTTTGTATTTTTGGTTTATGCCAACAACTTTCAAAATTTAAGTTATTTTACACTATGTAGTGTTTTATTTCTCGCTTTTTAGTGGGTCAGTTTGTAATTTATCTAAGTTATAATAGCCTAATGTCTACTGCTCACCACCATTACAAAATATTGCTTTTTTCGATGCAGGGACGTTAATCGTTGAGGAGTTCTCCCAGTACTTCACCATCAGCTCCACTTCGCATATCCATTGTGACGAGCATTAATTACTTGGCAACCATAAAGTACTCGATTCGCAACCCGTGAAATACTTATTATTGAGTAGTTCCGGTGGCAATCTGTGGTCTTCATCATCAGTTCCACTTCACCAAATGGTGCTTTCTGAGAGTAACTGCACGAGTTATTATAAAAAATAGAATTTTGCAAATCCGTTTATATACGACGTATGCCCGAACAAAAATTAAAAAACCTCCCTTTTGATAACCCCCTTCTCTTAGAAGTCGGTTAAAAAACAAACATGTTCGCGGCTCAGGGGTGGCCCTTGGGCCACCCCCGCCGCACCTTAACCTAATCCAATAATGTTTATATTTATGGCTTACGATTAAAAGACAAATAAATAAATTATGCCTTAAAAAATTATAGCAACTCCAAATTATGCTTAAACAAATTAGACCAAATGTCAGTTATGCTAGCTAACCTTAGCCTTATGCCAAGGTATTATTATGCCACAGTATTATTATGCTAAAAAAAGTTATGAGAAAACGTTATGGCTAAAAAAATTATGCCAAGAGGGGGATTCCCATTACCATCAACCGGGCACAAATCCTGACTCAATTTATTCTCGATTAAAACGATGTTTCACCACGCCGTTCTGATAGAGCTCTGATATATATGCAGGGTGTCCTGTATGCGACGACGATGTACCTGGAATAAAATGCAATAGGTAAAAGTTACCCAATAACAGATAAATTCATTATGCTGTTAGATACATGGTGTTCACATATTTACAACCGTTGACGATTTTTTCTACGTGTTCTCCAACCCTATTAACATGGTAATTTGAAAGGATTGTAAATGCCAATTATTTTTAAACGATTAGAGGATTTCCTTGCCGGCACCTCACCATAGGAAATGACCAATTGGAACCGAGCACCTTGCTTCTGAGGTTTTATAAGTACCCATATATTATGTTTATCTGTAATACCTACTAATATTATAAAATAATTGTATGTGGGGAGGTAATCCTCGGCACTACTGATCCGATTCCGAAAATTCTTTCACAAATGGAAAGCTACAGTATTGCCGAGTGTCATAGGATATATTGTATGTCTTTTTATATCTTTATTAAGGAGCTTTGTCACAATACTGACTATATCGCTCCATCATAGCCAAATTTTGAATTATTTTATATGATTGTAATATATTTTGTACAGTTCTAGCCTAGTCCGACATAGGCTTAGCTAAAACACTATTTAAAGTACCAATTCCAAACATAAGTACTTTGGGAATTAAACAGATTTCTCCTGAGGCGTTCGCCACGCTCACACTCAATCAAGATTATGATGTACGTCCTCGGTCATTCCACATTTCTCGCAATTCCTAATTGATTCCTAATTATTTTATGTTAAAAGAAGAAATTTCACGCGGATGCAAGTTACGGGCAGAAGCTAATGTGAAATAAAATACTTATTATGTTTTTTAACTGACTTCTTCAAAAAGGAGGAGGTTGTCCATTCCACTGTATGTTTTTTTTTGTATGTATATTACGCGATTACTCCGCCAAATATAAATCGATTTTGATGATTCTTTTTTGTTTGGTAGGTCATGCTTCAGAGGTGGTCCCATATAATTTTATTTCCTTTGTTTTCGTAGTTTTTGTGTTATCTTCAATATTACGTATTTTTTCCCACTTAGTTTATGTAGACGATTTTCTATTTGACTCCGTCACTGTTATTTCCATACTAGGTAGTGGTATTCGAATTTGTGGCAAATAACGAAAACTGAAAAGCAAAGACAACGACTTCCGAAAC